>JARHVA010002204.1:1837500-2265000 GCA_037957365.1 Torreya grandis
TCTCAATCTAAAAATAGATCTAATCATGCAAACACTTGGTTCGTTAGCTAATTTCCCGTAATAAACTCGCAGTCGAACCACACAGGTGACTGATGTCAGTCCCTGTCTGCCTGGGGGTCGCCGACGCCGGCCGATCTATGACTGACGTCGGTTGCATTCCTGTCTTATCCTGCCAACGTCGATTGGTCAGACCAACACCAGTCTCCGTGACACTCTGCAACTCATCTACAACCTCCTCCATGTCTGCATCAGTGAAGCTTTTAGCTCCAAAACCTAATAATCTCCCACTTGGAGATAAATAACTGCATTGTACCTGTACCTGTACTCCGTCTAATCTATTTCCTGGTTTGTATCCCTCTTCAAGCTCAATCTTGAAGACAACTCACCACACAACCTGTGATGTACCTCCTGTCATCTGAGTACCCTGCCACATCTGAACCTACAAATCCATGTAGTGAAGTCCTGACCCTGCATAGCATGAATCCCTGCTGCTAGTCCCTCTCAAATACCTGAGAACCCACTTCTCTGAATTGGCTCCTAACTCTCTGACAGCTCCCACTGCATGGGAATACTCAGGTCTATACCAGACCTCATGTGATTTCGGACACTGTACCTGTCCATCCCTTAGTGTGCTCCGGCTCTGCACCCTGAACCTCACCAACACCTGATTCACATCAGCTCCCACTGGAGACAAAATCAACCTGTGATCTCCATGTCTCCCATGCCAAAGAATTTTGCTGCTCCAAACTCCTCCTGACATGCCACTGAACTAATCTTACCCTTAGCTCAGCAAAACCCTGTATGTACAAACCCTGCTAGCAAATATGCCATCCACATACAATAACAGAATGATGTCATGACTCATCATCCACCTGGTAAGGCAAACCACAGTAGTTACCTAACATTGACTGAAGCCATGCTTCATCCTCCACCTATCAAAACCTGTACAACTGTCCTGCAGCTCCTCAAGACCATATACCTGGTCTTCCGTCTCACGTGTCCGTTCACTCTATTCTTCAACTAAGGAATCCATTCGTCTCTGTGCTTTCATACCGATTGGCAACCCTACCAAAACTCTCGCTTGGTTCTGCAATATATCCATGCCATGCTCCCACCTGTTTCCTAGATCCTTCCTGCTCTACAATCAGCAATGAGAATAAAGAAGAGGAATAATGAATTTGAGAGCCTACTTACGTCTTCAGTCCTCTGTATGGGTGTTTGAGACTCCTTGACAGCGTGATGTCCACCCAAAATCTGTTACAGTGACTGACCTCGATCACTCCACAGTCTGCATCAGACCGATGTCGGTTCCCATGCGTATGTCCCTGACTACCGACCCTGCCGACGTCGGTGTCCCTGCTGCCGACGTCGATCCTCCTGACTGACATCGGTCTTACCTACTGCCGACGTCAGTCCTCCTGACCGACGTCGGTCTTACCCTGCCCGACATCGCCAACTTTGGTCTGCACATGACCGACATCAGCATCTGTCTGTTCGACACCGGTTCCTCCTGACTGATGCCGGTACCTGTGTTCACCTGTGAGTGATGACTTTTTACCCACGAGCTCCTTTGAATCAATACCCATGTCCAAACTGCCCTGCTCAGAAGTATCCAGCCACATCCACTGGTCTCTGTCTGCCATCTCCTCCAAGAACACCAAGGCTTTCCAGTTCTTAAGCCTGTCAAATATATCTGTCTTCCGCTTAAGAACATGCATCTCCTTCCTGCTCATGTGACCAAGCCTACGAAGCCACGTCTCTGCAACAAAATAAGAATCAGTAATATAAACAAGTAGATAAAGAGTACCTATTTTCTTACCACCAGCTAATTCAAGTGCAACCGCTGTGAGAGTTCTTGTGCATCTCTCATCACCCAATCTTTCTGAAGAAATTAGCCATATCTCCAAACCTGGGACCTGCATGACCTTCATCAACACCTGTGTGTTGGCCGCCTGCAATTTCAGCTTCACTTTCCCTTTGCTAATTATATGGCAAGGCTCACCAGCTCCTCTACCTGGGGCTGCATGGAAAGAGGCAACTGAATCTTTTATCCAAGATTCAACTTTATCCAAGAAACCTCCCAGAGCATCCTGTGCAACAACACCTGCTACATCTATTTTTTCAGTTCCTTCATGCTGATCTGCTACCAACCAACAATAATCTTTTACCTGCTCTTTCTTTCCATAGGACCGTAAGTAACCATCTGTGCTTTTCAACTCCTCCATTCTTAGCTTACTTTCATCTGCCATTGCTCTACTCCCACTCGATCAAAAACCCCTGAGAGTGACCTGCAACCAAACACAAAACCTGCTCCCTGCAACCTTAGCTCTGATACCACGTGTTGGGAATAAACTGAAAGCACACAATTGATTACCAAACCAAGCAACTTAATATGCGGAAATTAACCAGAATCACAAGTAACTAGAATTCAGAATAACACATGATATGAGAGACAATACACAACTTGTATTAATACTTATACAGAAAAGAATACAATAAAGAATATCCCACTTCTTCTCCACCACCTCTTCAGAGGCTTCCCACACCTCAAGTGAACAGTAATTCTCTCCTCCAAGCTCTCTCTCTCAGGGCCCAACACACAACTCAAATACAGAGTTGGTGTTCACCTCCTATGCTCCACGCACACCACAAGTGTTCCACGCACTCCACAAGTACTCAAAGTACTTCAAGTAGATCTCCCATGAACCTGCAATAACCTGCACTTCAACAGACCATACTTATGGAAGGAACTCCCTTGCCTTCCACTTTGCTCTATCCGAGTACACCCCTGTACTCCAAGTAGATCCTGCCTGATACTGCTCCCTGTTGTGTTGCTGTCCTATCTGATCTTGCACACCTGCAAATCAACCTGGTTCTGCACACCTGTGAACCTTGACCTTGCACACACATACACCTGCAGATCAATGATCTTACTTACCATGTAGATCTCCTATATAGGCCATGCACCTGTGACCAAGATCCTACACACCTGAAGAATCCTGCTGACTCTCCAAAACCAGCACCCACCTTGGTACTGCTATGGAACTAGGAGGAACACCCTTGCTCACCTCACACACAGAAGGAGCTAACTTTGCTCAACTCAAACTAGAACACCTTTCCAATACAACCATGAATCTATTATATAGATCTCATCCAAACAATGATTAGACATCTAATTACAATAATTAGATCCGCAGCTCTCAGTCTAAAAATAGATCTAATCATGCAAACACTTGGTTCGTTAGCTAACTGCCCATAATAAACTCGAAGTTGAACCACACAGGTGACCGACGTCGGTTGGCCAGACCAACGCCAGTCTCCGTGACACTCTGCAACTCATCTGCAACCTCCTCCATGTCTGCATCAGTGAAGCTTTTAGCTCCACAACCTAACAATATTCTTTAGTCACAAATAGATTAAAGGAACTCAATTTGGCCCTAATTTCCTTCATGATTAGACCTTATACCCTAAAACCTAAATCCTATATATCCTAAGCCTAAACCCTAAGCCTTAAACCATAAACCTTACATCATAAACCCTATTCAACTTAAACCAATAAATTTAACCCCACTTAATTGTGTTCATACCTAGTTTAATTTAGCATAAATCACATTACTTATTGGCCTAATTGACTGATTGGCTCAATTTGTGATAATGTTGGGGCTAATTATGCCGAAAATCACTTTATATAGTCATAAATGGGTTCAAGCAGCTCCAATTTTCCTTAATTATCTTTGTGATTAGACCCTAAACTTGAAACCATTCGATTTAGCCTCAATTAACATCCTTTAGAGTAAGAATTACATTTATAGGGCTCAATTTGGCCCAAATTGCATCACTCATTGCCCCAATTGACTAATTGGCTCAATTTGTGATGATGTGGGGGCCAATTGAATCCAAAATCATATTTTATAGTCACAAATAGGTTAAAGGAACTCAATTTAGCCCTAATTGCCTTCGCATCTGACCTTATACCCTAAAACTTAAACCCTATATACCTAAGCCCTAAGCCCTAAACCTTAAATCGTAAACCTTAAACCAGTCGATTTAACCCAACTTAACATCCTTTAGAGTAATAATTACATTTACATGGATCAATTTAGTACAAACCACATTACTTATTAGCCCAATTGACTGATTGGCTCAATTTATGATGTCATTAGGGCTAATTGTGCCCAAAATCACATTTTATCGTCACAAATAGGTTTAAATAGCTCAAATTGCCCTTAATTGCCTTCATGATTGGACCCTATAACCTATACCTTAAACCCTAAATTGTAAACCCTAAACCAATCATTTTTAATGACTTTGAATGTATTTGAAGTATGTCTTTAAACTTTGCCCTGAAATTGTCAATTTTTTTTATTTTTATACAATGTTTTATAATATAAAGTGTATAGATGGTTGAGTAAATATAAATTCTATATAGTCATTTTTAATAACATAATAATAAATACATTTAATTTATTATCAAATAATTATTGAAAACTATTTTTTTATTGAAATAATTTAAAATCAAATTTCAACGTCAAATCATTTTTTTTGTTCCCTATCAAATGGCATTCAGTGTGATTAATTAAAATGCAATCCTAATTATTTAGATCTTTTTTTCTATAAGATTAGAAGTTATAAGTTTGAATTACATTTAATATTTATTTAAATAAATATAATATTGATATTATTTGAAATGATTATTTTAATCTTGCAGTAAATGTATACCATACATTAAACATTTGTTTTATTATTCTTCGATATTATGTCCATTTAAGATAGAAATTGACAATTTACAAAAAAAAAATTAGTGCACCTGATAGTTTTAGCTTAAATATCATCTTGGTCGTAAAGTCACAAATCTATTTAGTCGACCCAATGACACAAGATTATAATCTCAATGACTTGTTTACATTTTTTTTATGTACAAAATTTTAATGTTAACAACTCTTTAATCTACTAAGTCCATTCATGAAGTTTGGGAATTAAAAAAAAACATAACAAAACAATAGTATAGTAAATATAAACAAAATAATAGTTTGTGAAATGCATGTAAACTAAATCGTGTACACAGTAATTCCACATATGTGGTAGTTTCACGTACGTAGTTCTTATATTTGACTTTTGAAACACATGCCTAAAGGCTCGAGAATGGATTCAATTCTCAAACTTAAGGCATGGACTTGCAAACACACAGTTAAATGCGTGTTTTTGACTAAAAATAATAAAATACAACTTCGACCATGTTAAACACTACGAATTTTATATAATTTTTTCTTGAAAATATTACTACAACATTGAATACACTTTCCTATTTCTAAATATATGTTTTTATTAATATAAGATTGTTATCTATATTTATTTCTAAGTAAGTCTTTTTATAACACTATATGTTGCAACTATATATGTTCATCTTTGTTTATGTATCTCTTAATTCATTGACTCAAACTGGAAAAAAAAATTAATGGTTGTAAACTAGACCTAATTCTATACACGTGAAAAAAAAATCTAATTTTTGATATTTTTTGAGGTAGTTAGGGGGGCACACGATCAGCTATATATTATTGGTCATATTTCAAGGTCTATTGACTTGTGAAATTAATAAAATAAATAACTATTCATTGATTAATTTTTAAAAAATATAGGTTACAAACTAGATGATCTTATCTAACTTTTCACCAAAGAGTTTTAAAAAAAAATAAACAATGCTCAAAAAATGATGGGCCACACGAAAAACTATATACTCTGATTTTTTTTTAAATAGTACTACCTCTTTGAATTTTTGATGTTTGACCTACTTATACTTAACCATTTTTAAAAAAATAGTAGTTTAGAAACTAGAATCGAAATTATACAATTCATGTTTTTATGACATCTTCAAATTTTAAATGTAGGTGTCTCATATAATTCGTTAAAGTTGAATTTTTTTGTTTTTCATGAAAAACATGTCCACTTAAGACCCCCTTTTGGCCTCCTAATTCCATACACTTACCACAATCACAACTTCCACTAGGGAATATAGTTAGGAAATCCATGTCTAATAAACCTTCTATTACGTATTTATTCAATGGAGATGTACCAATTTGTGACCAAACTATTAGTTCACTAGGATCTATGTTCGAATTGTTTACCCAAGCTTGAACACATCTATTTCTCTTGGGACATTGGGTGGTTTGGTGGCCATCGATGACGTGTAATCTATAATATTTCCTTCTTCTATCTCAAGTATTGGACCTGGAAAAATGTATTCATTGAAATCTATATTAAATTCCATGTTGGCAAAGTTTAGTTTTTCGAAGACATTTGTAGATTTATTGCATGGAAGATCTTTTAGTGTTGTTTCATCAATTTTCACATCTCTAGAGAACTTATCTTGTTCAATCTTATATTTAACTGCATTATATACTCAATCTTTATTTACAATAAATTTGTAAGTAGTTCCACATTGTTGCTTTCTTTGTACTATGATAATCGACAAATCTGAAATATGAAGTGATAATTTTTTCATAATTTCTTTGAATTTTTGTGAAAAATAAATGTTATGTCCTTTGTATTTGTATTACCCTCCTATTTCATGAGTTACTTGAAGAATTGGATTCACATGGGTGATTAATATCTCTTCCACTTGAGTCAAGTTTACCAGTTTAAGTGGCTAGGGCCCAGGGTCCATTATATTAGCTTCAAAAAAATGATGGACACCTTTCTCTTGTCGACATATACTGCAAACAAGGCCTTCAAGAGCTCGATGAATATTCATTCCAAGACAACACTCTTGATAGATATAACACATGTGGAGAAGCAAGTTTGTCTAACTCACATTGAAACAACAATTTTATAGTCTTGAAATCAATCTCAACATATTTGTTTGGTTAGGTTCTTTTTGTTGTCGATTTGTTTGGGACCCTTGAATTTCAATTGGTTTTCTCTCTTATCGTGATTCACTATTTTTCAATTTATTCTTATTCTTACTTCTTTCAATAGTGGTTACTTCTATTTGATTCTGCTTATGCCCAAGAATATCCTCAGGTATGTTAGTAAAATTAAATTTCAATGCATCTATTAATCTTTCCATTAGAGTTTCAGGTACTCATTTCGTGCCACTTTCATTTTCACTAACAAACCTGAAAGGGTTTGCGACAAAGTCCATCATATGGCCTAGTTCTATATCCATTCTAGTTTTTTCATCACGATTGACATCAACATTAAAATTTATGAGATGATGTCTTTGTACAACATTCTAATTACGTTGTTGTAGTTGTTCTCTTTCTACATCAATCATTTGATCTACACGTATTGATCTTTGTAATCTTCTTCGCAATATAAATTGGTCTTGTTGAGATGTTTGTGCGCAATGCACTATCATATGATCTGCATGTTATTTCATTTGTGTTTTTAGTTCTTTGACTGCAAATTGGCTCTATATTTTATACATCGTCATTTTTCATACACATTTTTATTTATTCTCTCATCATCTATCATTAGTACTCATCTTTTTTGTCTTTTGTATTCTCAAGCATATTCTCTTCGTCGTTCTCTTCTTTAATCTTCATATTCTTTTTTTTGCACTTCATTTTCAAAATGCATTTTTGATCAAGTCATGTTCCTTGCATATAAATTAAACAAATCAATTTTATACTATTCATATAATTTTTAAAATTTTATAATATATCTAAAATACATAAATAATTTTAATATATCAATTTAAAAATATAATAAATTTATATTAATATAATAACTTAATATCAAATTATTACATTATAAAAAATTAAGTACCAAGTCATATCTATTTACCTTATAATCTATAAAAAAATCTAAAAATAACTTATAAGACTAATAAAAATATACATAGAAACCTTATAATTATAAAAAATATATTAATAAAAGAATATTCAATTATAAAAAACTAAACCTCAAAAATTAAGATTACACCATTATAATAATAATATGTAGAATTGTACTATACATATAATTATTTTACTAAAAAAAAATTTAAAAAATATCCTTTATTGGAAACTATACATCTTTTGTCGTCTGTAGTTTAAACAGATGTCCTTGAAAATGAGCCATTAATAGAGCATGGTGAACATGGGCGCTACCATGATTGAACCAGAGAGCGACAATAATATGATTTTATTAATGTAAGCAATTATCCAGAAATGTATTTTAATAATATGATTTATGTTGCAACTACCTAGAAATTATGTCTTTTTTATTTATCTCAGCATTTCCTCCTCATGATCATTCATCACAAGAACAAAGAATTAATGATTGAACAAACAATATGTGCTTGCTTAAATAATATAGAAGAAAACTGTCACAAGGTATTAATTATGAAAGTAGCCGTTACACCTCACCTCGAAGTAATAGAGGATTAAAAAACCTAAAAATTTTGAAAAATAATAATTAATGAGCCCCAAATTAAAATTAAAATGGTTGAGTGCTCAAGAATATTAATTTATGTGATTCAAAACATGGGTAAAATTTTATTAAGCCAAGAAGAAAATTAAATCACCTAATAAAATTACTATTAAAGTTTAAAAAGTTAGAAATTTATTAAAAGATTTATTAATTATAAAAATGGTTAGAAATTTTGTTAGGGATAGAGTTCAAAAACCTAATCTAAATTAATAATAAGGAAAAAAATTGTTGAAAAAGATTTTTATTAATTTTAACCAAGGTTAGAAATAACTTAATAAATTGATTTAAAGCAAAAAATTATCAATGGTTAAAAGAAGGGAGTTTAGTTGGATGGTTGTTGATAATGGGTCTCCAGACGTGACTTATCCTTCGGCCATCATTTTTATTGAGATTAGAGGAGTGTTTACTAATTTCAATGGCTTCCCTCAGTGTTTGTTTATGAAAATAGTTTTCTACAGAGAACTTTAACATCTTCGATGCATATAGTGTACTTGGTTTTGCATGAGTATTCTGCCAAGGTTAACTTCTCATTCCTTTTCAAATCCAATATCTGCTACGTTATCCTTGATTTTGGTGGAGATGGACCTCCCTGATTCCCTATATAAGGGATGCCATAGGAACAATCAACTTTGTAAACCCCGTTGTGTAAGTTAGGGTCCATAGGATCTTTTGTTGATCCTACAACCATACGTAACTTGTTGATAGGGATGAAGGTAGAATGGATATTTTGACGTTTGAGGATTTTAACTATCTTATTTGAAATACCTTCAACATACAGCAAGAAAGCCACCATGCCACTACCCCTAGACATCTTTTCACTATGCCTTTCGATATTACTCGTCTTGTTTTAAAGCCCTAGCAATTTGTTTACTTGTGTAGCCATTCATTCTAAAAACCTTTTTTAAATGTTCAATTTCTTGATCTAAGTTGTCTTTATCACAAATTTTGAAAGCTCTAGTGGCCAAGGTTTTTAACACTCATGCCTTCTGAGTTAAGTGATGATGTGAAGAAGCAAACAAATAAATGTCAGTATGGGTCCCTTTTATATATACCTTCCTAGTAAGGGAACCATCTTCTTTTTTTGAAATGAGAACCTCTAAGAAGGGTAAGTTTCTTCCTTCCTCAATTTCTTTGTTGAATTAGATGTTGGGCATGAGACTCTTAGATGGAAGTGAAATTCTTCTAAACGATTCTTTTGCATGTTCCCATCATAAATTGGTGACATCGACATACCTTTAAGGTAGGATAGAAAAGCCTATGTGGAATCTATTTGAAGAGGATAAAATTGACCAAATTTAGCCTTTTTATCTGTCCTTTACTTTTTCGTTATGGTCAGTGTTTTCCTTATTCTTGATGTCTATTTATATTTATATGATTAAAATTTTTTATAGCTTTTAATATGTTGTAAACTATATATATATATTAATCAATTTTAAAATAATTAAAATTTGATACACTCATATCATTACATCTCTCAATCCCTTTGGATGTCATGAAAGGAACACACACACACACACATAAATAAATCAATTTTAAAATAATTAAAATTTGATACACTCATATCATTACACCTCTCAATCCCTTTGGATGTCATGAAAGGAACACACACACACACATAAATGAATTTTAAAATAATTATAATTTGATACACTCATATCATTACACCTCTCAATCCCTTTGGATGTCATGAAAGGAACACGTTGCGTTGTTCTTCATGTTTTCATGATGACAGTGGTTTTATTTGATATGGCTACAGATGACTTGGTTGTGGCTTCACTTATTGTAAATGAAATGAAATGGTTTTAATTACGTCCACAAGACCAAACGTTCTAAGGGACCACCAATTATACTGAATGCTCCAACCGGTCAAAGATTCTTAAGATCCAAGGTATCTTTTAGAACACTGCTCCGCCTCTTGTTCAACTGAGTTAACATGTCCCCCAATTTTTTTAATCTTTTTTCCTCAAATACATCTACCATACAACGAACTCTTAAATTTTCCACATATTTGGCTCGTATGTCTGTGTACTGAGGACACTCAAGGATAAAGTGCTCCTCCATTTCAACAACCCTTATAATGAAATAAACACAAACCCTCTCCTCCTACTGCGCCTTAAGGGTTGTCCATCTCCCTGTCTCACATCAAAGTCTATGAGACCCAGTGCTTAATTGAGCAATGAGGATCTTTTCCCTCTAATTGATTTCAGCGTCTATGTATGCTTTTTCATTATGTTCTTAGTGCGGATTGAACATTGAAATATAATGTTGTCTTTTCTTGCTTGTCCCCTCCCTCCATATTAATGTTGTGAAAACTTCACAACATTGCTTCTTTGCAAATCTAAGGTTTCTTTAATCTTTCTCTTGCTAGGGTTTGCCCGTTTTCTCCTCCAGAAATTTAAATGAGTTCTACAGGTGACACACAGCATGCAAAACAATTTCTTACTTCCGGCATTTTCCCAGAGGCCAGCCATGTGCAAGAAGAAAAATCATACAAAAAATTATCCTCTTCTTGTCGCAGTGAACCCTTGGGTGGTAAAAACAAGATTGTGGCTCACATAAATACACTTGAACGGATCAATTGACAGTGACTTCTAAAATTGTTTAATAATATTTATACGTTAAAACTAGATATTTAAAAATTATTTAAAAAAATATTTACATTTTAAAATAAGCAATTTTATATATTATTAGATATTTAAAAATTGGTTTAAATATATATATATCTTAAAATCAAATATTTAAAAAATATTTACACTTCAAGAATAAAGAAAGGAAGTTTTTGTGGGATGAGAAGCAATAAATACAGTTCAAAATTCAATAGTCATCCCTAAAAAACCGACACTTTTCAAAAAATAATTCAAAAGGTGCAAACAAAAAATAATAAGGTAAATAAAATGTAAATCAATACGTAAAATCAAACTTATGTTTAAAAAAAAGTAATAACTAACTTAAAAAGCCTTCAAACAGAGCAATAAATTATTAAATTTTGATAAGAAAAAGATTTATATAGGTTTATGAAAAAATAAATATACATGTATAAAGTTGTTTTGATTGAATTGTTTTATTTATTCAATCAAACTGTAGTATATATATTTAAATAGGAAAATCTGTTGAAAGAGTATGGATATTTGGAAAACTACTTTATATTTAATAGTTGAGTGGAGTCTAATTGTTGAGAAGGTAGTTGAAAGTATAGGACCTAACTTTATAACATGTTTTATATTAAAAATAAATATAAATATTCATTAATTACAAACACATTTACATCCAATACTTAAACATTAATATTTTGCAAAAATTCATTACGATTCTTAAACTTGTACACAAAATATTGTACTGTTATTAATGCATAGCTAATTACTTTATTTAATATTTGTATGGATAAATAAAAATATTGAGTTGATTAATATAGAGTAAATATTACGTTTGAAACACACTATGTCATTTCACTTCCTATCATCAAGGAGAATTCTATCAAGTGAATACAACTTGTACAAACTTATAAAACTTATTATCATTTTTCACAACATCTAATGCCCAACTATACATCTCATGTCTTCTACTATTTGTTTCTCCTTGATCGTTTATTGTCACTCCAATCTAAAGCAAGTCACTGCATAGTTTAAGAAAAACGTGTAAGACTCACCATAATATTAAATTCACATTCAAAACTTTTGAACAATAATTGTATACAAAATTATTTTCTAAAATCTTTTATTTAAATGTGAATTTTATTTAAATGATTAGTCCTTGGATTTTGTTTAGTCATCATTGCTTACAGGGGAGGTTTTTTATAATTCATTAAGACTACGAATCTATAGTCATTATGGTTTAATTCAGTGTAGTTGATCTGTGAATCATTCAGAATAAGTAATTATGGCTTACAAAAATTATTGGCCATTTAAGTTTAAATTACGTATAAAAGAAATTCATGATTAATATTATAACAACAATCACTTGCTTAAATCAAAGTCATATAAAAAAGTATACGATTTATATGTATGCATTACATTCATACAAATAGAAAGATTATGTCAATGTGAACCATACAAACATGTTTATTCTAATTGTATAACAATACTCAATAAGACTAGCCTCTCAACTACCCTCTCAAGTATTAGATCCATGTTTGCACTATTGTTTTTCAACACGATTACATCTTGTATTTTAATTAGACATCTGTAGTCATTGTAGTTTAATTCAGTGTAATCGATCTATGAATATTTTAGAATAAATAATTGTTTATTCCAATTGAATAACAATACTCAATAAAACTAAAGGAGAAGACCCAATAGTCATGTAATCTAACTTAGTGCATACATGAAGCCTAAACCATGCCATGTCAACATGTGAAATTAACGTCAATTAAGAGTTTAATGAGTCTACCTCTTGATTCTATATTTTTTAGCTTGATTCTATATTTTTAGTTCATGACGTGTTTGTACAGACCTAGTGTTTTGATCCCCTTGCAAGAGGACCTTATGAAACTATTTTAGAGGTCCAACCAACCCCTAGGCATGCCATAGCCCAAAAAAATCAATTGGGGGCCAATAGGAGGGGAATACACTCCCAAAAAAATTAAGCAAACGTGTTAAAAGTGGGGAGTTTAAACTCCATTTAATGGTTAAATGTGGTTTATTTTAGCATTATAGATTATTCTTTCAAAACCTTTAACTCTTGGATTTTGTTTGGCCACCACTACTTATGGGTGAAAATTTTTTTGGAAGGGTTTTTTTAGTATTATGGATTATTTTATTTTGAATTCTGCAAAAATGGCGAACTAGGTGCAGGTCTTGGGCTTTGAGTGTTTGTTATAAAAAAAAGTTCTCTCAATATGTGAATCATTCTATGAATTCTTAAAATATGGTGGTTGTCATTTAATTCAGTGTTGTCGATGTAGGGGCATACACTCCCAAAAAATCAAACAGTTATACCAAAAGAGGAGATTTTAAACTCCATTTAATAGCATGCAACAGGGGAAACGTAAACACCCAGCTTGAGGTGGCAGAGCTTTTATGTCTCATCATCTTGCGTTTATAACCTACCACCTCGCATTGATATGAAGAGCCCAAACGAATGTCAAGAACTAGTGGAGAAAATCCAAGGATTCATCGTGCTAGAAAACAACAATGCAAATCTAAATAGTAAGGCCGAATGTCAAGGTTCATGAAATAGAGAAAAGAACTGCATGACTATAGTTATAACTGACAAATAAATCATTTAATACCTAATTTTGTGTTGTATAGAGGGGAAGAATAGAGGGTGATATGTTAATCGAAGCCATGACAGTTGTCATTCACTATTAGGAACATTGAAAGCCACCCTATAGTATTGGGTTGTCTTTACAAACTCATTTCTTATAGGGTGACTTTTAGTGCTTCAAATAATTAACAAGAAAATATTCTGACCTAATCGGATGAAGGAAATCAAGGAATTGCCATTAGTTTTCCACAAAATAGCAAAGAAATAAACTTATAATACTAAAAAAACTATTGATTTCAGTTCGTCGAGGAAAATGTGCTCCTTTAGTATGATCCATAGATCGATTACACTGAATTAACTACAGTTATTACAGTATGAAAAATCAATGCACAAACATGGACAATATTTTTTATTTTTTAACAAACATTCCAAGCCATATTCATGACAACTACATGATGTATGTATGCAAGAAGCCCAAGACATGCCAGAGTGGAAATTTTGATGCCATCATGTGGTGGATAAATGATAGACACAAAGATAGTAAGCAAATAGCACATATAACTTAAGCAAGAAAACACCACTTACAAAGAATTAGGTGGTATGGATCAATAAGGAGATGACCCAGAAGTAGAGAGAGGACTGCAAGCATAGCACGGGTTGAGCAGAGAGTGGGAAGGTGTAAATGATTTGGCACCTCGCCCTGACTACATGCATAACATGAAGTGAGCCTTATTTGATCAATATTTAGTAGGGTATGCGCGTCATTAGTGGAATATTTAGATAGGAATCCCAGCCTTAGCAAGGTATAAAAAATTATATAGCTCACAGCATTTGTGAGGTATAAAAACCTCACCTGTAAGAAGTGATGGAAAGTGAGTGTAAGTGCTTATGGTATTGTTGGTGCCCTTACATGCATATCATATCTGAAACCCTCCATCTCCTCTTCCCTATAAAATCACCTGCTCATGTAATGTATGCATCAATGGAGACAAATAAGTGAGACATAAATGATTTTCACCTCGATCTGGGTGTTTACATTCCACCAGCTATGCATTTAGATGGATATTTAGTGATGAACCACCATATAAAAGAGGGTTAAGACTGCCATTCAATTTTACAAGCCAAAATTACTTAGTCCAAATGATTCACAGAATGACTACACTAAATTTAAGACGTCTTAATTGATAGAATGACCAAACAAAATTATTAATCCTTTTTACAGACATTTGAATCCATATTAACATTTTCAAAACCAAATGGATCACAACCTTAGTAAGGTGTAAAAAGTCTCACCTGTAAGCAATGATGGCAAACAAGTGCAAGCATTCATACTATTGTTGTTTCTCTTACTAGCATATCATCTCAAAAACCCTCCATCTCCTCTTCCCTGTTCATGTAATGTATGTGAATGTGGATGAGCATGATAGAAGGTCGAGGTGAATTACCTAGGCAACAAGGAAATGAATGTGAGGTAGTGGGTCATAAACGCAAGATGGAAAGACATAAATGTCCATAAATGTAGGGTGGATATATATTTAGCGATGAACCACAATAGAAAAGAGGGTTAAGAGTGCCACTAAAGTTTGTGAGCCAAAACTACTCATTCTAAAAGATTCATAGAACGAATACATTGAATTTAAGACATCTTAATTGATAGAATGACCAAACAAATGTACTATTTATATATATATATATATATATATATATATATATATATATATATATATATATATATATATATATATTCTAAGGCATATTAATATTTTCAAAACCAAATGGCTCATAACCTTAATGAGGTGTAAAAAACCTCACCTGTAAGCAGTGATGGAAAATGAGTGTAAGTGTAAGTGTTCATGCTATTGTTGTTGTTCTTACTAGTGTATTATCTTTGAAACCCTTTATCTCCTCTTCCCTATTCATGCAATGTACGAGAATGGGGATGAACATGCTATAATTTCAAGGTGAAATACCCAAGTGTCAATGAAATGAATGTGAGGTGGTGGGCCATAAACATAGGATGGCGAGACATAAATGCTCTACCACCTCAAGCCTAGTGTCTACATTCCACTAGTTAAATGCTATTAATTGGAGTTTAAACTCCCCACTTTTGGCATGGCCATTTGATTTTTTGGGGAGTGTATGCCCCACTATTTGCCCCCACTTGATTTTTTTTTGCCATGGAATGCTTAGGGGTCGGTTGGACCTCCAAAATGGCCTCATAAATACCTCTTACATGGGGATCGAAACATTGAGTCCATACATACACGTCATGAGCTAAAAATATAGAATCAAGAAGTAGACTCATTAAGCTATCCATCAATGTCAATTGTACGTGTTGACATGGTACAGTTTAGGTTCCACACATGTGCAAAGTTAGGGCACATGACTATTGGGTCCTCTCCCTTATAAATACTAATTTTTTGAGTGTGTGCTATAATTTTTTTAAGAGATAATAATTGAAATTATTTTATTTTTATGTACAATAAAATTTTAAATGATTTTTTTTCATTCATAAATTTACATTTTGTAAAACACCTTACAACAAATAACAACAGCTATGGAAAACTTCAGAATCCCTCTTTTTTTAACCTACTCAAAATTTCCCTCTAAAAATATGTTGCTCCTTGATTTTAGGTCCATAGAACCCCCGCCTAATTCTTCATTTCAAGTGGGAAATCTTAAAAGAAAATTCATTCGAGAAATGTAAAAGGGTAACAATAATTTTCTATATTCTCTCATAATAATGATGGTATCTTTTTTATCAAATAAATAACTATTAAATCTCCATTTTCACTTGTCAATGTAGCAAATGTGGTTTCTCATTGCAAGCAATTGAAAACAAAATTAATTTTAATTATAACTAAAAACAACCATATGTCAATCAAGAACCATTGATAACTACTTAGAGACATCCTTATAATAAGAAATAGTAGAGTTTATAGACTTCCAAAGCCAAAAAGGAATAGTAGCTTTGAAGAATTTCCAAATGAAAGCAATATAGCCATGCCATTGAGCAAAATATTTAAATAGATAAAGTATCTAAGCAATGGGCTCAATATGGTAATGTAAAAAAAGGCTATGAATCCAATTCCAAACACTCTTAGCTAAGGGTAAGTCTAGAATGAGTGATTGAAGGTCTATGGGATGTTGTAGAGATGACAATTAGTGTGAGGCATCTCGATATGAAGAAGCCTTTCACCCAAGGGCAATCCTTGATAAACTAGACATCACAAAAATTTATTAGCTTGGGTTCAAGCTTAGCCTTCCAAATTCAATTAGGTTAAAAAAGCTACGACTGGGGTAAGAATTGAATCCCCGATTTACAGATCCAAGGAAAATAGATTAAGAATTTTGTGTAGGAAACCAAGTTTGTAATTATTGAAATGTGTGGCACCATTCCAATGTCAAACTTTTCACCAAGCAATTGGTGGTTGAAGACCCAACTTATGGATCATAATATTAGGCATGAGCTCCTGAATGCACAATATAAATGCAAATCAAAGCTATAAAGCTTAAACTTCCTATATAACATAGGCAAAGGAGTCCAGTCTCTAGAGGTGACATGAAGATCATAAACGGTGTGAATTCCTTTCCTTAAAAACTTGAGAGCTTTGATATTTGAAGTCTCAACCAAATGTAAGCTAGTGTTTTTGATAATTGAGGACTACCAAATATTTTGGTCATTAAAAGAGAGGCTCGTTCAAAACCTAGCTCCAACCCAATCGAGGAATGAATCAAAAGCTTTCAAGATGCTAATGGAAAAATAAGAGGCTTTAATCTTGATAAGGGTTGGTGTAATGAAAAGCGTATGGAAACAAACTCCATTCCAAGTATTCTATATGTACGAAAAGTTGCATGATATACAATGTTTGAAAAGGATTTTCCAAGCTTTTGATCCCTTAATGGCTCTAGCAATCCACTTAACACACAAATCAATGTTTTGTATGTGGACATCAATGATGTCCACGCATCCTTTTATCTTGTGGAAATTAACAAATGTCCCAAGAAACTCTATGAAAACCATCAGCTTGTTTAGCATTATCCCACATGAAGTCATGGAGTATCTTAATGACCTTGTCATAATAAAATTTAGAACGCACCCAAAAAAGGAGTAATATACATGAGTCATAAAAAGCACTGTGGTGTAAATCTAAAACTTACTATCCAAAGCCAAAGACTTGGTAATCTAATAAGCATTTTTTTTTCCAACCTTTCTAAAACATACTACCACGGGGAGGGCAACAAGCTTTCAAAACCAAAGGGGATACTAATAAATTTAAACATATCCCCCTTGTCGATCCATTTATAATTAAAGTTTTCAAGTCAATCAAACATGAGCATCATACTTTTATGATAGCATTAAGTCTTATTCCACTGCAAATTTAAACCAAAGGCCTTATAGAAGGTGTCAATACACACCATAACTTCATAAAAACAAGTTTCATTATCAATGAGGGTGAGAAACAAATCATCTACAAAATTCCCATTAAGAAGTTATCTTGCCCTATTAGGGAAAATGATGTCCCTAATGAGCCCCTATTATATTTTATGCACTAATAGATAGCCAAGTGCATATGAATCCAAGACATAAAGAGATGGTGCAAGTGGACAACCTTTCTTGATTTAATGAAAGAGACCAAAGCTTTCATACTTGTAGACATTAAAGGTGAGATAAGTAAAGGAATTCACAAAGAAAGATTGAGGAGTAAATAGGAAAAACTCTCTCAACCTTAAGGATTTGAGCATGGCTAAGATGAAAGGGCACTCAATGTGATCATAAGCTTTCTCAAAGTCAAGCTTAAGAAATAGAACATGTTGTCGAGAGGTTCAACCCCATTCCACACCCTCTAAAACTAAAATAATGTTGTCAAGAATATATCTACTATTAATGAAGCTCATTTGTTTTGGTCTAACAATTACAAGGATAAGGTATCACAAAAGGAGTGCAAGAGCTTTGGCCAAGATGTTGTAAGATACACTCAAAAAAATGATGGGTCTCCAACTAGTAATAAGCTTTGGATCCCAAACTTTAGGAATAAAATTAATATTGCCTCTAATGATCATAATATTTCCTAAATAATTTTTCCAAAGAGCTTATTTATAAACTTGAAGCAATTATAGCTTAAAAAATTGCCAAGTGGCTTTGTAGAATTCACATGGGAAGCCATCCAAGTGTGGGGCTTTATCATTGACCATGTGAATGAGTGTTCACATAGATCTCATCAAATGTAAAATGCACATCATGGATATTTTAAGTGAATGGTCTGAATTTTCATAGGAAAACATCCATATATTCGTAAAAATGTTGAGCTCTTTCCACAAAGTTTTCCTAATCTTGAAACACTAACTTCAATTGCGCTCAAGCTTTCTTTGATTAAAGTTTTTTCTAGCAACTCTTATACTCGCATATTCACCTCTTTGTTGTTTGTGGTTGTTTTTGGGTGTCAATTTATAAGTTTATTTGTTTGTAAAACTAGATCCAGGAATCAAATCCATGTGTTAACTGATGCTCCTCATGGGTGGTAATAAATCCATTAAATAATTGAAAACAATCATAACATATTCATCCAAAAAAATATTTCACTTCGCTTTGTACTTCACTTGCCTTAACTATTGTCCTAAATTGAATGGGTTTGGGAATGAAAGAATGCATGTTTTGTCTTTCTTTTCCACTTGTAAAGATTATTTTCTAAAAAATATCAGAATTTTAAGAAACTTATTCATATCCTCATCTTTTTCCTTCAATGGGCTCAAGGTGTAATGTTAATTTAATTGGTTCATAAATCCTAATGAATACAATTCAATGTCTCATGCTATCTAACACACCCCTAAATGATAAGTACGCCTAGGAAGGACCCTATGGAGATAAAATAATATGTTTAGCCTTCTACTTTACCCTCTATGCTAGGTCATTGATTTTAAAGAAAACTTGTGGCTAAGACACCACTTCTTATGGCCTTTCATTTTTCAAACATTTGAGCCCAAAAAATAATCATAAATGACTCTTTTTTATTTTGGATTCATATGGGTACCTTATAAGGGTATTTTAAAGGCCTCCATTTCTCCCTCTTAGACATTTTCACATGATTTCATAACTATAGGAAGAGTCACTAGAAGATATCGAAGATATTTTGAGACGAATTATATGGGTGATGAGGAGGAAGGCAATATTTATGAAATACCATCAAGTTTATTATATGTAGTCAGCTCATCAAATATGTCACTATATATAATTTGGACTAAATGACACTTGAGGGAACCTTCTATGGAAATAGATTCCTCAAGTGGTACATTCAATATGTTGAATGGTATCCTACCACTCTCAATTTTAGCGGGAGTTGCACATGAATTTAGAACTAGGAAAATATGTTTGAATATGTTTGAAAATAATTGAGGCCTAGAAGTGGACTAAGGAAAAAAGATGATACATGATACATGCTTACTTATACTCCTTAGAGTAAAATTTTTAGTTTTAAAATGCCTTCTCATAAAAAATGGGAACAATATTGATATCCCTAATAAGAAAGGTGATCAAGGGCCCAGGAGGAGACCCAGTGGACAACCTACTTAAGCAAATTTAAAAGGGTTATGAATAAAATTAATTTGTAAATTAAAAATCATATGAAAGTGCAATGCATTAAGAACAAGGAAAACAATGAAGAAGATAACAGCCTGTTGGGTGAATATTTTGTCAGTCAGTTGTCTGATTGAGCAAAATAGGTCTTATCATCCATAGCAAAGGAGATTGGTCAGCCCAGTGTGCAAGTTTACTACATCAGATGTGGACAAATCTCTCCTCTCATCAAGAGGAGGTTCCCTATAAATATGCAGGAGCTATAAACTATAAATATATGCAGAAAATAACACTCAGGGGTAGGATACACCATCCATCTCTCTTATTTCAGAGATGATGTTCACAAAAAAAGGATAAAATCTTGGTGAAAACACTGAAGGCACTTCTCTTCTTTTAGAAGTTTTCTTGCAGGAAACAACAGGAGTTCTTTTAGGTAGTGACAAGAAACTTAGTAACACAGGTGTAGTAACCAGCAGGATGAATCAGAACACAAAGTTTCCATCTCAATTTCCCAAAGAGTATAACACAAAGGATAATGGGGGCACAAATTCATCCCAGAATCCTCAACATAGAAAGAAACTAAAAACACACACTGAAAATAGTTATGAAAGCACAAAGTCTTCCCCACAATTGGTTTCAGGACACTTTCATGATTACTTTCACTAGTTTTGCTTGCCAAATTAAATAAACAATAACACATTTAGAAGATAGACATAAGAACAATCTCCTAAAATGATACAAGCTATGACAGCACAAAGTCTGCAAATAACTTGCTTTCTCATTCAGATAAAATGATATGAACAAATAACATGAGCTCAAAGTCTCAGTGTTCTTTCAATCGGGCAGAGTTTCACTTCTATAAAAAAGAAAAGTCTCCCTTTGCATAATGAGAGAAATTATAATGTATAACAACCACACAAGGCTTGGTGTTCTTTCCCATGGGATGGCCTACGCTGCAGTCAATGCCTTCAATGCACCTTTAGTTCTATCTAGAGGGACCATGCTGGGAATAGTGCATTGCCATAACTATGGCGTGTCCATTCCTATAATATGTCTCTTCTTAGTATCGACTGTCTAGTCCTTTTCCTAATGTTTGTGCAGCTGTCCAATTCGCCATTACTTCATGGAAGAAAAATAGGTTGCGTCCTTGATTTGGTGCACTTAGAAGTCTACTTGATCCACTATTTCACCTATTGGAAATAACTCTTTTGAAGATATTTCTAATCCTTTGGTCTTATTCCTCTCTCCCCTGTAGCAATTTGAGCCTTCGGGCTCTCTTTTCAACTAGTCGCTTGGTTCTTCCTTTAAGTTTCATGCTCTATTTGAATTTCAACGGATATTCCCTCATTTTAAATTTGACATCCACGAGACCGTCAATGGTCACCAGCTGCTTGAACCATGTTGAACCTTGAACTTGTGAACCTATGAAAGTTCATTGGTTCATTGGTTCATCGGTTCATTTTGTCTCTTTTGTTCCATCGCTTCCTGGTTCAATCAATTTCCCACTCCTTGGTTGAACCACCTATTTGCTACTTTTTGAGGCCGCCTTTGAACCTTTTAACCTATGAACCATCAAACTTTGAACTCTTTCAGTTCAAGGTTCAATCGGTTGATTGGTTCATTCTTTGTCCCGTTCAATCATTGATTCCTTTATCTTTGTCTAAGTCTTTGAAGGCTCTTTTTTGTGTCTTCATTCAACCCTTGGGATGCCCTGAAGGGAAGGTGTCCCCTCAGGCTTTTCAAATGGTCCTTTCTTTGTCATCAAGTGTCCCCCGCAAGGGTACCTACCTTTCAAGATTTTTTGGGCAGCCTTCAGGCTTTAACTTCCCCAGCGGGTTCTTGCTTATTTGGAAGGCTTTTCCTTCTGACAAAAAGTCTGAAGGAATTCCTTTAGACAAAATGTCTGAAAGAAAGCTTCTGTTACTTAGCCGTTTGTTCCCTTTAATTTCTTCAAGCTTTCTTCCCGAGTGAATTCCTTCAGACAAAATGTCTGAAGGAATTTTGCCTTAACCATTTTTTTGAAGAAAATCTTCCCAAAGAAATTCTTTCAGTCTCTTTTACTTAGTCACTTTCCCGATGGATTTCCAACTTTGCTCACTTTTGCTCACTACCCTCCAAAAGGGCACTTGTTCCTTTGGCTTTGGGGCAGTCCCTTGAACCTACCGATTGAACCAACTTTGGTTCAATGGTTCAATCGGTTCAATCGTTTTATTTGGTTACGTCCTTTTGATCCTTTAAACCAAATGCGTTGAACCATTTGGTCGTTGAACCCATTGGACCGATGAACCAAAATGGTTCAACGGTTCAATGGTTCAAGCCTTTGTTTAAAAGCTTGCCTATGGACATTTTTGATTGAATAAAGTCATTGAACCAATCTTGAAAATGACTAAGTGTTAGAAACTTGTACTTTTGATTGAATTCGACTGTAAAAGCCTTTGAACCTGTTGAACCTACTAATTTCAAGCATGTTGAGTCCGTAGATTTTTGGGAAAGATTTGAAAAATGAAGAACTTGAATGCTCAGAACAATTTTTTAAAAGAGGAGAGAGGATTTTGGTCTGTTGAACCAAAGTATTTCATATGTTGTCCCAAAAATGAGTGACATTTTTGGAGACAACAACTGGCTCTAGTTGGGAAAATTCCTTTAGTTGAAAACTTGGAACATCTGAAGGGAGTAAAAACCAGAATCTCTGGTGCCTTGAAGTATGCCATTGGGCTATGGAGTCGTGCTACCCAAAAAGAAAGGCTCCAAAAAATGAAAATGAACAACACAAAGTAGAAACAAAGACTATAAATATATACATATGTACAGGTGAACTTATCTGACACTTCAAGAATTGAAGTGCTTTAGTTGCTGCCCATTGTGAGGCAAAGTAAAGAGCGTGCCGTCTTTATATTTCAATAGGAAGTTGTTCTCACCATTGAGCTAGTGAATAATAAATGGGCCTCTCCAAAGAGAATCAAACTTTCCATGCATCCCCTTTGGCTCTCTCCTTTTGTCCCATAGTAGGACTTGATCTCTAACCTAGAAATCATGATTCTTTGCCTTTTGGTCGAAGAGTTTCTTCACCAAACTTTGATGGACAGCAATTCGGTCCACTACTGTAGTTCTCTGCTCGTCTAGCTCAGTCAGGCACATGATCCTCTTATCAAGGGAGCTTTCATATGTTTGATCTTCAATTGCCGTAGCCAATTTCAATGCTGGCAATTCTAAGGTGATTGGATCTCAACATTGATACCATAAAGAAGTTGAAAAGGAGACATACCAATTGCCCTCTTTGTTGTAATTTTGTCTACCCATAGAGCATCAACCAATGCTTTATGCCATGTTCGTTAGTTGTCATCCACCAAATTTTTGATGATAGTCACCAGGTTCTTATTGCTTGATTCAGCTTGTCCATTCCCTTGTGGAAAGTAATCAGAAGAGTGGGAGAGTGTAATCCCATAGTATAAACAGAATTGAGTGGTCTCCTGGGAAGTGAAACAAGCTGCATTGTTAGTGACAATCTTGGTTGGGACCCCAAACCTGGAAATGATATTCTCCTTGAGGAAATTGCACACTACTTTTGAAGTAGCATGCTTGGTTGGAATTACTTCCACCCACTTGGTGAAGTAGTTTGTTGCTGTAAGGACATAATCATGTCCAGCACTTGAAGATGGGTTTACAGCACCAATAAAATCAATTCCCCATTGCTGAAATGGCTCCTCTATGACCATTGATTTGAGAGGCAGGGCAGCCAGCTTGGGTCTTTTGACAAAAAGCTGGCATAGTTCACATTTTATAGCCTATTTGTATGTATCCTGAAAGAGAGTTGGCCATTAATACTTGGCTCGCAAGATCTTATGGGAAATCATAGGTGAAAAAAAATGTCCTCCACAGGCCAAATTATGGAAGGATTTCAAAAGTTAGCTTTGCTGCTCCTTGTCCACACAGCAAAAGAACACTCCATCAAGGTTCCTCTTGTATAGGCCGTTGTCCCAAAGGACAAAATTTATAGCTTTTAGCTTGATAATTCTCCTTTCTTTATAATATAGATGAGTAAGACACTCACCATAAGTAAGGAAATGAGCAATAATTGAATACCACTCATTCATGGTAGAGACAAAGAGGACTATTGGTGTGTCCTCCACCTCTGCTTCTTCATGCCTTGCTTCTTCTAGTTTGTTGTCAGCAATAAATTAGCATAAGCCTTTTCCCCATACCATCATTGTTGGCTTGATGACCAGATCAAACTCCTAGATCTTTGCAACCCAATTGCCTCTTTTCATCCCAAACTCCTACTGAGTTAGTATGGATTTGACCGTGGTGTCAGGAACCAAGGCAGTAGTGTGTGAATTCAAGATGTAGAAGCGACAATGCTTTACTGCCATCACCACTACATAAGCATGCTTCTCTATGTTTGAGTACTTCAGCTCATGAGCTTTGAGTGGATAGCTCATGAAAGAAATGAGAGATTCCATACCTTCTTTATTATGTTGAACCAAAATTGCTAAAAGCGTGTGTTCTAAAGCATAACTATATATGGTGAACTCTTTGTTATAGTCTAGACAAACTAAAATTGGGGTGTGGACAATGGCAGTCTTGATATCCTCAAATCCTGACTTGCTTTCTTTAGTCCAGCTAAAGGTGGCCTTTCCCTTCATCATGTTTACAATGTGCCTAGTCTTCTCAGCAAACTCAGGGATGAACCTCCGTAAGAAAATCACCTTTCCAAAGAAAGAGTGAACAGCAGTCTTACTTGTGGGCAAGGTAAGCTCTTAGATAGACTTGACTCTGTCTGAGTCAATCTTTATGCCTCCTTTGGACATAATGTGTCCAAAAAAATTTCCCTCTGTTACCCTAAAAACTGATTTCTTGGGGTTTAAGGAAATGCCATTCTAGCAGCAGCGTTCCAGCACTTGTTACAAATGGCACACATGATCTGGGTGATGCTTAGAAAAGATGGTCAAGTCATCGAGATAAACTATGATGAACTTATCCATCTCATCCTTGAAGGCAAGGTCCATTTCTCTTTGGAAGGTGGTGCCAGCATTTATCAAGCCAAAAGGCATCCTTTTATATGCAAACATGCCCCAAGGTGTGGTGAAAGCAGTCTTATGCTGGTCTGCCTCACCAACTTCAATCTGATTATATCCTGAGAAGCCATCTAGCATTGATAACATCTTTGAATCCATCACTGTCTGAATCACTTGATCCATGATTGGCAAAGGATAGTTATCCTTCAAGGATGACTGATTCAAATTTCTAAAATCTACACAGAGGCAAATTTCACCATTCTTCTTCCTTACAAGAACAATGTTTGCAATCCATGTGGAATGATGGATTGGAAAGATTATCTTGGCATTTGGCATTTTTTGTATCTCAGACAAAATGGTACCTGATATTTTTGGATTATACTACATAGGCTTTTGCCTGTAGGGTGTCGAATCAGCCTTGAGAGGAATGTCATGTCAAATTTCATCAGGCCTGAGTGACTTCAGGTCATCATAGGAGTATGTTAAGACATCCATGTAATGGTGGAGTAGAGCAGTGAACTTGAATTTCTCCTCAGGAGTGCAGCATTTTAAAATGTTCACCATCTTGGGATCATCCTTGGTACCTAGATTTACTTGATCAAACTCATGAGAGGAGCTTGAATCCATTTGCTACTGTTTGACGAATCTGTCATGTTTGTCAAATAGTTTCTCAAGAGAAACCAGGCCTTTAGGAATCTTATTCCCTTTAAGTTATAGGAACTCCTCACCTGTGTCTATATTTGATTTAGGATCTGGTTCACACTTTTGAGGTTCACTGCCTTCAAAATGCAACCGTTCAAAGTTGTCTTTTTGCTCCAAGAAGGCAATGATTTAGTTGTCATTGTTAAACACTTGCCAATGACTAGCATTATCAGGTACACTTGGTCTAAATACCAAATCAATAGTGTACATGTCTCCTTTGAAGTCTGAGTGGGGGACCAAGAGAGTAGCTAAGACAGCCAGTGCATCAGCCCGGTCATTGAATTCTCTAGGAATGGTAGAGATGTTGAAAGTATCAAAGCTTTCAATTTGGTCCCAGACTAGATTGCGGTAGTGATGTAATCTTTCATTCTTGATTTGATACAGGTTTCTCACCTGACAAACCACTAGTTTAGCATCTCCTTTCGCATAAAAGAGCTTGATGCCTTTGTCTCGAGCAGCCCTCAATCCAAACAACAGAGATTCATACTCAGCTGTATTAATAGTGTTATTGAACTGCAACTTGTAGGATGAAGTAAAAATATCTCCTTAAGGAGATATCAGCACAACTTTGGCCCCTAAACTAGTGGAGGAGCAGCTACCATCAAATTCTAGAATCCATACCTCATCAGACACTAATTTTTCTTTAGATTCTTCTTCATTCTGAGGGGGAGGTTATTCCACACCTGCATTGCAATCTGCCAATTCTTCTGCTATTCTAGCTGAACTAATCTTCAGGTTGTCATCTTCAAGAGTTTCAATAGGTATTTCATGGAAATTATCTATGAATAAAAAGTAGTTACCCATGCCCGAAGACTCAAATAGAATTTGAGCTTCAAGTGCTGATGTTTAAGTAACCACATATTTTGCTTCCTTCTCAGGGACCAATCTCTTCATAACACCTTTGACTGGGATCCTTGCCTCAGACAAGTACATGCTTAGTTCACCACCAACATCCTTTCAAAAAAATTGACCAAGAAGGATGCCATAGGATGCAGGGACGTCGGCCACCAAGACAGTCATCTTGATTCTTTTGTCTAGAAAGGCTGCAAATGCAAATTGGGCATCCTTAATTTGCCCCAGCAGTGGTACTTGCTTATTTTCCATGGAGAAACATCTATCAAAGGTTTTGGTTAGTGTAAGGCCAAGGGATTCAGACACTTTGGCAGGCATAACATTGTTTGAGGCTCTAGAATCAATGATGCAGTTGTTCAGTTGATGTCCATTTATCAACAATGAGACATAGAGAGGTTCAGTCCTACCAGAAGCAGTAGGAGGAGTAATGACAAGGTTGTTCCTGGTGGGTGCATCTTTAGGGGAATCATGAGTCTCCTTGGTAATTGCTTGTCCTACAGGGGCATTTTGGTTCTTTACACACTCAACCAATTTATCTAATTGCTCAGGATGGGACTGCAAAAATTCAAATTCAGACATTTGAATTTTGGTTTTCTTTATATGATCAATTATGTCAAATGTATGGAATGAGCCAGGAGTAGAGGATGGGAATTCATCCTTTTGATTTTTGGAAGGGGGAGGACTGGACTATGAATTTGAAGTAGAAGGCGTAGGGGTATTTGAGGTACTTACCTTTCTTGAAATCACTGGGTCCTTTGGCTAGAAAGGAAGAGTAAACCCCCGCTTAGCAATTAAAACTATTGGTTGAGGTCGCTCCTCTACTTTCTCTTTGTCAGTCGGGTGAATACAACATATGATCCCTCAACTGCATTGCCTTCACTTATGGGTTCATCCTGATAATTTAGAAAACCAATGTTGGAGTCACCAGCTAATTCTTATTCTTCCTCAGTGAAGAGATTAGCATCATCTTCAAGATTCAACTCGGGCTAGAATGAGAAATCTGATTCATATTCAATATATCCAAACATTAAGTTGATTGGAGGTGCTTCAATAGCAATGTTATTCCTCTGAGGGGGAGGAAGATGATTTGCTTGCCCCTAATTTCTGGCAGCATTACCTTGGTAATACTGATTAGGGTATGTCCTCCTTGGTACATCTCTATATGAAGGAGCAGATGACATCCCTTGTGCCATTTGCTTTATGAGAGCTAGCACTTTATTTTCTAGCTTTTGTACCATTGGGTCAGTGGTGGTTGTAGGTGAGTATTCAGAAGATGAAGAGGGTTTACCTATGTTTGGGTCTCTCCTTATCTTTCTGGCTAGCATAAGGTCATCTTCTACCTCAGTAGCCAAGTCTTGAGCAGCAGCAAGGTCTATGTGTCTAGCCCATCTCAGCAAAAAACTCACTTTAGGCAGTTGTGAGTTGATGAAGAAACACTTGAGATTCTCAAGTGTTAGCTGGGTGATCATGGGAATCCTATGCCTCAGCTTGTCAAACTTGGAAATGAAGTCCCTCATAGGTTCATGGGGATCCTTCTTCATCTATGTGAGTTGGGCTAGCAAGGCATGTGCATCTTTAGTAGGCTTGAACCTTACTTCGAACTTGGCTGTAAGTGTGTTCCAGTCAGCAACTGACCTAGCCTACAGATGGTAGAACCAATTTACAGCAGCACCTTGTAGTGTTTCCATGAAGAACCTGACTACCACGTCCTCGAATTCCATGCCTATTACGCCATAGGCTATGCTGAAGGCCGTAATGTGTTTTTCAGGATGAACTCTCCCATCACCAAAGAATTTGATGAAATTTTTCCTTGAGCTGCATGGAAGTTCATGTAGAGGTGGAGTCAGATTTAGTGGACCAAAAGAGTTACCCTAGGGGCCTTGAGCCATGATTTGATTATGTAAAAGTGGGATCACTAATCTGGGTGGAGTATGGATAGGCAAAGCTCAGCTAGCAGTAGAAAAATAAGCTCTGCCTTGTATTGGTGACCTGTTAGGGGTAGGAGGAAGACTTCTAGTTCGTTAAAGGTGAGGTTGTGGAGGAAACAAATCAAAATTGCTTTGTTGCACCAACTCAAAAATAAGGTCAATAACACCTTGAGATATTTGGTTCTTGGTATAACGTTGATTTGTCAAATTGCAGAACAAAAAATGGAAAAGAGCGAGATCTGCTTCAGCTTGAAGCTTGAGACTTCAAACTATGCGCTCTTCCCTAGCGAAGTCGCTAAAAAGACTGTTGGGTGAATATTTTGTCAGTCAGCTATCTGATTGAGAAAAATAGGTCTTATCATCCATAGCAAAGGAGATTGGTTGGCACAGTGTGCAGGTTTACTACATCATAGGTGGACAAATCTCTCCTCTCATCAAGGGGAGGTTCCCTATAAATATGCAGGAGTTATAAACTATAAATATATGCAAAAAATAACACTTAGGGGTAGGATACACCATCCATATCTCTTCTTTCAGAGATGATGTTCACAAATAAAAGAGAAAATCTTAGTGAAAACACTGAAGGCACTTCTCTTTTTTCAAAAGTGTTCTTGCAAAAAACAACAGGAGTTCTTTCAGGTAGTGACAAGAAAATTAGTAACACATGCGCAGTAACCAACAAGATAAAATAGAACACAAAGTTTCCATCTCAACTGCCCAAAGAGTATAACACAAAGGATAATTGGGGCACAAAATCATCCTATAATCCTCAACATAGAAAGAAACTAAAAACACACACTAAAAAAAGTTATGAAAGCACAAAGTCTTCCCCACAATTAGTTTCAGGACACTTTCCTGATTACTTTCACTAGTTCTGCTTGCCAAATTAAATAAACAAGAACACATTCAGAAGACAGACATAAGAACAATCTCCTAAAATGATACAAGCTATGATATCACAAAGTCTGTAAACAATTTGCTTTCTCATTCAGATAAAATGATATGAACAAATAACCTGAGCTCAAAGTCTTAGTGTTCTTTCAATCAGGCAAAGTTTTGCTTCTGTAAAAAAAGTCTCCCTTTACATAATGAGAGAAATTACAATGTATAGCAACCACGCAAGGCTTGGTGCTCTTTCCCATGGAACAGCCTACGCTGCAGTCAATGCCTTCAATGTGCCTTCAGTTCTGTCTGGAGGGACCATGATGGGAATAATGCATTGCCATAACTATGGCATGTCCATTCCTCTAATATGTCTCTTCTTAGTATGGACTATCTGGTCCTTTTCCTGATGTTTGCACAGCTGTCTAATTCGCCATTACTTCATGGAAGAAAAATAGGCTTGTGTCCTTGATTTGGTGCACTCATAAGTCTACTTGATCCACTATTTCACCTACTGAAAATAACTCTTTTGAAGATATTTCTGATCCTTTGGTCTTGTTCCTCTCTCACCTGTAGCAATTTCAGCCTTTGAACTCTCTTTTTAGCTAGTCGCTTGGTTCTTCCTTTAAGTTTCGTGCTCTATTTGAATTTCAACAAATATTCCCTCATTTTAAATTTGACTTCCGTGGGACCATCAATGGTCGCAAGTTGCTTGAACCATGTTGAACCTTGAACCTGTGAACCTATGAAAGTTCATTGGTTCATTGGTTCATCGGTTCATTCTGTCTCATTTGTTCCATCGCTTCCTGGTTCAATCACTTTCCTGCTCCTTGCTTGAACCATCCATTGAACCACCTGTTTGCTACTTTTTTCCTTGACTGAGGCCGCCTTTGAACCTTTGAACCTATGAACCATTGAACTTTGAACTCTTTCAGTTCAAGGTTCAATTGGTTCATTGGTTCATTCTTTATCCTGTTCAATCATTGCTTCCTTTATCTTTCTTTGTCTAAGTCTTCGAAGGCTCTTTTCTGTGTCTTCCTTCAGCCCTTGGGATGCCCCGAAGGGAAGGTGTCCCCTTGAGCTTTTCAAACGGTCCTTTCTCTGTCATCAAGTGCCCCCTGCAAGGGTACCTACCTTTCAAGATTTTTTGGGCGGCCTTCGGGATTTAACTTCCCCGGTGGGTTCTTGCTTCTTCAATGGGCTTTTCCTTTGGACAAAAAGTTTGAAGGAATTCCTTCAGACAAAATGTCTGAAAGAAAGCTTTTGTTACTTAGCCGTTTGTTCCCTTCAATTTCTTTGGGATTTCTTCCTGAGTGAATTCCTTCAGACAAAATATTTGAAGGAATTTTGCCTTAACTATTTTTCTGAGGAAAATTTTCCTGAAGGAATTCTTTCAGTCTCCTTTACTTAGTCACTTTCCCGAGGGATTTCTAACTTTGTTCGCTTTTGCTCACTACCCTCTGAAAGGGCACTTGTTCCTTTGGCTTTGGGGCAGCCCTTTGAACCTACTGATTGAACCAACTTTGGTTCAACGGTTCAATGGTGCAATCGGTTCAATCTTTTTATTTGGCTACGTCCTTTTGATCCTTTGAACCAAATGCATTGAACCATTTGGTCGTTGAACCCATTGGACCAATGAACCAAAATGGTTCAAGGTTCAACGGTTCAAGCCTTTGTTTAAAAGCTTGCCAATGGACATTTTTGATTGAACAAAGTCATTGAACCAATCTTGAAAATGACTAAGTGTTGAAAACTTGTTCTTTTGATTAAACTCGACTACAGAAGCCTTTGAACCTATTGAACTTGCTAATTTCAAGCATGTTGAGTCCGTAGATTTTTGGGAAAGCTTTGAAAAATGAAGAACTTGAATGCTGAGAATAATTTTTGAAAAGAGGAGAGAGGATTTTGGTCTGTTGAACCAAATTAGTTCATATGTTGTCCCAAAAATGAGTGACATTTTTGGGGACAACACAGCCAAAGGTAAAACTGTAATAGCAAAGTTTTATTAAGCTAAGTTCTATACAATATTTGAGAGATCAGATGTTTAGTGTTTATGTACTTCTTGACTTCATTCTTGTTTTTATAACTAACCTAAAAATATTGGAAGTGTACATTAGTATTCAATGGAGGAAGATGGAGCATTAGTCAAACTGTTATAATGCTTGGTAACAAGCACTTCATAACCAAAGAGTGTAGTGTTCTCACTTGAATTTCATTACTAACAAGCTCAATTCTATAGTATTGACACTGCAAGATATGTGCTAATGTGGAAGTGGAACTAGATAAAATGAATAGGCACGTAGGTGGAAAACCCAATGTCCATGTTACTAACATTAGTGCAAGGTTATATGTGCAACATCAATTAACTATGGTAAGATATATAGACATAGATCCTTATAGATCAATCAACCCTCCTTAAAGAGCAATGATCCCCATCACATTCAATTTCAGAGGAAGATGTGGGAATAAATTGGCACCATGTGCTATTGTAAACCATTTTCATTGGGAATGCACTTGACCTACTTTGACAATCTAGAAGAAAGGGATCTCTTGTCAATGGGTTCATTTGATCGAAGCATCAAGGACTTGATCTAATTATATTGAAATGAAATAATCTATATTGATCTTTGTTTTGAAGTGTCTTTGAATTATCTGAATCATCCAACAAAGGTGGAGATTAATGGCGCAAGAGTTATGCACTAAAGACTAGATGCAACTAAAGGTAAGATGGAATATTACGCTGAAAAGCATTCTCTCGTACTTGTTTAGTGATGGTATATGGCATGTAACAAAGTAGACAAATATTTTAGTAAGGTCTTCTTAGTATTTCTTTCTATGGGTGTAGCCAAACTCGATCACCAACTTAGAAGGTGTACATTGTCTGATGCTTGTCATAGTGCTTCTTGTACTTCACATTAGCCTATTGCAAAATGGTTTTCACTTGTTGTTGAATGTGTTAAATGTGATCAATGAATTGAAAAAAAAAATGACTTCCCTTTTGAGCTAAACTATTTGTTACTATTGATGGTAAGATGCAATAAGCAATGTTGATGGGTGCCAAAGGTTGGAAACCCAAGCATACATGAAAATTGTTGTGCAATAGAGCTATGCAAAACTCTATTATAGATGTGTTGAATTAAAGGCAGGATTTCATAACAAGTGCATTACTTATTATAATTGTACACTCTCATAAGATGCATTATCATCCTATTTAACACTTATGTCTATCTATTAGTATTTGGATGAAAGGTGGTAGATTTGTTTAATTTTGTGTCTAGCATAGACCAAAGTGATTTCTAAAAATTTCTCAAGAATCTTATATCTCTATCAAATATGATAGTTTATATAATTTTGAAGTAGATCCAGACATATTGAAATCACAATTGAGTTATTTTTAGGGTTTATATTTCTTTATTACAACGTATGATATTTGTCATCTTTCAGAACCTATCAACTACTACAGAAACACAATCTTTACCATGCATGGTAGTAGGGAACCTTGAGAGAAAATTTATGGAATATATTCCCACAGCAAGTGTATACAAACATGTTTAAATCCTTTTTTAGAAATATTTAGGTATGAATAGATTAATTAAAATAAATGGCTAAATTATTCTAAAAACAAGCTAATTAAATAATTTAGATTCACAATATTTTGATAGAGTGTTGAATCATGAAAAGTATGCTAAATATATAAATTACAATGCCAAATAGTAATTTGAATGTAATAACATAAATAAGAAACAATACTTATCATATTTATTGATGTACAAGCACATAGAAATTATAGGTGTATAAGGATGCAGTCAGATACTCCACAGTGTTTCGTCAGATTCTAAATATTTCCTTTATGTCAACTTGGACACTATTATTAGGATATGGACATTACCTTCACATTTTTATCCTCTTATAATGATTATATGTCCTTTTCTATAATGACCAATTATGCATGTTAGGGTTCACTGTCATCTTATAGATTGTCAACTCGGATCATGCACATACATTTTGGTTATCAATCTTTTGCTCAAAACCCTAGATCCTCCAACTTGGCATGTCACCTTACAAAATAGGGGTTAGTGAGCTCAAGTGAATTTTAACTAATATCAAATACCCCTCTGACAATGAAAGCTGCTTACATATCCATATAATCTAAAGAGGGCCTCATATCGATATAATTATCCCCCTTATGTGGGCTTATATTTGAACAATGTTGCAATATGTTATATGCAAGTGCATGTAGTGATATAGCTTGTAACTTGATAAATAATACTCATAGGCTGATATTTTAAATGATTCAGACCTATAAGAAGACTACTCATATGACTGATTTAGAAAAAGGGAAGAATATGGTAGTTTTATAGGCTTAAGAGGTGTTTTTGCTTGGTATAAGATAGATGTGTGTTTGATTCTTACTTGATGATAATGAATGGTATTTTAATTATATGTATACCACAATGTTTTAAATTATATATAAGGAGGGGTAATTAAAACAAATAGGTCAACCCATACATGTCAAAAAATGTACAAATTTGATCATTTATAAGTTTCAGACTCGAGACACTAGCATCGATGTTAGTGTCCTAGTCTGGATGGTAGTGTCTGGGAGGATATAAATTTTTTGAAGATATATAATTTCAAGAGTAGGTTATAAATCAGGTTTTATTTATACTTTGGGGTACATGTGATTTGGGTGATAAGATTATAAAGTTCGTACTATAGGATAAGCATTTAGACACAGTGAGATGGCACACACTAGATTTTTGGCAATGGGAAGATCCTAAACTAAAGGGTTGAACCATGAATAATATTTGTCAAGTGTACAAGACTATTTTATCATGTAAAATTATATTTTATTATCTAAATTCCCCCTCTTTAATTTATTAATGCATAAGGATGAAATGAATATTTTAAAGGAAAGAAATGTGTACCATGGTGTGTACGACACACCTTGTTTTGCTTGAACCCTATTTGAATTTATTGTTTATATGTTACCTATAACCAAGACCATATTACAATATAATTAGTGCATATAATCTAAAATTTGAATTATTGAAGTACTTAAAAGAAAAGAGAGCAAGGAAGGAGTACACATGTGTGTCAATGCAATATCTTTCCCCTTGTTAGTTTGCTTCGGTAACGATGATTCTTTGTTGAAGCATTTGAGAAAGAGGTTCACAAATAAACCTTGTAGATGTGAAGAGGAGAATTGGAGGATGAGCATGCCCCCAATCCAATGCAATGGTGAGTTGTGCCAGGACCATTAAGATCACTAAATCTCAATCAAAAAATTCAAGTATATACATAATCTATCCAAACAAGTCAATCTTGGCCAGGTCAAATGGTGTAACCATCTCAACCTACAAATTGGAAGTAATGCCAAGGCCATCGAAGGCATTGAGTCTCAATTTCACTACTAAAGAGGGTCAATTATTTTAGACAAATAAATTTCAATTGATGTGTCTTGGTAAAATTGATGCATAAATGTGTATATAGTTTGATTATGTATTTGTGATTCAACGCATTTTCATGGCATATACACCTCTAATGTGTCTCAACCTAAAGTATATATCAAAATGTAACCTCTGCTCTATAAATCGTGTAATATATGTCATAAATCTAAAAAACTTTGTCTCAAATCTCTAAAATTGGTTCCAAATACATAAGATTATGATCTAAGTGTATATTAAATCATGTAAATAGTATCAAATTTTACCATTTTATCCAATTGAGTGTGTACGCAGACTCATGTCTCTATGACATGCCTCCACTAATATTCTCCCTCATTTTGAGGTGAGGAGAATACAATCTCATAATCACCTTATTTCAAAAGGATAAGATATCCATGCCTTATAAATCATGTAGTAATGAAGTATATAGTGGTATCATGTCTAAGTAAATATAACAATGAAGCTCATAGTATCCAATCACAAGAAGCCCTAAGATGCATGATATGGGTCATGGTAATGCCTAGAAGTAACAAGCACAAGCTCTAAAAATAATCAATCCCACACATAAGAGCACTCAATGTCATGCAAAAGGGGCCTAAGGAGACCAGAAATAAGAGGCATATTCAAATGTTGCACATTCAAAGCAGAGGACATGTTCATAAGTCTACATACCAAAGAAACAAAAATCAGGGGCATTATGGCCATCAAAAAAGCAACATATTCCAAAACCAAGACAATGTATCAAACAATAATTACACTCAAGTAAGCCATGCGATAAGATGAATAAGTGAAATATAAGCAACCAACATAAACATATCATATTAGTCTATGCATACATGTGTTAGCAAAATTTCCTATAACATAGTATATCTAACACACTATGTATTATGTAAGCATGAGTTTATACATGCGTAAGCATTAGTATATAAGCTCAAAATAATAATTTGAAGTGATCATAAAACAATAGCACCTGCACCAATAATGATCAATAGAAGCAGATGCCCCAACCTAGTGTGTCACATAGGTAGAGGAAAGGTCCAACATCTGCAAGCTCGTGTATCATGGATCTAATATGTGCATGTATCATACTCAAGTACCCATGAAACATATGTGTATATAAGAATGAAAATTATATGCCATCTAGTAACATAAATTAAACAATATATATGCAAAAGCTAGTCAACATGTCTATGCTGGATATATATATATTTTTTTTTTTATTTGAATGTTTTTTGTATTTTATTTGATTTTTTTGTGTTTTTAAGATATTTTAATTGATTATCAAAGGTTATATGTACAAGAGTGCTACTAGAAACGAAATATGTCATTAAATGGATGTCTCTTTGTAGACCCTATATTATGTGTGTCATAACCCTCAATTATATTTCTATATTCATTCTGCATATTAGTTATGTCATTCCAATCATCTTCTACATAACTATAGTTAATATAGGAAATGACTAACTTATTAGGGTGTTCTTGAACTTTTTATATATCATTGTGAGCATATACGTATGAAAAACCAATTTCACCATAGGTTGGATTTTCCTTCTTGAAAGTTTGTTTTCCTTTAGTATGTTCATCATTGTCAAAATGTTACATCTCATTATGGACTAGAGAAGAGTCGTGTATCCTTGCTTGAACACTAGGAAAAGATGTAATTCATGTTTTGACTTCTTAATCTTTATGTAACATTTTTTTCTCTAGTTTTGTCTTTTAAATCTTTTTTTGCTCTAATTGTGCCTTTTGAATTCTTTATTTCTCTAAGTTTTCAATTTGTAACTATTTTTCTCTAAATTATCATTTGGTACCCACACTTGTTCTCTCTACACTTGTGCTTTAGGAGATGCACTCATAAGGTGAGTGGGTTACTTTATTGATGTGTCTATTATAAGATCACCACTGTCAATTGTATTTTGTATTTTCTTCTTAAAATCAAAACAAAAATCTATATTATGCCCATGCATTCTATGATACACACAATAGAATTTTGATCTCCTTAGATGATGTAGAGGGAATAATTTGATCAACTTGTTTCTAAGCATTTCCCTTATAATTTCACAAGAAATCTTATTAGTATTTTTTATAATTTTTGAATCCCTTGTTGTAGATGAATTCTCTTTTACTTTCTTATTTTTAAATGAAACCTTGATGGACACAACATTTTTATATGAAGATGTAAACACATGATTAACAATAGCATATTTTGGATTTTGTGTGCATGTAATGTGAATTTTCAATAATATGATCTTTGAACTAAAATTTTATTTTGTTTTCTCAACTCTTCTATGATCCTTTCCACAGCAACAATTTTATCTTTAAGGGTTTCACAAGCACAAACCCTAGGTACTTCAGATGGAATACACATACACCCACTATCTAAGGAAGATGTGGGAGGTGGAGGGGGTTGATGAAGGGCATATTGATTACCTTCATTTGAAACTATAGGTTGCTCAACTTATCTCTTGGGACCATGATAGCATGGACCTAGTTATAGGGATGTTAGCTATCACCCTTTGGAGAGTTAAGAGGAAGTCTTATAAAATCTTGAATATATGAATGCTCTTATTCCCATGTCCTATTTGGTTTAACAAAAAATAGCATTAATGAAGCTTATGTAGAGAGTTGGATAGTTATTGCATCATAGTCATCAAAAATATCTATATCATGCATGATGGGCAAATGAAAGACCACAAGGAATAGGGCAAGAAGGAGAACAAAAATCACCTATATTAGACCTATGTAATAATCAAATCTGAAAAATAAATGCAATAAAATGAAACTCTAGAAGGTCAAAAACCCTAGAGCAGGTTATGGTTGCATAAGAATTCTCAGAGGTCAAGTTCACCAAATGTTTAAACCTTTTTGGAAATAGTTAGGGGGAATAGCATAATCAAAACAAATGGATAAGTTATTCTAAAATCAAGCCAATTAAATAACTCATATTCACAGTAATCTAAAACACTGTTAAATTATCAAAAGTACGCTATAAATATAAAGTACAATGCCAAATAATAATTTGAATATATTAACACAAAGAAGCAATAATACTTATCTTATTTAATAAAACACAAGCAAATTTGAAAAATACAAGTGCAGGATGAGGCAATTTGATACTTTGTAATGATTTGTCAAATCTTGAATATTTGCTTTCAATCAGCCTAGACACTGCCATCAAGATCTGGACACTATCGTTTAAACTTTTGTCCCAACTTTGATGCTTCTATCCTATACAGAATACAAGTCCTTTTATGGAAAAACCAACTACACCTATTATGGTTCACTATCGCCTTGCAGATTGTCAACTTGGATCACATGCACAGGTTTTGGATATCAAATTTTTTCTCAAAACCCTAAATCCTTCAACTTGGCATGTTACATTGCAAAGCAGGGGTCAGTGGGCTCAAGTGAAGTCAATCTGACCTCAAATACCCCCATGTTAATTAACATTGCCTACGTGGCCATATACTCTAAAGAGGGCCTTAAACTAATGTAGTTTTCCCCCTTATGTTGGTTTATGTGTGAACAATTGTGCAATATGTTATATGTGAGTGCATGTAGTTATTTAGCCTATAACTTTACAAATATTACTCATGAGTTGATATTTGAATGCTTCAACCTTGTAAGAAGACTGTTCATATGACTGATTTAGAAATAAGAAAGAATAAGTAAGTTTTGTTAGCTTGAGAGGAGGTTTTTCTTGGTATAAGATAGATGTGTGCTTGATTTATACTTGATGATAATGAATGGTATTTTACTTGTAGTTATACCACACCTTTTTAAATTATATCATAGGAGGGTTAATTAAGTAAAATACGCTGACCCATACATGTTGAAAGATTTGCAAATTTGACCGTTTGTAAAGTTTGAACACTAGCATTAGACATGGGACATTAGCATCGATGTTAGTGTCCTAGTCTGGCTAGTAGGGTTTGGGAGGATAAAAAGTTGTTGAATATTTGTAACTATCAGAGTAGGATAAGCATTTATGCATAATGATATGGAAAACATTATCCTTTTGTCATCAGGCAGGTCATGAACTAACGAGTTGAGCCATGAGTGTTATTTATCAAAAGTACAGGACTAGTTTATTAAATAAAATCACATTTTAGTATCTACAAAAACTTGCTTCTTGTTAACTAGCTTGAAAATTGCATGCACAAGACTTGATATACTTGGATACGTCAGACCTAAGATATGTCCAAAATAAGTATTTTTGCAACACCACAAGAGTCTTTTCAACACCAAAATGTCCTACAACCTTGTTAAAATGAGCCTTCCATGTTAGTTTGTGTCTCTCTACCTCATGTATAATGCAAAAATGTCCAAGGTGATATAGAAGTCCATTCTGTAAGTAGAAATCTGGGACTATTATACCATAAAACAAATTTTGATAGCTATTTTCAAAATCCATGTTAGATACACATCTTTGGGACCATATCAATTTTGTGCGGTCTCTGGACCCGTTTCTCCCATGGATTTTGGCTGGTGACTTTAATGTTGTTATTAATATGGATGAAAAACAAGGAGGGTTAACCAGGCTTGATCTTTCTTCTCTTTCTCTCAGAGATAATATAGGTTTCCTTAACCTTGTTGATGTGAAGCCAATCAATGGAGTTTTTACTTGGAATAATAGGAGGTGTGGTGATGAGGCTATCTCAGAATGGCTCGATAGATTTTTGGTTTCCTGTTATTGGATGAGCAGCAGGTGGACTACCAGCTCTAAAATCCTAGAGTGGAGGGGATCTGATCACTCGCCTATCAAACTCTGTGTCTCCTCTTATAGGGTCACTTAAAATCCTTCTTTCAAATTTCAATTGATGTGGTTACGGGATCAATCTCTTCGAGATCTTGTGATGGATTGGTGGTACAAAGGACTTCCTACCCATGGGAGTGCCATGTACACTTTTAGTAAATAGCTCCAACATGTGAAGTATAGGCTTAAAAGGTGGAATAAACAATGTTTTGGGAACCTGCATGCTCAGAAGCTTGTTGCGCAATCCAAATTGGATAGTGTCACTCGTCAAATTCATGACCATGGGCTGTCCTCTGACCTTTTGAATGCTGAGTCCTTGGCCCTTAGAGGCTTAGAAGAGTGGGAGCTTCGGGAAGAGATTTTCTGGAAGCAAAAATCTCGTATTGATTGGCTTTAGGAGGGGGACAGGAATACGGGTTTTTTTCATAACTCGGTTAAGGCCCATAGGCAGGGTAACTCTATCCCTACTCTTGTCTCGAGTGATGGGATGCAACTCTCGTCCTGTGGTGAAATTTCCAGGGAAGCTATCAACTATTTTTCCAATCTTTTTACTAGGGAAGATATTGCTGCTAGATCTGAGGAGAGGGCTATTTTGAATTGTATTCCTTGCCTGGTCTCAAATGAGATGAACAGGGCTCTTTTATGTCCAATCTTGTTACCTGAATTGGAGAAAGTTGTGTTTAGTATGAAAAAAGGCAAAGCTCCTGGTCTAGATGGATTTTCGATTGAGTTCTTTCAAGAATTTTGGGAAATAATGAAGTCTGATCTCCTTGAGGTGGTTCAGGAATCTCTCAGGAACAAACAAATGATTAAGTCTTTGAATTCTACTTTTCTAGCTCTCATACCTACGAAGGAGGGGGCTAATCAGATGGAGCATTTCAGGCCTATTGCTTTATGCAATGTTGTCTACAAGATCATCACCAAGTTGATTGCTAAGAGACTCAAACCTCTCCTTGGTACTTTGATTTTTGCTGAGTAGGGAGGCTTTGTGGAAGGAAGACAAATCTTGGATGGTGTTGTGATTTCTACAGAGGTTATCCACTCTATGGCTTCCTCTAAGGAGAAGGTGATGTTCATTAAGCTTGACATGGCTAAAGCTTATGATCGGGTGAGATGGGAGTTCTTTTAGAATATTCTCATAGCTTTTGGCTTTACAAAGGAATGGGTGTGTTGGGTTCTCAATTGTGTGACCTCGTCCTTCTTCTCTGTTCTCATCAATGGAGAACCTTCAGATTGGTTTAGTGTTTCTCAGGGACTTCGGCAAGGGGACTCTTTGTCCCCCTATCTTTTCATTATCATGGTGGAGGGTCTTGGTAGATTTATTAAATCTTAGGTGTGACAGGGTCTTATTCACGGCTGGAGCTGAAACAATGATCTCCCTCCCTGTTCTCATCTTCAATTTGTGGATGACAGTGGACTGATGGGCTTGGCTAGAATTAGTGAGGTAGTGAATTTCAGGAGAACTTTAGACATCTACTTGAAAGCTTCTGGTCAGAGTATTAATGATGATAAATCTTCCATTTATTTCTTTCATACTCCTCAACTCATTCAGAATAGGATTTCCAGGATTCTTAGATTTCAAATTGGCTCTCTTCCCCTGATGTACCTGGGGATTCCTTTGGCTTTGGGACCTCAACGTAGATATTTTTGGCAGGGGATTTTGGATAAGTTTTGGAATAAGATTAGTCATTGGAATTACAGATGGCTCTCTTCTACTGGTAGAGAGATCCTTCTAAAATTTGTGGTACAGTCTCTCCCTATTTATAGGTGTTGTGTGCAGATTCCTCCTGCCTCCTTTGTGAGGGATTTTGATGCTCTTTCTTGATAATTCCTTTGGTCGAGAAACCTCCTTTCCTCGAAGTGGAGTTTAGTCAAGTGGGAGTCTGTCTATAGGTCGAAGCATGCTAGGGGCCTGGGCTTTAGGTTTGTGGCTCTTGTGGTCACAGCTTTGGCGGCTAAGCTGTACTAGAGATGGTGTAATAACTAGGATCAGGATTGGGCCAAGATTCTTGCTTTCAAGTATGTTCCTGGTGTTGAGAGCTAGGACGTGCCACGGATTGCTTTGTTGGGCAAAGGTTCTTGCTTTGGGATACTCTTAATAAGGGAGCTCAGCTTCTTCAGAATGGGCTCTTCTGGATCTGTAATAGTGGCTCTGAGGCTCTTTTTTGGCTGGACTCTTGGGATGGTCACCCTCCCATTCTTTCTAGTTTCCCTTAGCTTATGCCTCTTTGCCAGTTGTTCTCTAATGCTGGTTGGATTAAGGTAGAGCATTTTAAAATAGTTTAGCATAGTGGTCAACTGGAGGTGTCTTGCTGGAAGGATCCGCAGGTGTGGCCTGAGGGTGGTTCTGATGAGGATCATGCTGCTTTGTGTAAGGTATTGAAGGGCAGGCTCTGCAGCTCTTTGAATGAGAGGGACAAGCGAGCTTGGAGTCCTAGCCCAAAAGGTAATTATACAGTTTCTTAAGGTTATGCTGTGTTGGATTGGAATTTACATGGCCCTACTGAGGTGCCATGGTGGAGGAAGTTTTGGAACAACTTTTCTTGGCCTAAGTGTAACTTCTTTTTATGGTTGGTTGCCCAGAGAAAATGTCTCACTTGGGAGAATCTTCACAAACGAGGGTTTCAGGGACCTTCCATTTGTTTTCTTTGTATGTGCAGTGAAGAATGTTCTTCTCACTTGTTCTTTCACTACCCTTTTTCTCATGAGATCTGGCACAAGTGGTGGGAGGCTTGGAATCATGGTTGCATTCATGCTTCCTCTCTTATTGAGTTTTGGGAGAGCCTAGGCAGGCCTTCGGTGAATATGCCTTTTCTCCAGGTGGCTTGGATTATTGGGCTTACTTTCATTCTTTGGAACCTTTGGCTGGAACAGAACCTCAAGATTTTTTGTGATTCCAGGTTAGATAGTGGTCAACTGTGGACAAAGATTATAAGTAGGCTTCAGGAGACTATCTCTGTTAAATGTGATGTGTCTGAAAGTATTGATCCTGGGGATGTTGCGGTTGTGCGGAATCTGAGCCTGAGTGTTAATAGTAGGAGTTGCACTGCTGGTATTATGCCCCGTCGTGTCAAGAAACGGGTCTATCATGATGGAAAGTGGGCGCCTCCTCCAAATGGGGTCCTAAAGATTAATACTGATGGATCTTCTCGTGAGAACCCTGGGCATGCTAGTATTGGGGGTATTGGTATAAGTAAAGATGGTGATGTTGTTTTTTGCTTCTTTGTCTACAAGGGGCATTACTCTAATAACCTGATAGAGGCCCTTTCTATTAAGATTGTTGTTGAGTGGGGTTGCTCTCTTGGCTGGAGGAGGATTATTTGTGAGTCTGACTCTCAGATTGTTGTGGATATGTTGAACAATCAAAGAGTGGATGGTGTTAGTTGGCATTTAGCTTTGATGGTCAGACAAATTTTAAGTGTTTGCAGTTCCTTCGAATTTGTCTCTTTCTGTCACATACCTAGAGAATGGAATAGCATGGCTGATTGCTTGGCGAAGTAGGCCTCAGAGAAAGGGAATGGTTGGGATATCAATGGTAGGGATGAGTTACCTCCTAATTATCTGGGGATTTTGGAGAAAATTCTACTAGAAGACAGAACTATGTAGTGTTGATATTTGGTTTGTTTGGCGGTTCTTCTTTTTATTGAGCCTGTGGCTTTTGCCTTGTATCTCGTTTTGGATTGAATAAAAAAAATTCCCCTTCTTTTTTTTTTAAAAAAAAAATCCATGTTAGATGGATACAATTTTGACCATGCGTTGACTTCATGTGCACATGCATCAAGTACATAAATGAGAGCTTGAACCAGTAGATGACTTAGACAATATGCGACTAGATTGGCACTTCCCTTTTTTTGCTTGATGTTCAGATAAAATTACTGAAGCTAAGAAGATCATTTATGATGTCACTCTTGCTGCAACTTGTTCTAAGTCTACAATAACTGAAGTGGTTTGTGATCTACGTAGATCATAGTCTCTTTGCCCAAGATATAATGATTCCAATCTTTACATTTCTAAACAATAACTTAAATCTCACAATCATAGGTTGGGTAGTTTATTATTGGTGTAGTGAACAATTTTTTGTAAGCAACTAGGTGACCATGTTGAGTGAGGACTGCTCAAAGTGCGAAGTCAGAGGAATTTGTATCAAGCTCAAATGGTTGTTGAAGGTCTTGTATAGCAAATATTGGTGTGGAATAAAATCTACATTTAAATTATTCGAATAATTTATGTTGTGTGGTTACTAGATGAACTTTACTTTAGTACCACCTTTGCTAACTTGGTTAAGAGGCCAAGTCACATGAGAAAAACCAAGCACAAATCTCTTGTTTAAATTTTCTAATCCAAAGAAGTTATGAAGCTCTATGAGATTCTTGGGTTCTAGTCATTCCTAGATGACTTGAATCTTGGGCATGTCCACATGCACTCCTTGTGCATCTATTATGTATCTCAGATACGATATCTCCCACATAGAAAATGAACATCTCTCCAAGTTTGCATACATCTTGTGTTTTCGCAAAGTGTCAAACACTTGCTCTATTTGGAACATATGTTCATCCCATCCTTTGTTGAATATTAATATGTCATCCAGGTAGACTACAACAAATGAAGTAGAGAATGAAAAGAGAATTTCATTTATCATCCATATGAATGTAGTTGGTAGTTGGTCAAACTCAAGGGCATGACTAACCATTCAAAAAACCTTTATTTGGCCTTAAACATTGTCTTCCATGCATTTCTTGGTTCAACATGAATCTGATGACACCCTTGATGAAGTATTTTTCACCTCGTAGTTGGTCCAATAATTCCTCAATCCTTTGAAGAGGATAGCAATTCTTCATTGTGATCTAGTTGAGATCTCTATAATTGATGCACAACCTCCATGTGTCATCTTTCTTTGGTGAAAACACAATTGGGTTGTTGAAAGGTGATGACCTGAGCTTGATATGTCCTCTGTCCATACTTCATGGATTTGTCACTTGATTTCTTCATTTTCCAAAAATATTGTGGTATAAAGAAACATTAGGTATAGGTAGTCTAGGGATCAAATCAAAGTGTGTTTCACCGCACAGTGTGTAGGCATTTCCTTTGGTAACTAAAATATATCATTGTAGTCTTCCAAATTACAATTCAACTATGAGGTTTATGTTGCTACTGTTGGAGTTACTATGGTATGGACCAGTGTCACAAGGACATTCTTACATTTAGATCTTACCATCAAAAGCACAAACTTTTTACTAGATGTGACTAACTTCTTACACTACTTCATGCTAAGGAGTCATAGCATAGGGGCTACTTCCAATATGTGCTATCTCATATCACCAACATCTATGACAACGTTCCTCATATTTGTCTCATAGATTTCATGTCGATGGTAAAGATACGGTCAATCAAGTAAAACACCACATACCTATAATGGAGTGACGTCACAAAGGACTGTATCTTAGAAAGGCTTGATGTTGTACACCAATTGACATTGTTGAACACATTTATAAAATATTGAACTAAACCATCTAGTATAATATAGTTATGGATGAGGCATAAGTGGTAATTTCAATCTACGAACTACTTCAAGAGAAATCAGGTTCTTCTAACTTCCATTGTTAATAATGACATATATTGGTTGAGCATTGATCCACATTGGAGAATGGATCAATCTTTCTACTTCCTTTGTTTTTGTAGGGGTAGTAGAAACGTTTGTAGTACCCACCATGGCACTAGGTTTAAAATCCACAATCTACTTACATTTCTCCAATGATGTTGTGTTTGTATATGTTGCCTCAATTTATGCAAGTAGACTTTTTTATGTGTGGCATTCTTCATTGGCATGATTGTTGGAGTTATGAACTAAACACCACTTACCAATGTTGGACTACTTGTGTTAATCATTTTATAATTGTTGCATCTTCTATGGAGGGTGTTTAGAGTTATTCCCTAGTTTGGAATTTTGCTTGGAATATTTAGACTATTGCTTGGTCTAAAACTTAGAATATTTTGTCTTAATCTTGGCCTTTGCTTCAAAGTTGCCAGCAAATCTATAGGTTTCTCCAATTGAAGAGATTGGTAATAAATCCATATATGACTAGATACATGGTCTCAAACTTGACCTATACTTCAAAACAAGGTTTTGTTTTGAATCCTGAATCCCAATTTTTGACATCGATGATGAAAAGTATCAGTGTATTGTTGCACATATTATTTTTTGCCTTGGCACAACTAAGAGAACTTGATGTACTGGTCATCATAGTTACCAATAGGGTAATAGGTTGTTTTATTGCTTATACGAAGCCATTGCATGTGTCTACAAATGTGTTTAAGTTGACTTCATCTTCACAATTTTCATGTGAAGCGCAGTAGTTTTCCCACCACTTTATTATTGATTAAGAAACTATTATAAGAGCAAATGCATTCTTTTCTTGGTCACAGAATTGATTAAATCCATAATATGAACATATTAGCTTAAGCCATTTATCTAGTACATCTGCATCTATTTTTCCTTCAAACATAGGGATGTCTAGATTGACTTGTACCTTGTATGGTGTTTGACCACCAAATGACTAATGAGAATGAGAGGTGTTGGAAATAGTCTACCACTTGAGAAGTAGTGAGAAATGATCAACGATACTTGTTCATTCACGTGCATGACATTCTTCCAAATCTTCTCATTGTCTTTGCAATTCATCCTCTATCATTTTTTAGAGCATTTTTGAAGTTGGCATCATCGAAGGTTTGTCTCCCATTTGAGGACATGAAGGAAGGTATGATGAAGGGTCGCGAGTTTTGATCCCTAAATTCATGTAATCAGACCTCATATGAGTGTGCATACAAACAAATATGAAGTTCAAAACCACCACAATACCACTTAGAAATGATATGAAGTGTGTATGTTTTGATACCACTTATTTGGGGCCCAAGAGGAGACTCAATGGACAACAAACTAAAATGAATTTAAGAGGGTTATGAACTAAATTAGATTTGTAAATGACAAAGGATTGAAAGTGCAAAGAAAGATGACAACCAATGGTATACCTATAATAACAAGGTTTTATTTTGCTAAGTTTTGTATAATATTTGAGAGATTAGATGTTTGGTGTCTATGTACTTCCTAACTTCATTATTGTTTTCAAAACTAACCTACAAAGAATGGAAGCGTACATTATTATATAATGGAAGAAGATGAAGCATCAATTGAACCATTACAATACTTGATAATAATTGATTCATAAACAAAGAGTACAGTGATGTCAGTTGACTATCATTACTAATGACCTGAGCACTATAGTATTGACACTACAGGAGTTGTGCGATAACATAGATGTGAAATTAGATAGAACAAATTGGCACATAGGTGAAGAGCCCAATGTTGATGTTATTAACATTATCAAAATACAAGATGTGCAACAATGATGAACTATAGTAAGATCTCAAACCCGTATCCTTATGGATTAGTAAGTGTGAATTAGTGACTCTAGTGTAGAAATGGTAAAGATCACTTCCATAGTTTTGGATGCTTATTTAAGATTCAAGAAAGGGTTTGTGTATGCTTGTATGATGTGGACCTCACCATCATGGTCAAATTATTACATGAAAAGTGGTTGACGAGAAAAACTTCATAGTATTTGTCCAAGGTTTACTAAGGACGATGTTGTATGAGACGTCAATGTTGAGAACATTGAATTCAACTTTATGATTTAAGTTTTTATCTTAACATGGAGCTTCGCATTACCCACACACACAATATGTTGTTATTAAAACTAACACAATCATGGGGAGATTTGTAGAGCTTATGTATGCCCATTCGTGTTAACTCAAAATAAGAATGGGATGTGGTGACTTTGTATTGACTACAAGGCCCTTAATAAGATCTTTATCAAGAATATGTATCCACTCCTATGCATTGATGACCTCCTAGACCAACTCAAAGAGAAAAGTTCTTCACAAATATTGATCTGAAGTCAAGGTACCATCGAGTACTCATGAGCCATCTAATGTTTGGAAGACAAAGTTTATGTTCAAGAAAGATCTCTTTGAATGGTTAGTCATGCCCTTCTGCTTGAGCAATGTGCCTATAACATTTATACAGATGATGAATGAGGTCTTGTGACTCGTCATTGATTCCTTTGAGGTTTTTTACATGGATGGCATCCTTATTTTTAGTAAGACATGGAAGGATCACCTACATTAGGTTCAACAAGTTCTAGACACCTTATGCAGTCACAAGCTATATGTGAACATGGAAAATTCTTCTTTTGGTTTGCAAAGTGTAAAATATTTAGGATACATCATAGAAAAGGATGGTGTACATGTTGACCTAGAAAAGTTTAGAATCATCATAGAATGGTTAGCAATGCTTATAGAAATCAAACACTTCTTAGGGTTAGCTAATTTTTACTATCAGTCTGTGCTTGGATTATCTCTTCTTGCATGGGCCCTGAACCAAGCAACCAAAGGTGGGGCAAAGGCCAAGTTTGTATGGAACACATCACAACAAGAAGATTTTGAGGAGTTAAAAGGGAAAGTTTTCTCAGCACCAGTCATTATCTTACCAGATATGCATCAGCACTTTGAGATTGAAGCAAGTGCTTTAGAATATGCATTTGGTGAAGTTCTCACCCAACTTAGGCAACTAATTGCCTACCATAGTGAGACATTCACAAATATGGTACACATGTATCCTATATATAATAAATAACTTTATGCCATTGTATGCACATGTAGAAAATAGAAGCATTGCATTCTAGGAATGGAGATCATTATCCACATAGATCACAAGCCTTTGTAGTTCATTGAGACCTAAGGCAAGTTATAAAATGATCACTATCAAAAGTTATCTACCTACTTGCAACAATTTCACCTTAATATTAGGCCCAAGAAAGGTAGTTCCAATCAGGTTGAAAACTTCTTAAGTTGCCCTCTAGTTGCAACACTAACATCAATATTGGATTCATGTGGCCACAAAACTTTTAAATGGTCCATGTTGTAGGTTAGTGATCCTAAGTTTACCACCATATATCAAGCACTGATTATGGGACAAGTTATAGACTACCATCTACATGAAGAGCTTATGTGTCACTTGGGACACTTATGTATTCCAACAATAGAATGACAAAAGATGATTTGGGAGGCACACTACAATCAAGTGGCAAGACAGTTCAGGGCGAAAAAGACAATGGTAATGCTCAAAATATACTATGGACCAAAGCTTCATCATGACGTGAGCAGGGATATTTGGTCATGCACAACATGTGCAATAATCAAAACCAACCAACAAAAAATAAGGTCTCTACACACCTCTACTAATTGATGATCGACCTTGGTATTCAGTCTTCATGGATTTCATGTAACAATTTCCCATGACTAGGCATGGTTATGATTGTGTATTTGTTGTGGTTGGTAGGGTTTCCAAGATATAGGCATTGATGCCCTATACAAAGTGGATCAAATCTAAAGGCATTGGAAAGTTTTACTTGGAGCATGTGTGGATCCACTTCAGCTTGGTACAAAACATTGTGTCAAACATTAACATGGTCCTTAAATTTTCTAGGTTACATTATGGTCCATGATGAACTCCAAGCTGACTAAGTCCACCTTTTTTCATTCAGAAACATATGGCCAAACAAAAGTTAATTGTATGATAATACATCTACTTTGGATACATAACTCAAAAATCCATAGACATTGGATGATATTTTACTATACATCCAACATAGCTATAATCAAATCTTTCATGGCTCCATAGGACATAGCCTTTTTCAGGGTTGTTTTGAGTTGCAACCACTAGCCCCCATTGATGTGGCATTACACATTGTAGTGGAGGAAGAATCTCCTCTTGCACAAAAGGAATCTGAAAAGGCCATCAAATTTATTAAGTGCATCCAACAAATCCAAAAGCGTGTGCAAGAATTCATGTAGAAGTACGAGCAACGCCATGACCAACATCAAATCCCTCACCAATTCCATGTTGGTGATAATGTATGGCTATATTTGCAGAATGAACATTTGAAATGTCCAAACAAGAAACTCATACCTCTTTGATATGGGCCCTACACAATCATCAAGTAAGTAGGCACTAGGCTAAACTTTCCACCCTATCTTGGGTTGCATCCAACGTTCAATGTGGAATTGCTCCAACTATATTTTACACCCCTTTTTGACACTTCACATATTGGTGACCAATTGCAAGTCACGAATTCCCCTATGTCAAAGAGATCAAGGCAAGGCAATTTTCTCACTAAGGGAAGCGGTTAACTAGGAGTCAAATTTAGCAAAAGTTTTCACATTTGGTTAAAGACTTGGACTCAATGAGACCCATTGCTTCACAAGAGGGACGAATGATCCCAATAATGACTCAAGGCTGCTACATAAGAGTAATGGTTTAGTTATAGAAAATGGTAATTTTCCAATAAATTTCAACACATCATAAATGGTAGTTTCAAAGGCCTTCCAAGCATTTTCGAAGCTCCAAGAGACTCACTACCAAGCTTTAGCTCAATGAATTTGTTTCAGAGGAGGCAAAATCTTTTAGAAATATATTATAGTAAGAAAATCAAAGAATACCAAGAAAAGTTAGCCCTAACAAGATGGGCTAACCTGATTGGCTATTATTAGCAATTCTTTTTCTGGTAAATCTTTTATTCTTTAGAGTTTTTTAATTTAAATATCTATACATATTGACATGATATTATTAGTTTTTTTAAGCTTATAAAACTCTCATTCTCATGTTCATACATGTTGAATGGGTTTTGTTCACTTAACAAAAAGTTTTACCCTGTTATACATTAATAATGATTGCTATATCTCTTACATAAATAATGTTTACACTTTCAATAAAAAAACATACCAACTTCTGTGAGGAGGATTTGGTAAGACAGATTTTAAAAGAGTTACAAGGTATATGAATGGTGCTTTATTTTTACTTATTTATATGCCAACACGGAAGCTCAACATCTATGCAATAAGTTTCTAAACCATAAAAGGCTTTCAACTCAATAAAATCTGTTTTCAGTGCTTAAGGGAACACTAAGGCAGTGGTCCCAAGCTGGGGTTAGTTAATTGATTTTAGATAGGGACAGTTGAGAAATTATAGCAGCTTATTTTTATTTACGGCCTTGTGCATTTTTTTAATTTTTGTTAAAGTATTGCTGCTAAAATTCAGGTTCTCGTGGTAGAAGAAAAGTCAAAAAATTTGGAGCAGGGAGAAGAAATTTTGTACCCCTCACTGCTTCCCTTGAGGGAGAAATGAATCCCAAGCAGTCGCTGCTAATTTTTTCGGAAGACTTTTATTTTAAACAGTCAAAATTATTTTAAAAAATCATAAAGACCCCATTTTTGTCCAAACAGTAACCCCCAACATGGGACCAGATCTAACCAACCTAGACACTTTCTATTGTTCACATTGGTGACACAAAAGACAATATAACCTGCATTTCTCCTTTGCTAGAGATCTCAATGCATCTCAACAAGGGACAATGGGACAACTAGCAACTCGTGTCTCGAGTTAATAAATTAAATTAATCAAAGGCTCTCTTGGATCCGTCCATGCTCGATTTGACAATGTGAAACTCCTCACAGGTTATCCTCTAATACCTTCTGGTTTGGTAAGTTGAGGAGCATCAATAGACCACGAGAGAAAATATAATCTTCATTTCAATATGAAAATGTTATAAAGAAACTAGTCTAGCATACCAACCATCTACATCAAATTGCATTGAAGACTGGAGAATAAATAGAAATATCTATTACAACCTGAAAAAAATCTGCCATACAATAGATCTGCACAAAATGGTAATCATATGAAAAATTAATGAATGAGAGGGCAATCCTCATATTCTGCTAGAATAATTGCATGAATAATCACAACAAATAACCGTGTACAAGGCTTAAATCAAAGCAAGAGCATTAAAAAAATGAAAAGCAATGGAACGAATACTATAGGTAGATGGTATCATTACTGCTTCCATCAGAATAACCTTGCATCTTTAGACTCCATTATCTATCTAGTGTGATACTTTGTTAATATGTAACACTTATAACATGAAATTTGATGAAACTAATTAATTGCAGCAAACATTTATTAATCCTTTTGTAATCTCTGCCTGCAGTCTAAAAGACCCAATGTCTTCTACATAATAATTCATTCCCATTAAAGACTACATAATAGTATATCCAGCATTGTTTTCTGCATCACATATTTCATAAATGCTGTTATCCTCCATTATTGTTAACAAAATATTTAAAACATCTCATCACCAACACATTTGCTGAACACAAATCATCTTTACATCATTCGCATAAAGAGATGATAATCATTTGAATTGAAAACCCCATTTTATTATACACCATCAAATCAAACAGAGATTAGCTCAAGCTTCAAAACATTCACATTGCATAATAATAAAGTTCCAAACCCTTCTCAAACATTTTCAACAGTCAACAACCTGCAATCAGTCAGTTTACCCTCAACAATCAGCCGCCGCTTGCAAACCCATAAAAAATGTATTACAAATGTCAAATATCATAAATATGTAATAGGGAAAGCTTCTATATACAACATAGCTGGGTTTGGTGGCTCAGAGATCGGCGACACTGCAAGGCATATTAGGCACGATACACAAACCAAACCTGTAAACTACACAAAAAGCCACTCCAGGTATTGCTATCGATAGCTGATGGATTTTCCAAATGCATAAAATATCAAGAGAAGCTCAATACTTGTCACCTTCGCCAGTCAGCCTGGATAGGAATTGCCCTTTCTGCAATCATAATGAAACTTCATTAGTGTTGAAACTAATTGCTTGATGAAAAAATAAATCTGAGTTTAAGAAGTTTTGACTTCCTACCCGTGCCAAGAGATCGGTCACTTTTACTCCTTGCTTGGACTTGTGGCAATACCCTATGAGTCCTTGGTGACACAGAAGGCTGCTTCCCATTGGAAGGTGATGGAAGAGAGTGTCTTCTTGGTACAGAAATGCTTTTCTCCTGAACATCTGGACTCATCCTTGGAGAAGCTTGAGCACGAAGTTTCGCCTTTGCTGACTCAGTTGCAGCCATATAGCTAGGAACCGAGGGACTACCTTGCAAGTTGTTATCTGCATGATCGCCTTTCACAGATCCAAATGAACTACGTCTTCTACCTGTCTTCTGCTCCACAACAGGAAGTTCAACCTCTGGTTTTATAGTGGAGTCGACATTTTCGTGCTTACTGGGTAGAAGATCTCCATTCGAAACAGAAGATGCCATCCTCTCTTGTGATGATACATCATCTCGAGAAATGTTTTCAGGTAGACTCGGTGACTGCTGCGCTGGAGATACCTCCTGAACAGAAACTGTCTCGTGCACTATACATGATGGATCAAATGAGAACTGATCGGGGGTTACATGCTGAACTGGTTCATCATGTGTGCCTATAATCATGGAGCTAACTGTTGTAACCTGCATGCTAGCTTGGTCTGATGTAGAGTCCGACATTGTCTTTGATACCTTTCTAAAGCTGCGCTTGGGCATCTCAGGTTCTACCTCTGGATGATCTGAGACAGAATCTATTGTTGTATTTGATACCTTTCTCAAGCTGCGCTTGACCTTTTCAGCCTCAACCTCAGGTGGATCTGGTGTAGAATCCGCCATCGAATTTGATACCTTTCTCAAGTTCCGTTTAACCTTCTCCATTTCTACCTCTGGATGATCTGATGCAGAATCCACGCTTGCATGTGATATCCTTTTCGTGTTGCGCTTAACCTTCTCAGCTTCAACCTCAGGCTGGTCTGAAATAGAATCCACTGTTGAATTGAACCCTTTCCTAAAAATACGTTTAGGCCTCTCAACTTCAGCCTCAGGTTGATCAGAAACAGAATCTGTTGCTAATTTTGACACCTTCCTAAAGCCACGCTTTGGCTTCTCAGATTCAAAATCATGTTGATTTGAAATATGATCCATTGTTGAATTCAATGCCTTCCTCGAGTTGCGTTTCGGCCTTTCCACTTCAACCTCAGCAGGCAGTACATTCTCACTTGTCTTTTGCTTCTTTGAGGTATTATTTGTCCTCTCAGAAACAGCCGAAGGATAAGCAGACATCCAACGTGCCATCCAGACCCATCCCGAATTAGAATCGTCAGGACCATAATCAATTCGTAGAGAATTGTTCTTGGGTGCACATTCCAAAAGCTTTACCACAGACAAATTTCTCAAGTCAATATCAATATATGCAGTAATTTAAGCAAATGGTTTGGAAGAAATGTTAACTCTCAGACTAGTCATGCAAATTTATAATTACCCGATGAGCAAATGCATTTGCTAACAGCTTGTCGGAATGGGAAATACCACTGCCCACAAAACTTGTGGAGCTTTTTCTCTCCTGAAACAGTACAAATGAATTATGCTAAATGCAACAACAGAGTGATCATATTCGTGTGATTTGCATTAAATTTGATATGCAACTTCCAGAAGATGATGCTATTCAGAAAGCTCTTACCAATTCATTTCCTCTTGGACGACCTTTTTTGTGCCTCTGTTCAAGTCTCCTTTGTATAGCCAATGCTTGTTCAGACATTCTAACCTGGCGGCCACGAACTATAGCTTGCAATCTAATAATTGCTTGCAAACAGCGTAAGCTTCCCACAGCCTGTCTCCTAACCAGATGTCCCCGGACAAGAGCTTGTAGTCTTATGAGGCCTCTTAGGGCTCGAAATGCTTTCCGAGCCTACACAACCAAGCATTGAGCTTGTTCAATCTAAATGGTCTTTGATTGCAGACATAAAACATAAAAGCAGCATTGTTGATTCACGTAAACACAAGAAAAATGAAACTGCAAATAAAAATAAACGGTGGAACTTATAAAAAACGACACAATAAAACTAGTACCAGATAGCCCCGAAAAACGGCTTGTGCTTTGATAGCAGCAGATTCCTCCCTCAGTCTTTCCACTTCATCAATGGTATTAACAGCTTCCTGAATACAAGAGACTGATGGTTTTTCTTTCACTTCATCTTCTGGTATAGCAAATGCTTTATCAATCGATGTTGAGACAGCTAATTTATCCGTGCCAGTGTATCCTGCCTGATTACTCCGTTCTCGAACAGGACCATTTTGTTCATTCTGTCTACTTACGTATGATGGCTCCAATGGTGCGATAGCACTGGGCAGGTGGTCTTGAGATGATTCTCTCTCCAAACTTCTTGCATTTTGGTCCTTTAATGACTTTTTCTAAATTAAAAAAACAGCAATTAGTAAATAGATCACGGAATGAAAACAGCAAGCATGTATGCTTTCACAGATGAAAAACTACCTAACAGTATTGTATGATGGCCTAGATTACTAAACGTCTGCCATTACAAATAGAAGATATGATAAAGGTATTCCAATCAGACCCTCAGAAAATTCCACATCTAGATAGAGTCCTAAAGTGACAGCATGCTTCTTCTAAGATATCAAATATCCTGTTTTGCATTGAAAAACCTGCAAAGAATATCAGTTTGGACTAGAAATGCATCCCAATTTTTCCTCGCTGAAATCTGCTATTACATTGAGAAAGCATCTCAATCTTCTGAGGTTGGATGCAAACTTAATTTGTCTTTTCAACAAAACGCTTCTTGCTAAGTCTAAGTGGAATAACCTGAAAGGAAGGTGTGTTTCAATTTTTAAGTCTGTATGGAGGATATTTATGCATTCACGTTCTGTAACTATGTTCCTAATTATGATTCATCTCATCTTCATTGTGCAAAGCCAATTTTGTACAAATGCATTTAATCGCCAAGTTAAGAACCTAAATTTGAGAGCTATAAATGGATTTACCAGATATATATTCTCAATCTGATTGAATCCTTAGCTATGTAACTATCTTTAATGGTTCCTTGCAAACTGTCATTGTCAAAACTACATTGCTTGTGATCAGAGTTTTCAACGCACTGTAAAAGGTAGTGTACTGTATGAAGAAAACATAAGCTAACTGGACAGCCCTTAGAGCTTCTTAGAAGAAAATGTTTTATTTAAATGGAACTCCTCCAAGACACACAACTTTCAATGGAGAGTGTTTTATGACATGCAGGATTGCTATTCATCATTACGAATCCAAGCAATCTTCAAATCTGCCTTCTTCCGTCTTCACTAGATTTTCTCGTCTCCACCTTAGTCTAGTTATGTGAAGAGCTAAACAGTTAGTTTATCAACCGGATGTCTAGTTTGCCCTTAACCTTAACCCTAATTGAAAGGAAATGTTGTATTATCTAGCTAAGATTGCACAGCAACAAGAAATTATAGCCATTTGGTTTACAGGTAGAACGAGGTTTTACATAGATTGTGAATTCTTATTATGAGACGAAGCCTAGGTTTTACTACGGCCTTTTGGTTTTCATATAGAGCGAGATCTTACATAAATTGCAAATTCTTATCATGAGACAAAGGTTTAAATATCCAACATAATTGAAATTGTAAACAAAATAAATCCAATGCAAGTAGATAATTGTGCAAATGAAAATGACCTAGATCTTCCTTGGTGACTCGCCACAATTCCTCTATTTTGTGGAACAAGGGTGTGAAGCAAGTAATATCAGGAGGTCATTCAACAGTTATCACGATGCCTTCCACTGCATACAAAAGAGGCAAGATTTATGATGCCTATAATACTACTTGTTGGAATCACTGGGGCAGAGTTGGTTTGGTCATTGATAAGGAAATTTCTATCCTTCACAAATAGTTTTTGAGTTTGTTACGATGCAGCAGATGCCCAAAATAGAAAGAGAAAACAAGACAATTTGGCATGCACATTGCACGTAGTGATTTCAAAAAAACTTTTTACATGCTCAGTTTTCTCTTTAAAGAAGCTTCGACTGATATTGTGGAATATGGCAGAAGAGAGAATTTAAACTGCCAAGGAGCTGAAAGACCAAATATCCTAGATTTTTGTAAACCACGAAGCCCCAAGGAGCACATTTGATATTATTCCAATCACAAGAACAACAAATGACAGAAAAAACAAGAAACCAAATTTGTCATTTACATTATAAGGATCTTGTATATCAATTAAAAAATACTAGAAAACCACAACCATGATGTTGTGCTCAGGTTTTGTATATCCGTACAAATGAGAGGCAATGGCAATCTCATTACTCACCATATTTCCCCCACATAAGACTAACCTAGAGAATCTACCAAAAAAACTATTACTAACAGGGAATTAAGCATTTAATGGTCCATACAAGATATTTCAAGAGCAGCATGATATGGACTTTTTCAAGATATTCAACACTAAATACCAATATGGTATGCATACCAATAGATACCAATAAGGTATTCAACAAGTTAATGTCAAAACTGGTATGCATACCAATAGATACGTATACTCCATACACACATACATATGTATATACATATATTCATATATATACATGCAGACATACACATTCTTTGAAGCTCGGTATTAAGGATAAATATGCGTATGAATTCAAGGGAACAAGGATTTAGGGTCCTTTACAAAAGATATATTACTACAAAATGGCATGATAAAACCTACTAAGCATACAAATACAGTTCTAAGGATTCAAACTAAAACAATGTACGTCAGTGCATTCATTTGGCCATCACGGAGTTAAGGCCCTTTTACAAAATATAGTATGTTACAAATGAAATGATATAACCATGTTTCAAACTATTGCAACATTGATAACAAAATTAGGAACATCTTCCCATATATACATACTGATATATGCATATTCTACATACAAACACACACACATATTCTGTACATACATGCACATGCATATACATACATATTCACATATATACATGCAAACACACATGTTCTCTCAAGCTCGTTATTAAACAAGGATAAGTAGGCATATTAATTCAAGGGAGTAAGGATTTAGGGTCCTTTACAAAAGATAGATTACAACAAAATGGCATGATAGAACCTCTAAGCAGACAAATATGATTCTAAGGATTCACACTACAAAAATATATGTCAGTGCATTCATTTGGCCATTAAGGAATTAAGGCCCTTTACAAAATATAGACTATTACAAATGAAATCATATAACCAAATTTCAAACTATTGCAACATTGATAACAAAATTAAGACCATCTCCTAATATATACATGTCAAGACAGACAGAAATAGAATGTCTGTGCATGTATCTATACTCTACACACACACATGCACCCAACACATAATACTCAAAGCACATGCTCATCTGATCCAACATATTGTATCAAATTGGCTTGCTTACTTTCAAGATTAGATATGCATGTGCATACTCTACGTTTGAAGGGCTTACAAGATTGTATGAGCTGCAAGGCTCAAATGTCAGCTCAAAGCCTATGCAAACAACCTCAAATAGATGATAAGGATTTGCATGATGTCAACTCTTTGATAATGATCCACACTAATTTTGAAAATAATGTTGAAATAACGTTATTGCTCACAATTTATAAAGTCTATACACATATAAGTACTATGTAATTAATAATGTGTGTGTGTACATATGCTTGTGCATATTGATATGCACATGTACATCTGTAGACTGTATCTTTACTAGTACAGAAATATTAAAAACATTTATCTGAAACATGCTGAGAGATATCAATCTCAAGGTTCTTATCTTGGATTTTTCACATACCATATTAATAATTCCATAGCTTCTCCACTAATTTCCCACTGACTTGACAAATGGTGCCAATCCAACCACACTAGTGTTGGGCGCAAAAAAAATATATTCTAGGGAAAATAAAGGGGCGGGGTGCTCTAAACTCCACCGTATGGCCAAGATATTACAATTTTTCAATTGACTTCCAACTTAAGGTTGAAATTGCCCTGTGACGGTCAAATGAGTATCCAATTTAAGGTCAAGCATAATTTGTGAACAACTCATTCCCTTACACCCCCTTGCTGCCATTGTAAAATGCCTATAGACGTAATAATTATTCACTTTATAATTTATAATTAATTTGCAAAAGACATCAAGAAAATGTTGCCATCGTAGTTGCTTAGCATGGCTCCATACTACCAAAAGTAATGTGCACATAATTAAAATTCAAAACTCGAAATGATGCTAGCTATTAGGTAAAAATGGGACCCAAATGAAGCGTGACCTTTGCAACTTTTTGAAATCTTTCTTTCTTTTCCGAACAATCCTCAGATTTTCATTATAAAAAAAAAGAATAGAACACAAAAAAGAAAAAATAGAACACAAAAAAAGAGACTATATATAAAACAAATCAGTCTCGCTAAATTCCAAAAGGGAGACTGTTCAACTACCAAAAAGGTAGAGCGAGAGGTTTCTGCTTAGTTGCAATGCCCAACCATTAAGGTGAAGTCATAATTCAGGCAAGGCCTATGAGAGTTGAGAGGAAGCACTGGATAGGAGTACTATCCAAGGAAAGAGCTATAGTCAACATAGTAGGAGAGGCAGGGGTTGATCCCATATAAAAGATCAAATTGATAGTATATTGCCATGATCATAGAAATGTATGTTTCAGCTATGTTTAACCATAACAATCGAAGCTGTAACAGTTTACCTGTTTCTCTCTATCCAGAAAATAAAAGCGATTTGAGGAAGAATAGCTTGCCACTTTTTCTTCTAAAAGGAGGAAAGTGCAAGCATGTGGCTTCAACATCATGAAGCAACATTAACCAAAGAGTTCAACACACTAAAGTTTTACAAGCATCTTGTAACAATCACCCAGCAAGAAGACACAAGACACCAAAATCATCATGAAACAGCTATGAGGTTTAACGAGAAATAGACCGATAAACTTATGCAAGAGACTCAATGCTAACAAAATCTTAAGCTATAACCAAAAACAAATTGGCACATACATACACTATACACAAGATTTTCATTGGAGAAAACCCTTTCAAGAAAAAACCCAGCAGAACCACCATCTTCCTTATTGCATTAACTTGACCATTTACAATACAATAATGTACTTCCAAGTTTTGCTTTACCCTAATACATGTATGAGTATTTGTAGGCACATCAATAAAAGACAATCTAAGTAGTAATATGATACAATGGAGTACAAACCATGGACTCAAAAGCTATGGGTCGTAAACCATAGAGGCTAAAACCACCCATACATTCCCGAAACCTCATATACTCGTATTCAAGGGGTGTCGATCATGCAAAGTACTCAACACATAACCAACAAGGTCAGAAACAATGCAAGCGCTACCGTGTTGACAAGCAAGGTAGGGAAATCAGTTGAGATCATTCAAGAACATGATGGAACAATAACCAATCTGGTATTGTTGGAGCAGTGGAATGGAGCAATCATCCACTTCTCATTAAGTAGGAAGGATAAAGGATCATTGCAAGGAAGAAGGTATGAAAATGTAATTTTCATCTTCCAGCTAAGTGGTTAGCTTTTATGGGACCAAAAGCTTTGTCACTAAGGGTTTGTGATCCAAAAATATTCTGGGTAGTCTGGATCTCCAAGGTTGAGTAGGAAGGATAAAGAATCACTGCAAGGAAGAAGGTACCAAAAATATTTATGATCAAAAAATACTGGGTAGCATGGATCTCGAAGGTTAACAAAATACTACACAAAAAAAAATACTGAAAGGAAGACAAAAAAATAAAATAGCTAAAGGCAAATTCTAAAAGGAAGAGCATGAGATGTCTGTTCAGTTCCAATGCCAAGCCATGTGAAGGCATATATAGACAAGAACTGTGAGAGCTGAAAGGGAGCACTGGATAGAAGTGTTATCCAAGAGAAGTGTGCTTCTAGAAGAGGCAGAGGTTGATTGCATAGAGGACTCAAGTTGTACTCATATCTTGCTCTATTGGAGCCATGTCCACTTTGTGTTTGTATTGAGCCCAACACCAAGCCTAATAAATAGGCAACCATTTCCATGCTAGAGTTTTTCCACAATGTGCTTATCTAGGGTAAATTCTTGTGTTGTGAGTGTTCTTATGTGCGTATGCATTTGAACTCATTTCCTATCATGTTTTTCATGTTAATTGTTATGAAAATTTGAAATGAACAGTCTTGTGGAATAGAACAGCACTTTAAGAATTTGTACTTGAAGTAATAACTGTCATTGTAATTCGTAGGTGTGTAGACGTTTTCATATTCAAACATTATAATTCTCCATATGAACATGAACTAAAATAGGCTCGCATGGTATCAGATTTTTCAACACACTGTAAAAGGTAGTGTACTGTATGTAAAAAACATGAGCTAACCAGACAGCCCTTAGAGCTTCTTAGAAGCAACTGTCTCATTTAGATCATGAAATGAAGGATGGATATTCATCAAATATGAATCCAAGGAATCTTCACATCTGCCTTCTTCCATCTTTACTAGGTTTTCTTGACTCCTACTTAGTCCAGTTATGTGAAGAGCTAAACGATTAGTTTGTCGATCGGATGCCTAGTTTTCCCTTAGCCTCATTCCTAGTTGAAAGGAAATATCTAAAGAATTCTTGTTTTAACTAGCTACGGTTGTACAGCTACAAGATGTTACAGCCTTTTGGTTTGCAAGTAGAGCACAGTCAATACTAGATTGCAAGCTCTTATTATGAGACAGATTATAAAAATCCAACGTAATAGCATTTGCTAACAAAATAAATCCAAATACAAGTAGATAATTTTGCAAATGAAAATGATCTAGATCTCCCTTGGTGACAAGCCACATTTCCTCTATTTTGTGAAACAAGGGTGCGAAGCAGGGAATGTCAGGAGATCATTCAACCTTCTACTGCATAAAAAAGTGGCAAGAATCATGACACCTGTACAGAGCTAGTTGGGTCACTGACTATGTTGCAAGAAATGAGAAACGGCAAAACGTGACGAGAAACGGCATTTGGGGAGGTTGCGTAGAAGAAACGGATATATATATATATATATATATATATATATATATATATATCAGCAGCCCTCAGTCGTATGAGGCCCTTCATAGAACCATACCCATCAACACCCTTCTCTTCCTTGACCATATCAATCACAGTCAAACAGTCCCTTGCAAGGGACAAAATCAGGGTGGGCAAAACCGCCGGTGTCAGCGAGGAGGGCAAAATCAGGCATGCAATACCGCCGGATCTTTTGGCCCTTATTATAAATGAAGTGGTATTGCGAGGTGCCAAGAGGTGAGCTCTAAACTTGAATTTCTTATCCTTAAACCCCCTGGCCCTTTTGTTGTTCAAGCAGTTTTGAGGATCCTGCAAACTGGTCTTGGGGTAACTATGGGCTAACATTGTTGAGTATTTTGGCTAACTGAGTGCTTTCTTTACTTGTGGGAAACAGGGAGATTTTGTCCTGGTTTCTGATATCGCGTTTGTGGGTTTTCAATTGCTTAAAATTCAGATCAAAACCCAATTGAAATGAAGGATTTACAGGATGTAAAGACAAAGGTAAACTCATGAAAGACAAATATGGATGTAAGAATAATGTTGTTGCAGTGACTATCACAAGAAGATTCACGTCACTATAATATTATTTTATCAAACACTTCAACACACAACACTTCTTCCATGTTGCACACTGCTTTTGCACCGACCTGCGTTGCGGACGAATGTTGTGGACATGCATGCCGTTGCAAAATTGATACGATGGGTAAATGGCCGTCAAAAACATCGCACCCATCACGTTGACGTTTCAAGGCGTTTTAACACGAAACGAGTGCTAGTCGTTGTGTTTCTTGAAACAGGGGTCACTAATAAGGTAATTTATATCCCCCCTGTATTGTTTTTGAGTTTGTTATGACGTGCCAGATACCCAAAATAGAAAGAACAAACCAAACAACTTTACATGCATATTGCATGTGATGATTTAAAATTTCATTATTACATGCTCAGTGCTCTCTAAGGAAGCTTCAAAAAATATTGCGAAATATGGCAGAAGAGAGAATCAAAACTACCAAGAAGCTTAAAGACCAAATAGCCCATAATTTTATAAACAACAAAAGCCCAAGAAGCATATTTGATATTTTTTATTATTCCAATACTAGTAGGGTGTAAATTATAGATCCGCAACCATAGCGACTAGTCCCTGCCTTTGTATTGAAAATTGTTTATGGTTACATGGTTACTCAGTTAGTATATGCTCAAAGGCATTAATATTTATGATATTATAAATTTTAAATATAGGCCACCCTAACTACAATATTGATAATGGTGATCTAAATGGCTAATTAGCAACTAATAATATTCTAATCTAAAATGGAATATATATTATTATTTGTTTTACAGATATCTTTGCATTAATAACATATACATTTATTCTGCTGAGGCACAAATCTAAAAATGTTGTAATTAAGAAGCGATTATTGCATTTGCTCCACAAGACAATGATATAACTTGGCTTTAAAAAAGCGCCAATGTTGTTGGCCATGGAAAATCATTAACCCCACACAGATTTTGAGAATGACAAAAATGTAACTAACAAGGTTATGTCAACTATAGGTAGAAAAATTGTGCATATTGTAGATACAGGAACTTAAATCAAGGCTATGGTATATAAGCTTAATGTCATACAGTCGGTTATGAAGCATTGTAATCCTAGATGTTGCTTATGTTTGAAATTTGAATAATGTTAAAATATATATGTACATAGTGGAGATCACCCTGGAGCTTTGAAAGTGGATTGTGGAGTTACCAAAATCGCGAAAAAATCACAATTAAACTTGAATCGCTCCAAAAAACGCTTTTTTCGTCCAATAAACCATGGTTAATTCCCAATCAACCCTTGCAAGTGTCAAAATCGTTGACCTTGGCAATTAAAACATGAAATTTTCGATTTAAACACAAAAAAATCATGATTTAAACATCCGATTTTTTTTCGATTAATCATGATTTTTTTAAAAACACTTACACTTTTGAAAAAATGGTTTTTTTAAAAACACTTACACTTTTGAAGAAATGATTTTTCCAAAGACGATAAGACAATTAATGTTACTATAGTGATAATAATGTTTGTATATAACATATAATATATATGTCTAAAGGTCACTAGGTTAAATACTGATGCAAATAATAAAAGATGGCCATCCATGTAAACTTATGATATAAATATACATTTAAAAAAAAAAGATTATCTACGTCAATGGTGTGGATGTGAACAATTTGTGACAAAATACACCTACAAAAAGAAGCAAATTGATTCCCCATTACATATATTAACAAGGGGCAGTATCATGGAAGGCCCAGTAATAGTAGGACATGATGGTGTAAAGGCTAATGTCTTGACATTGTTGTTGGACTTGGCTTATTAAGAAAATAATGATTCCCACATTTATTTTTTATTTTTATATTTTGATCCCATGTTTGGTATAAATCTCCACGTTGCATATGTACATTTTTATTTAATTAATTTTCTAATTTTATTTTGGCTATGAGGAACATGACCAACTGAAAAAAAAACAGCTACTTGATATGCTCTTGGTGTGTGTCCCACAAAATTGTACCAAAGAAGCAAGTGCTATATACACACCCAAGCACGTGTGCATTCATATTGAGTTCTGAAGGATAAAAACCTATAAAATACTAAAAATAAATGGAAACAAAGAAAAAATCATAATGGTATAATTTTTTTTTAAATTATTTAATGGTTGACATTGTTAACAATTAATATAAAGCCATGTGCCAGAAATATCTGCCATTTTAGGCTGTGCTATAGCACGTGTGTATTAATGGGAAATTTGGAATAAAAAAAAATTGACCCGATATACCCAACTTTACAATGTATTATGTGTATTTATATATATACTTGAAATTAGAAACTATTTTTTTCCATCCTTTCAACTTTGCGAGTGGCGTCTTCATCATTGTTCAAGCATTTGGGGATGTAAATCAGAAAATCTATTGATCCAATGCAAATTTAAAAACTCTTTCAGTGTTACAATTAACAGCCAATTCAAATTTAAAAACTCTTTTAGCAATACAATTAACAGCCAATTGCTAAATCTATTCATCCAATTCAAAACATATTTATGATCATTTTTAAAATTTTCTACATTTATAATTTTCTTCGTATGAATAATTTTCCAAACCTACGATGCTTTTCCAAGCCCACAATGTTTTTCCAACCCTGCGATGCATTTCAGAGCCTGCAATGTTCGATACATTTTCAATCCCACAACAGTCTTCCAATCCCCTAGTACTTTGCCAAGAATGTGATGCTTGGACACCCCAACTGATAAGTTACCAAAAGAGAAATTGAAAGTGGTTATAATTTTGAATGAAATTAATTGATTATGTTGATGCATTATTTAAATGGTGTTAGATTAAGATAGCCTCTTCATTTGTATTCAGATATTGTTATTATCATGCAAATTATAGTAATGCCATTCTTCATTATCAAATGTTTCATCTTTACAAGCAATTGTTATATTATTATCAAGCAAATAAGGAAGAAGGAGTGCAATGATATCAAGACCCTGCTAGGTGAATTCCTCAGACTCGCTCGGACACCAACAACATGAAAACAAGCACCTTCACCATAGTGAGATGCCTGCAAACCCGCCAGAACCAATTGCTTCAAAATAGCCCATTTCAGGAATGGACAATCCAACCTATGGACACTGTTACTCAAATCTGGCTCATTAAGATCATCAAGTAAATCCGGGAAAATCTCATAGATTTCATCAAGACAATATTGCAAAATAAGAGAATCCAAAACATAACTAATCATAAAAACAGCCAAGGAACAGAAACAGGAAAGACAATTGATAACCCCCATCACACCAAGAATAGGAAACACAGGAACAAGTCTCGCATTGGGAGGAAACAAAATATTTATCACCGAACCTTCTAATTTCTCCAGTTTTTTCTCAAAAGTTCCAAATCTAGAGGGTGAAGTGGTTGACAAACCCAACAATATAGCCTTCTAAGTGTTCTTGCGTCTATTGCAAAAAGGAAATCCTTCAAGCAAGGATCGCTAAAACAAGCCTCCAAATTAAGATGGAAAACATCTCTCAATTCCCCAAAAGCCAATTAAGAACCACAGGGCCCAAGACATATATGATAAATTCAGAGCAGCAATAGACTAAGGGTCAAAGACTTTGTAGAGAACTTCATCACACAAGGGGCCATGAAAAACACTAGAGATTTTGCTCTTCGATTAACAGATCTGCATGATTGAGGGAAGAAGCAATAGGATAAACAAGTAAGCAACACACCAAGTGAAGGGAATGAACCACATGTACACAATAAAAAGCCCAAGGCAGCCAACAATATATGAGCATTGCCATCCCTCACGTCTCACTACCCATCAATCGAAGCAAGAGCCACAAAGGAATTAAATGGAAGTGACAAATGCATCCTTCAATGGGGAAAAGAAGATTTTTAGCATTGTTGATGATATCGGCACCAGCATTTGCTAGGATGTCAATAGAGCTGCTTATTAATTATTATGATTTGAATCTTGATTCCCCTAAAATCGGCCTCCAAAAACTTCAATTATTGCATTAATTACAACTTACCTACGAAGCTCTTTCATTAATTGCTTGTTCTTTCTCACAAAGCTTTTTCTTCTTTACAAGGCTTGTTCTTTCTCACGGAGCTTTTTTTTAGTGCCATGCAATGGATTGATTATTTTTAGCATTTGCAGGCCCTGCAGAGATATCAAAATAAAACGGTGTTGTGTGTAGTCTTGCGGTATTGTCTATAGTCTCACAGTGTTGTCCGTAGTCCCAGAGTGGTGCCAACTAGCTATGAAGCTTTCATTATAACAATGATATGCCGCAGTCACTCTGACGCTCGTTTAGTTTTTGGGAAGCTCGTATTGTTTCATAGAGCTCATTTAGTTTTTGCAAAGCTTGTATTGTTTCATAGAGCTCATTTAGTTTTTGCAAAGCTCATATTGTTTCATAGAGCTCATTTAGTATTTGTGAAGCTAGTATTGTTTCGCAAAGCTCATTTAGTTTAGCGAAGCTAGTTTAGTTAGTGCAATTGCCTCAGAGAGAACCCTGCATGACTGCCAAATTGGGATAAGTTTACTTTGAAGCCATAATTAGATTAGACAAATAAGTCTGTAGCTTGAGAGGACAACTGGACTGACAATATGAAGTTCTATTTCCTTTACTACAACCTCCCTTATTGTAAATGCTAAATTCACCAATTTTTTCAATAAATTCTAAATATTAGAGCAGATTCACCCTTTCATCTACATAAAATTCTGCCAATTTTTTACTTTTCACCATAAACACAAAAGCCATTTCAGTGGAATGTACCACACTAACAAATCATGTTTTAGACAGATTCATCACCCAATCTATAGCTTATTTCTGAATGGGTTCCTTAAATATTTCCCTGTTTTTTACATGTATGCATATGCATATGCATATACATAGACATACTAGAACCTAAATAGGCATATGAAATCAATGGAATAAGAATTTAGGGTCCTTTACAAAAGATATATTACTTCAAAATGGCATGCTAGAACCTACTAAGCGCACACATACGATTCTAAGGATTCACATTACAACAATATATGTCAGTGCATTCATTTGGCCATTGAGAACTTCAGGCCTTCTACAAAACGTAGACTATTAAAAATGAAATGATATTTACCAAATTTCAAACATTGATAACAAAATTAGGACCTTCTCCCCAAATATACATATGTAAAGACAGAGAAATAGAATGCTATATGCACGCTGCGTGCATATCTACACATATCTATCTAAACACATACATGCTCATCTGATCCAACATATTGTGCCAATTTTATTGGGCTTACTTGCAAGCTTAGATATGCATGTGCACATTCTCCATTTGACGGGCTCACAAGATTGTATGGGGTTAAAGGCTCAAATGTCAGCTCTAAGTCTATGCAAACAACCTCAAATAGATGATAAGGATTTGCACAGTGTCAACTCTTTAATAATGATCCACACTAATTTTGAAAATAATGTTGAAATAACAAGATTGCTAACAGTTTAAAAGCTATACACATAAAAGCAATATGTAATTAATAATATGTGTGCGCCTATGTTTGTGCATATTGACGTGCACATGTATATCTGTATCAATATATTTATTCACTTTATAATTTATAACTAAATTGAAAACGGCATTGAGAAAATGTTGCCATGGTAGTTGTTTAGCATGTTCACATTGATAAAATTCAAAAGTCAAATGATGTTAGTTAACAGGTAAAAAAGGCACCGAAATCATGTGTGGCCTTTGTCATGAACTTTCCGAAATCTTTCTTTCCTTTCCAAAAAATCATCGGATTTTCATCAAAAAATATTCGACGTAGTATGGGTCTCCAAGGTGGACAAGAAACAAAACGAAACACAAAAAAAAAGAAGAAAATTGAAAACAAATCTGCCACACTAAATCCCAAAATGGAATTGTCCAACCACCAAAAAGGAAGACCAAGAGGTGTCTGCCCAATTTTAATGCCCACGCCATCAAGGTGAACATAATTTAGGTAAATCCTATGCATGCTGAAAGGAAGTGTCGGATAGGAGGATCATCCAAGGGAAGAGTTGCAGCCCATGATAGTAATGGCAGGGGTTGATTCCATAGAGGAGTAACATGTATAAAATAAAAAAAAGAGCAATAGGTGTCTGCCCAATTTTAATGCCCAAAGACATCAAGGTGAAGGCATAATTTAGGCAAAGCCTGTGAATGCTGAGAGGGGCCATTGGAGAGGATTATCCAAGGGAAGAGCTGCATAACAGCAGAAGTTGATTCCACAGAGGAGTAAAATGAATAAAAGATTAAATTGATGACATATTGGTATGAGGATAGCAATGTATGTTTAAGCTATGTTTCATCATTACAATCAAAGTTGTGGCAGTCCACTCTTGGCTTACTCTCTATCAGAAAAAGGTAAAGGAATTCAAGGAAGAGTTGTTCGCTACTCCTCTAAAGGGAGGAAGGTGCATGCATGTATCTTCAACATAATGAAGCAAAATTAGCCAAAGCAATCAACACAAAGAATGTCACCGAAGCATCTTGTAGCAATCAGCCACCAAGAAGACACCAAAATCATCATGAAACAGTAATGAGGTTAAAAATAATGCAAGTGCTACAATGTTAAGAAGCAAGTTGGGGACATCACTTGAAACACTGAAAGGACATAATGGAACCATAACCAATCTGGTATTACAGAAGCAGCAGGTTGGAACAATCGTCCACTTCTCATTGAGTAGGAAGGATGAAGAATCACTTCAAGGAATAAGGTAAAAAATTGTAATATTCATCTTCCACAAAAGAGAGGCTGTTCAGCTATCAAAAGAAGAGCAAAAGATGTTTGTTCAGTTCTAGTGCGCTGCCATCACGGTGAGAGCGTAAGGGAATGGCCTGTGAGAGCTGAGAGGGAGCATTGACAAGGAGTGTTATCCAAGAAAAGTGCTGCAGTCCATAGTAGAATAGGCAGGGATTGATTCCATAGAGAAATCACGCTTTTATCTTGTTCCATTGAAACCATGTCCGCTTTGGGTTTGTATTGAGCTCAATACCAAGCTCAAACGGCAAGCATTTCCATGCCGGAGTTATTCCACAATCGGTTTATCCAAGGTGAGTTCTTGTTGTGAATGTTCTTATGCATGTGTGCATTTGTACTCATTTCCTTTCATGTTGGTCGTGATAATTGTCATGGTGTGAATGGTCTCTTGGAATAGAACGACACTTAAGCATTTGTACCCAAAGTAATGGTTTTATATGTAATATGTATAGATGTGTAGAAGATGTTTGCACATTCTAATTTTATATATTGGATGTATGGGGCAACTAATTTTTGTATCTCACATCTAAATTTCAAAGTTGTATGTTGGATTTTGATAGTAATTCTTTGAATAAGAAACATGGCTCATCGTGTAAATCTTGAATCGCGAAGTCTTCACAACCTTTACATGTCAGATTTTAATCCTGTGCAATAGAGTTCAAAAATGATGCATGAAAATATTATAAATAGCTCAGATATCTTAAATATATTGATATTAAAATGCCAAGATGCATCGATCTCAAGGTGCCTATCTTGGATTTGTCACATAGTTTTACCCATAATTGGAAAACTCGCTTAAAGCTCGACGAGTTTTGAAAAACTCATCAGTTTTTTTTCTAAACGAGTTTTTCATGCTAGAACTCGCAGCCATAAACTCGCCGAAAAACTTGTCGAGTACATGCAAAAAACTCGTCAATATGTTCTTCACTCTTGCTTGACCAAAAACCCACTCCAAACCATTTTGCACCATATTTCAGTGATTTTGCATCGACGAAACGAGATTTAAAGGAGATTTTCATCGGATTTTGAAGGCAAATTGGATTTCCAAGTAGGTTTTCTGATTTTTCTTGTTCTTTCTTTTTTCTTTTTTTTTCCCTTCATTTTTTGTTGATTCTATCTTTAAAAAACATCATGAATGTATTGTAAAAAAGATTTAAATACATTTATATTGTTGAAAAGAAGATTTAGATTCATCAAAACAAAAAAATGACACATTTTTCTGATTTTTTACATATTTTGCTGATTTTTTCTTTTTTTTGAAATTTTCTTCAAACCCTAGTTATTTTTTTAATTTTGAATCCTCTTTTTTGTTGAAAACATGTTTACAATCTTAGATTAGCTTAATTTTTTACTAATTTAAATAAATTTCCTGATTTTTAAATTTTTTTCACATTTTTTTGAAAACCTAGTTTATTATTTTCTTTTTTTAATCCATTTTTTTATGAAAATGTTTAGAATCTTAGATTAGTTTAGATTTTTACTAATTTAAAGCAATCTATTTTGATTTAATCTAATTTAGCTTGTTTTTAAATTTTCTATCAAAAAACTAACAAGTTGTGCTTTTACTTTGTCATTGTTGTTAATTAATAATGGCTTCTGAATCCGTTTCTGCCTCAGGCTTAGCCCCATCCATGCCTGAAGGATTTGTAGGCACTCGTCCAACAAGAGCTAGAGATCCTGCTTGGAAATATGCATATGAAGGACCAAAACATAATTCAGTCTATTGCATTAGATGTCAAAATGTATACCGTGGAGGCATCAATTGCTTCAAATACCACCTCACTAGTATCCCTCAACGTGATGCTAATGGCTGCATAAACACCAACGAGGAAATAAAGAGACAAATGCATGCCATACTTGCAACTGCAGAAGGAAAAAATGTGCAAAGAGCGAAAGCAAAAGCGACAATGCAAGCAACCATAGCTTCTTCTCAAAGTGCTCCAGTCAACCTTGAGTCAAATGTTGATGTAGCAGGCATAGTGGGCTCTCTTTGTGGTCCACGTGTGCGAAGGCAATCGTTGAAACCCACCACCACCCCAATCCTTTCATCTACCTCTAGTAGAGCACCAGGATCAGCACCTACGAGTTCATGCATGCATGCTTTTTTTGTGCCTCGAAACACACTTGATGCACAACCTTCCTTAAAGGCAACTGGGTGGAATAGGGAGGTGCATGAGTAGACAGACGTTGCTTGTGCGGACTTTTGGTACTTCAACAACATCCCTTTCAATGTGGTAAGCTCACCTTACTGACACAATTTGGTGACCGCATTGACAATTGCAGGGAAAGGTTACAAGGCACCTTCTCGCAAAGATTTGAGTGGGAGGTTAGTTTATGTTCTTTAATTTATATTTTCTAAGTTTAATTTATGATTTATTTAAGCTATTTTTTTGTTTACAAATTAAAATTGTGTACTTAGTTTCACTTTGTACTTAAGTTGCTTACTAGTGCAACTGAAAGGGCAAGGGCAGCAATAGAAGAACAAAGAGAAGAATGGCAAAAATATGGCTGCACTATTCTTCCTGATGGGTGGACGGATGGTAAAAACCTTACCATCATTAATTTTTTGGTTTCTTGCAAAGATGAGGTGGTGTTCTTGAAATCCGTGGATGCCTCCAACATAGTAAAGAATGCAGAAAATTTGGGTAAAATGTGGGAGCAAGTGTGCATGAAGGTTGGGATTGAAAATGTGGTCCAAATCATAACTGACAATGCAGCAGCATATGTGGCAACAGGGAGAATCTTCCAAGATAAACACCACACAATTTTTTGAACACCATGTGCTGCCCATGTCCTTGACCTTCTTTTGAAGGACATAGGCAAATTAGATTGGGTCACACCGATTGTAGAGGATGGGAGGATGATCACTAAATTTATCTACAATCACCCTTGAGTTTTTCACTTGATGAGGGAGCACACCCAAGGGAGAGAATTGGTGAGATTTGGTGTGACAAAGTTTGCAACAGTTTTCTTAACGTTGCAAAGCATTTTTGGTGCATTGACAGCTTTGAAAAAAATGTTTGTTAGTCAAGCATGGCTAGACTCAACTTATTCGAAGAAGTCGGAAAGAGATAGAGTTTCAAGCATTCTCTTTGACATCCTCTTTGCACAAAGAGCTACGGAGATTGTGAAGGTAACTTCAAAACTTTGAATCTAAATTCAAATTGAATATTTTTTTTAATGTCTTTCATTGTAAATTTGTAAATTGCAACTCTAATCTTTTTTGCATTTTTAAATTTATATTGTAGGTGTTAGAGCCCTTGGTTAGAGGTCTCTGCTTGGTGGATGGGGATAAACTCCAATGGGGTATCTTTATGAGGCCATGGATAGGGCCAAGGAGGCTATTAGAAATTATTATATGGGGGACCACCTCAAGTTTGATCCTATTTGGGAGATTACTGACAGGAGGTGGAACCATCAACTCCACCAACCCATCCATGCAACAAGGTACTTCTTGAACCCCCGTTTCTTTCATTCAACCTATGTAGATCCTACTGGAGAGCTTATGGAGGGCCTCACTACTTGCATTCAAAGGATGACATGAGGCAGACCTCATTGTTAACGAATTGCAACCATTCAGGCACCTATGCAGATCCTACTGGAGAGCTTATGGAGGGCCTCACTACTTGCATTCAAATGATGACATGAGGCAGACCTCATTGTTAACGAATTGCAAAGTTATAGGGAAAAAAGGGGTGCACTCTTCTCTTCAGACCTGGCAAAGAGAGCAATAACAAATCAACCACCGAGTATAAAATTTGAAATTTACAAGTTACAAAAATTAATAATTACAAGTTACAAGTTACAAGTTTGTAACTCTCTTTTTTTTTTTTTAAGTAGATGTTTGGTGGACAAATTGGGGTGGAAAAACCCCAAATCTTCAAAAATTTGCCCTTCGTGTCTTATGTCAGTCTTGTAAGTCGTCTAATTGTGAGCGCAATTGGAGTTTGTTTGAGGCCATCCACACAAAGAAGAGGAACAAACTAGCTCAAAAACACCTCAATGACCTTGTCTATGTGCAATATAATCTTCGATTGTGCACAATAAAGGTAGAAGAAATATCAAATGATCCAATTGATTTGGATGAGATAGATCCATACAGTGATTGGACAGGGTGGGAGGAGCAGCCTCCATTGTTTTCTGAGGATGACATTTATGATTTAGAACGACAGTTAATGGAGGGGGGTGGATTTGCATTCTCATTGGACGACCTTGAGGATGACCCTGAGGAGGAGTCATTGCCAGTGCCACCACCACCAGCTGCAACAGAATCTACATCCAGGATGGAGGTAGAGAATCCACAGGCACAACAAGAGCAGAGTCTTACGACTAGACCCTCTCCTAGTCCCCTACTGAGATCTAGACATGGAAAGAAGAAGATGTGAATTTGTAAAAACTAAAATATATTAATGTTTATGTAGTATTTACTTTCAGTTTTACAAAAACAATTTGCTATTTTTATTTTGTTTCAGACTATCATATCAGTGCATTGAGCATTCTACATGAGGATGCCATTTTGTATCTAATTTTCTTTCAAATCAATAAAATACAGCTTGTTTCTTCTATGTACTCATTGACTCATTGGATGCATCTTATCTTTGGATTTTGCAAAAAAAATGCGTTTTTAGTGAAGTTTAAGCAATTTTTTAAGTTGTTAAGTTTTTTCCAAACCGAGTTTTCCGAGCTTGCCGAGTACTTGCAAATGGCGAGTTTTCCAACTATGGTTTTACCCATTAAAAAGTTTCACACTGATTAACAACTCCATCACCTTCTCCGCAAATTTACCGTTGACCGTGGCGGATGGCCTCAATCTAGCTTTAGCATTGCATCAGGTTTGAAACATTTTATCGAGAAAAAAAGGAGTCTCCAAACTCCACCATATATAACAAAGATATTGTGGTCTTTAAATCACCTTCTCCAAGGACGAAGAAAAATTGCCCTATGACGGCCACATGGACATCAAATTTAAGGTTATCCATTTTTATGTACACACTCAAAAGAACATCACACTCCACCCCCATCTGCGACTGTCGGTTACACTTCTTGGTGTAAAGATCTAAAATAAATGGAAAAAACATCGTCAAAAATATTTTCGACAATGTTTTTGTAATGCTGATAAACATTCATCTATGCGAACAAGTAAGATCTGCTATCTCAACAATTACAAAAAACATTGATTTTGAAGGTAAGTACAGTTCTTGGCTCGAAGTCAATTATTTGTGCCCCCGATACCAACGGATGCTAAAAGACTCCAAAGAATCAAGATGTTTATCCTTCAGGGAACATTGATACAAGTGGGTTCACTATTTTTTCACCACCTTCCATAACACAGAAATAACAAAAAGTCGTGCTGCTCTCCATATGTGACAAAAAGCAGTAAACAAAGAAAAATATCCAAAATTCTTTCTATTTTAAACTTTGGTGCTCGGATTTGATTCTATTTTGACCTTATTGAAAGGATACATGGAGAAAATTGTACCATCTCTAGTAAAGTTTCTTGATAAGCCTACTATAACATCCCTAAAAGCCTAAATGGATATTGAAGAGATGGAAAACCATTGTCTTCCACCCCAAGAACATATTAAGAGCCAATTTGATAACTTCCAAACCCTAAATGGATATTGAATAAAAGGCGAACCATTGTCTTCCACCCCAAGAACATATTCAAGAAATAAATGCTCAATTGAGATGTATAAACACCTAATTTAGGTATTGGTATTGGTATGTTTTTGTGTATATGGATCATTGACTCATAAAAGATCTTATTGGCGCATTTTTCCTTGTGTTGGGCCTCACATTTCCTTCCCTTACTTTGTGTTGTCCTTACAACTTTATTTTAGCTTTAATTTGGGTCTATGATAAAATCACCATTCAATCCAAAATGCATGCAAGCCTACAAATCATAGAAACCGCATTTGGCAAATTTAATCGTAGAAGTTCGAAATTCGCTGAACGACAAGAAAATCTTTGAAATTCGTTCAAATTCGTGATTAAATTCGGGATCAAATTCGTTCAAGTTCTTGATTAAATTCAATATTTAGTATCCAACATACTTTTCATAGTTTATTTATTTCAATCAATTTAGGATAAATTTTGGACAGATTTTGTTCTATTTGAAAATGACATGAAAAACCTGAGTCTAATTTTCTTTGTATGTTTTTGTTTTGAGTCAATGTGGAATTTAAGAAAGCAGATTATCATTAAATCATTTTGAACAAAACATTAATAACTTTAACGAGATACTTGGTGGAAACTTGAAAGTTATTTTCACATGTTTCTTTATATGAAATGTGATCTTTTTTAATGATGGGTTGGTATATTTTTAAAAATAAGTATATTTCTATCAGCGGAATTTAATTACGAATTTTATCTCAAATTTTTTAGTTCCGAATTTTTTCCTCGGCAAATTCAAATGCGGTGACTATGCTACAAATCAATTGTTTGCCTTAGCACCACTCATGATGCTCCCATAAGGTCAAAATTATGGTTTTTATGGTTTTACATCAGCCTACCAAGATCAACCTATTGATCTTGGTGGTTGTCAAAATTGAGTTGTATGATTTCATTAATGACCCAGATCGAGCCGTTCAATCTTGATCACTTGTGCCTTGTTGATCCTTTGCCCCCTGTCCCCGAATGTGTTGGTCTTTTAAGACATTTTTGTTCTACTTTTTTGAATGTTGGCTCAGGCGCCAATAGGTCTTAATTTGAATTCAAGAAGTCTATATATACACAAGCATGTTAATGCATTTAGGACACGCACAGAATGATTGGAATTCACATCCTACGTTACAGTCTACTTTTATTACTATTGCCATCTATTGAAATGTATGCACCCCTTGTACCAAATGTTGAAGAAAAGTGCAAAGACAAATAGAATCTACTAATTGCTTGCATCTCATACATAGGAATAAGGGCTGGGACCTTCATATTACACTAGACTACTTGTTGGACTGTATAAGTGGTGATTGACAAACGGTCTAAGAACAAGGGTCTGACTGAGGCAAGCCCCTCATAACTAAACACATTTTATATGCTCTTGTAAGGTCTCTTGGAGTGGATTAGGATTTGGAGAAAGAAGAAGAAATTTTGGAAAATATTCCCATCAATTCGACAATCTGAAAGAGGTTTTTAATTAGAGGACACAAGGAAAGGCATTCACAAAATTTCAAGAGGATTTGACATCATCTAACTAAAATCAAACTCTGCGACTTTCGCTCCCAAGATTGACCATACGATCTTGGTCACTACTGAAATTGAGCACTTCGATTTTGGTAATTTTCCTGCACTACTATGATCTACGCCAAATTTATGGATTTGCTCCAGGACTACTTCCAGACCAGTTTTCAGTCAATTTCAACCTTCAATAGTGCACAAAGTCACAATTCACATATTTCTCTAACCCCTTTTGTCTATTCCAAGCATGTTAATTCTCCATTTATTGCATAACTCAAATCCATTTAGGGTGTTGTATTATTGTATTTATTCAAATTTAAGTGCACCCTCCCCTTTTGATGATTAGTGTAGTGTCTCTTAACCATTAGTCACTTTTCATTAAAACAGTATGCTTCTAAGCCCCATTTCAAAAAGATATCTTCCAGATGTTACCATCAAACATTCTTGCAATACTAACCAGAAATTAAAATCTACATGTTTCTAAATTTCTTCACAATAATGTTGCAATGTCCTGGTTTCAATCACGTGTGAAAAGCCCCAATCTTACCATGACAGATTCTGTCATTTGCCTCAACTGTTTTGTTTATAAAATTGTATAACTTGGCAAGCTAATAGTTTGTTGACATCAGGTCTAAGTCTGGACCACTGTTTCACAGCCACGATTTATTCAATGATTAATCTAAAGCCACTCCTATGTTATATCATTCACTCTTTGGATATAATTTTTTTGAGAGAAATATCATTCAAGAAGTGTAGACAATCAACGAATAGGACGTGGGTTTTCAGTGCCAACCAAAGAATCAGTATTCCAAATTTCAAAATGTATCATAGTTAGCAAGATGATTCTAATGGTGGAAGACATAGAACCATGTTAAAAAGAATAAGTGCCTGCAACAAATCTGTGTAGGTGTGTAATTGACTGAGGAAACATACTCATTATTTGACTCGGGTTTGAATCATTTAGAAGTGATTGAACATACAAATGCAACAAAATCTGAAGATGATAATTCAACCATGAGCTATTGCAATAGTGGATTTCAACATCTAATCCAGCACTGCAATCAGAAAATTTCATTACTTCATGAAATTCATGTCATAGGAGAGTAGATAAATGCTAGCAAGAGTTTGATATTATGTTAAAATCTAGCTGCCTTGTGCTTGACCAATGAAAGCCAACTTTTGCAGCTAAGTTCAGATTCAATGCATTGCAGTGGGTCAACAATGCTGCTAGAAATAGGTTAGAATTTAACTAGATTTCGATGATTTGCTTCTAAAGTGTCTTATGGAACAGTGCAGCACCCACATATTGGTTTTGTAGATAAAATCTAAACATTATGACTACTACAGATATCTTAAATACATATATCAGAAAAATGCTAAGAGTTATCAATGTCGAAGGCACCAAGAGATCAATCTCGAAGGCACCCTTGGATTTGTCACATACCCCACATTGATTAATGACTTCATTACCTTCTCCCGAAATTGCCCACTGACTGGTGGGAGACGGCCTCAATCTAGCTGCAGCACTATGTTAGGCTCCAAAAAATATTTCCAGAGGAAAAAAAGGGTTCTAAACACCACCATATGCCCAAGATGTTATGATTTTTTGGTCGACTTGTCCATGCATGAAGAAAAAATTTCCATATGACAGTCAAATTGACGTCAAATTTAAGGTTGAAAGTGTCCTGTGACAGTCAAATGGATGTCATATTTAAGGTCAGCTTCAATTATTAACATCTCACAGACATTACAGTTCACCACCACCACCCTGCCATTGTAGGTTATGCCTATCAATGTAATTATATAGGAAAATAGTTGATTTTCTCCATAAAAAGACCCATGTAAAAATGGGTCTGATATATTTGGCACTTCCAACATTTTTGCTCCCAGAGTGCTGGGTTATTTGAGCACGGTACCAACTAATATAAAGAAGATCTCTCTTCTTTCCCCTCCTCCCCCGAGTGCATAGTTTACCTATTGGGAAAAATTAGACAGTCTTCCTCGCAGTAAAAAGGGCAGAGAAATCCTTCCCCCTCCTCCCCCCAGTGCAGATTTTGCCTATTGGAAAAAATTAGACAGTCTTCCTCGCAGTTAAAGGGGCAGAGAAAGCTGGCTTCAACCAGGCCTCAAGTCATAGGCAAGACAACACAGCGCATGGGATTCAGGAAACTGTTTGTGTGAGCATACTTTGATTATATTCAACTGATCTATCTCTTTGTGACCAAAAAGGCATAACTTGGAACTCGTAGACAATTGTACAGTATCTAGAAATGCTTTTGTAGATAAAATTTAAAAAGATTATTGAAAAATAGTTGATTTCCTCCATACAAATCCCACGGAATCCACGGTCAGATTTGTTTGGCACTCCCAACATCTTTGCTCCCACAGCAATGGGTCCTTCAATCACAGTACCATCTAACTGCAAGATGATCTATCTCCTTCGCCCTCACCCTGTGTTAAACTGCCTATCAGAAAAAATTATCTGATCATCTTCTAAGTGCTTGAAAGTACAGCTAAAGGGCACAGAAGACCGGCTTCTACAAGGACTCGAGTCATAGGCAAGACAGCCTAGCACACATGACTCGGCAAACCTCTTAGATAATTTGATTCTACTCAACTAATCTCTCTGTGCTCAAAAAAGGAATACTCAAGGAGAAGAACTGCACTATCCTTCCTAGATTCCAGGTATCTGCACAATACTAGAAGGCTACAACTAGATCCTAAGCAAAATCGGAACTAGGCCAATATAATTTAAAATTCAAATGCTATAGCCAACCCCCTTAACCTAAGCTAAAAAGGCCTTGCAAACACAAAAAGGTGGTGTCTGGTTTAACCAGGCTATTCCTTGAAAGATCCAAAAGAGGGCATCCATTTTTAAAACTTGAAGACTAGACTGAAAACTGTCCATGAGCAGATGATTCCCAATTAGATCCAAGCCACCGTTTCCAAAAACATAAATTCCACCCATAAGGAACACTATGTTGCAAGAAACGAGAAAGGGGAAACGTGACCCAAACGGAAACGTGTCGAGAAACCGTATAGGGGGAGGTTACGCATAATCAAAACATAATTTTAGCATATATTTAAATTTTATATATAAAATCTTTAAAATTCAACAATAAACATAATTAAAACATTTAAATTTGCATAAAAAAAATAAATATTTTATGTAATTTAGGAAAAATAAATTTATATCAAATATTTTCGTACTTATTTATAATCTAATAATTACAATAATGTTTAAGATAAAAATGTACATAAAATCATATTTCATCATAATAGACTAATTATTTCTTTTAATTTCATCTTTAATTTAAGATATTTAATATTTTATTTTATATTTTCATATGTTTAATTAGTTTTTTGATTGAAAACATATAATATATTTAATATTTTTTTAATAATAAATATAAATAATAATTATCTTGTAAATTTTTAATATTAAATTTATTTTAAGTACTGGCCCCCTTCCCCACCAAAAAAAATGAAAAAAAACCTATACTAAAAACGCTGGTCTTTTACTCTGTAATAAAATTAGAATGAATGAGCTGTTTTTTCTTAAAACATGCAATAAAATTAAAAAAATCGTTTTTGAAGCGCTGTATGTGACTGTTTTTTTAACCATGCAAAGAAATAAACCCCAGCAAGGATCGTTTAATAGATTTCAATGTCGTGCGGAGTTACCAGTTTGATGACAGGATGAAACGTCGACTCAACGTTGCGTTTCTTGCAACTTACAAAAATTAAGTTTCTTAAAACCAGGCCACCATGTGGATAATTTAAAAGTGGCTATCCACTCGTAGAAGTTGGAAAACTAAACTGAAATCCAGTGTTGCAGGGAGACGAGTCCCCCACCTCCTGGAACATGTCTCCTGTACGGGTATACGTTTCCAGTACGGGAAAAAGTTACCAAAGTGTCTCTAGTACCCAGAGACGTATACTAGAAACCCTAAACGTTTCCTTCGTGTTTCCTTCCAAAAAAAATGTGCCTTATCCCTGTGGAAACCCTACAGCCTAATGCGGTGGCACCTGGGCACTGCCATGGCATTGCGGTGGCAATGTCGTGGTTAGAGGGCCACGGCATTGAGCTGGCAGTGTCGTGGTTTTTAACTTTTTAGTTTTTATTTTTTAACTTTATTTTATTTTTATAATTTTTAAATTTTAATTTATAATATTTATTATTAGTTTATAGACTATCTATATTTTATTATTATATTGATTCAAACCACTGCTTCAAAAATCTTAAAACCTACAAATAAGGAACATATTGATTCAAACCACTGCTTCCAAAATCTTAAAACCTACAATAAGGAACATTATTGAAACCAGACTGCTTTTTGTTTAAAATTCAAAAGCTCTAGCCAGCCTCCAAAATGCAAAAAGCTGATTTGTTCTTCATACCAGACCATTCTGGGTAAAACTTTTAAGTAGATATAAATTTGAAAATTCAAGGTTCCGCAATCCATAATGTTAAGAGAAAGACTTTTGCAATCCATAATGTTAAGAGAAAGACTTTCATATGCATACATTCTTTTAAGTAGTAAAGCTAAACTGAAATCATTCCAGGACCTGATCTGCAATTTGATCCAAACCACTGTTTTCAGAACATTAAATTCTGCCCATAAGAAACACTTCAAACATAGATATTTTGGTGTAAACCAGGCCATTCTGTATAAAATTTGAAAGTAGGTATCCATTCCTGATAGTTAGAAAACTAAGTTGAAAGCAATCCATGAGCTGATCGGCAAGATTATCCAAGCAACTGTTTCAAAAACCTTAATAGCTACCGTAAGGAAGATTTTTCGAAGGAGACAACATTCTTGCGACATTCAAAAGCTCTGGCCAGCCCCTAAAATACCAAAAAGCCCTTAAGAACACAAAAAGCCAATTGTGTCTCAAACCAGGCCATTCTGTGTGAAATTTAAAGAGTGATTATACAGTCCTAAAAGCTGTAAAACTTAACTGAAAAACCATGTAGGGAACCAATTCAAAACACTGTTTTCAAAGCCTTAAAATGTAACCACAAGGAACATTTACAAAAAAATAAGTGGGTCTAAACAAAGGTCATTCCATGGAAATTTTCTTGGTGGTATGCACTCTTAAATAATGTACAGTGAAAACAGTAAACCTAAAGTAAAAACAGTCAATGAGCAGCTGAGCTGCAATTTGATCCATGCCACTGTTTCCAAAACCTTACTGTCCACCCATAAGGAACATTCAGAAAAAATAAATAAGCAGCTTAAACCAGGCCATTGTTTGTAAACCTTGAAAGCAGATATCCATTCCTAATAGAAATAAAACTATACTGAAAACAATCCATGAACCAATATGCAATTTAATCAAAACCACTGAATCTAAAACCTTAAATTCCGCCTAAAAGGAACAGCTAAAAGATACATAATTTGTTTTAAGGTTGCCATTTAAAGTTAAATCAGGCCAGTTTGAGTAAAACTGAAATGAGGGTGTCCATTCTTAATAGTTATAAAACTAGTTACTAAACTGAAAGCACTCTTAAGGGCTGATCTGTAATTTATCCATTCCTAATAAAAATAAAAATGAACTGAAAACAGTCCATGAACTGATCTGCAATTTAATCAAAACCGCTGAATCTAAAACCTTAAATTCCGCCTAAAGCAACAACTAAAAGATAAATGATTTGTTTTAAGGTTACGGTTTAAAGTTAAATCAGGGCAGTTTGAGTAAAACTGAAACGAGGGCGTTCATTCTTAATAGTTATAAAACTAGTTACTAAACTGAAAGCAGTCTAGGAGCTGATCTACAATTTGACCAAGCCATTGTTTCAGAAATCTTAAAAGCTTCCCATTAAAAAAACATTTTAAAGTATAAATAAATTCATTTAAAGCAGGTCCTTCCGTGTCAAATTTACTTGTGGGCATCTGCTCTTATAAGCTGTAAAAATAAACTGCAAAATGTCCATGATCAGCTGACCCACAATTTGATCCAGACCACTGTTTCCAAAGAAAAACCGTTTAAGGAACGCTTAAGCAATAAATTATAAGGTACGAACCAGGCCATTCTGGTAAAATTTTGAAAGTGGTTATCCATTCCTAATAGTTACAAAACTAAACTAAAAGCAATCCCTGAGCTGATCTGTAATTTGATCGAAGTCAGTGTTTCTGCAACCTTTAGGGACATTTATAAATTCGTTTAAATCAGGTCATTATGTGTAAATTATAAAAGTGTGTATCCATTCTGTGTAAATTTTAAAAAAGTCCATGAACTGATCTGCAATTTCACCCAAACTACCCATAAAGAACAACTTAAAAAATAAATATTTTGGTCCAAACTTCAAAGTAAAAGCAAGTCATTCTGTGTAAAACAGAAAAGTGGGTGTCCGTTTACAAAACTAAACTGAAAGTGATCATGAGCTGATCTGCAAATTGATCCAAAAGCTTTTCATAAAAGAACATTTCTAGGTATAAATAAATTTGTCTAAGCCAGGCTATTCTGTTTAAAAATTTAAAAAAAGGCACCCATTCCAAAACTCAAAAAAGTCCATAGCCATCTGATCCACAATTTGATCCGACCTACTGACTCCAAGCCTTTAAATAAAATTAACAACCAGATCCGTAAATGTTCACTGACCCCATTTTCTTTAGTGCTATCCTTCCTTGACAGCCCCTCTGAAGAACGAGATCTGGTCGACTTTTTCCCAAACAACAGAGTTTTGAGCCATTTACCCGGAGACTTCCCCATATCTTTTGCAACCGATCGACCCAGGTTCGAATCCCTGCAGCTACACAGAGGCGCACATTTTCAATACATAACCAAACCACAAAATAACTAAATGGGCAAGGATATTTTGCATATGAGACAACATAAAAATGGTTATCGGAGCAGAAGATTTACATTTTCATGTTGAGACAAAACAGAAGCATCTAAAAAGACGAAGAAGTAATAAAAAAAATGTTGTATGGGATCTCTAACGTACCACGGATTGTTATGTTATGATTTGTTTTGTTGGGTGTATCGTTTTCTCACGGGCAATGCGGCTCAGCAATACCACATAGCTCGTGCCATCCACCGCTACTCTGAGCATTCATAAATACCCCCCAAAATCTTTAGAAATTCACCTCACCGTTATTCATCCAATCTGCTAAATCACCCGTACCCACTAAATAAAAACAACTGAAAAACAGAATGCGGATCCACACATGATTTCTATGCCATTGCAGAGCACTATACAGAATTTTCTTCTTTTTGGGGGAGAAGCTGCTGTTCTACTCTACTCTGACACTTCAGTTAAAATTTCAAAAAAAAAAAAAAAACAGATAGAGATGAAGAAATTAAGATGCGATTTATGAAAAACAGAAGTGATTCGGCTACAAATTTGGTTACAAAACGATGGTTTCGGGAGGACCTTTTGGTCGGAAGCGGATAAAAGTGGAGTATATCCAGACAAACTGACCCCAAACTAGGGACAGGGGCCGACTGTCTCCAAATTTGGCGGAGTTTTGAAGCTAGTCGATTTGAATTAAACCGAAATGAAATTAGGTTTTACGTCCGCGGCCAACCACTGCCTGCGCGAGGGACGTGTGGGATGTCACCTTTTTCAAGCGATCTCGAAAGGGTTTACAGTCGCCGGAAAACATTGGACGTTCGGAGAAAGTTTTCCGTTCTGAAATTCAAAAAGACGGAAAATTAATTTATTTGGGGAAAGAATAATTGTAACCGTTATATGTTTAGTTTTATGTATTTGGCTTTTAGTGTCTTTGGACGGAAATGGAATTGAAATATGACTATTTCTCTGTTTGGTGACACTGACAGCAATATAGTTAGGTGGTGGTAAGATATGGTCCAGATATTATTATTTATATATTAGTGAGATGACACAATTTTCTATGTCATAATAACATTTTTATGTTAAAGATGGCATTTTTTTATTGGTTAAATTCACCTTTTTTATTTGTAATGATGCAAAAATTGCTTAACGTCAAGCATTAACGTCAAGGATTATCCACTCCGTCAAATTCATCAATAAATCGATGATTTTTTTATTTTATTTTTTTATAGATAATTAAATATTTTTTTATTTCTTATAAATAATAAAATATTTATACGTGATTAACATTCAAAAATATATATTTTCTTTATGAGCAATAAAAATATCTAATTCTTCATATAATTTTCATATTTTATAATCAAAGTCAAAGATGAATTAAACATTTCTCATTTATTATTTTCTATATTTTTTTTTTTTAATTATAAATTTTAAAGTAAGTTAAATGTTGAAAATATTATATTAGACTTTTAAAATATTAAGCAAACTTATAAATATCTAAAGTGGGAATTTAAAATTTCTTATAGCACTTTTATTTTTAAATGGTTAATATATAGTAAGATTTTTGGATCTTTTATATTTAAAAAATCGTCTTAATCTAAATATCCAATTTTTCAAAGAGTTTTCATATTAAATTCAAGAGTACATTAAGCATTTCTCATTTATTATTAATATTTTTAGTAACATATTTACTTTTCAATGGTCAATATATACTAAAAAAATTTAATTGGATAAATTTTAATTTTATTTTATTTTAGATAGTTAATATATTTGTTCCTACAAATTATTCTTATTTATCATCCGTAATATATATGAATAATAAATTGAAATATAATTATTATAATTAATCATACACTTATTTTTTTAGAATAATTATGTTTCAATTTATTGGATCACTTCTTGTGATCTTTCATCTGGAAAAAAAAACTAAGTGTATGACTTTGATAAGAGAGACGTTTAGGATAACTCTTATTTTATTTACCACAATACTTAGATAAAACTTATTTATTAAATTTTCTATATTTTAATGCCAATACAACCTATTTCATTTTTTGATGTAATTTTTTATTAATACCTTCACCAATTCATGCTTCATTTTTCTTATATGTTTTATACTTAGTAAATGTTATGTATCATAATAAACATGTTCTTTATTTTGTACTTTGTAATTGATGCTTAACATATCTGACTCCATCTTCCCTGAATAATTAGTGCCTTATTTACATCATAGTTATTCTTTTATATTTTACATTATAATTATTAAATATTTTATGCTTTCACAGTTGGAAAAATTGTGTTTATTTTATTTACCTTGATGTTTCACACGAGATGAATCTTTTTTTCTCTTCATGAAAGATCATGGATGGTAATATGAAACGTTAAATAAAATAGACACAATTTTTTCCAAAAACTATTTATCATATCATAATCATTCTTTTCAATTTTATTTTATTTTATTTTACATCATAATTAATTTTGTCAATAATATTTTATATTTTAATCTTATTTTTATTAATATTGAATAATACATCTCCCTTCATTACAAAGTAAATTTAATATTCATATAAATATTTTTTGAATTTTTAAGATGATAAAAAAATATATATATTATAATTATATCTATATAATTTTTTAAAAAATAAATAAATATATATTCATTATTTTTATATTTCTTCTTTTAAAATGAACAGATTCAATTTTTTAAAATCAATATTAAATTACCCAACAAAAATTTAACCCCTACCTTTCATCTTTTCTAAATAATTGATCTCTTATTTTAACATCATTATTTATATCTTTAAATTATACATAACACCATATTGCAAAACTGAAATAATGAACTTTACTAATATTACATCTATTAAAATATATTTTCAAAACTATTTATAAAATATATAACAAAAATTAAAAAAATACATCATAATCTTAATTGCCATATCACATTCTTCAATTTTATGTCTAAATTGTATTTAGACAAGAGCTCCCCCACCCACTTAAATTCACAACATTTACTTTTAATTGGTAATGTCCCCAATACAAGTTTCCCTCCCTTAGAAGGAAACTTTCATCATCATTATTCAGGGACAACTATTGCATGGTAGTTCCACTATCTAAACTTAGAGCTATTTACCATTTTCACATGACCAAAAATTTAAAAAAATTGCATTGATGACAATGATGTATGCCATTTCATTCATGAGCAAAAATTTATAAAAAAAAATCATTGATGACAGTAATGTATGCCATTTCATTCATGAGCAAAAATTTATTAAAAAAAATCATTGATGACAATAATGTATGCCATTTCATTCATGCAATTAACCATGTTATGCATTGGATGAAGATTTAACACCTAACACAAGTAGAATATCAATTGTTCAACTTAGTGATTAGCATGTGCCATATATAGAGTGACCCACTTAAATATCTTGATTTTGAGTCACTGAGGTTGAGGTTTAAGGTTATATGTAAGCTTCTTGATTCATTTAAATATTTTGATTTTGAATTGGTGAAGTTTAAGGTTTCATGTATATATGAACTTTTTAATAAAGTGATGCATTTAAATATTTTGATTTTGAATTAATGACATTTAAGATTTAAAGTATATGTAAGTTTTTTATTATTATTTTTTTGTGTTTGAGTTTTAATAATTAAATAGTTTTTATATTATTATAATTAATTGTTCATAGTATGTGTTATCGTCTTTATGGTATTTGATTTATATGTAATCTTAAAAATTTAAGAAATGTGTTAATACATAAAAGAATAAGGGATTCATCATTAGTAATTAATTTATTATATTATTTTTAATAAAGTTATATTTTCATCAACATTATGTAAATGTGAGGTATTCATTATATACGAGATATTGTTGAAATCTCTTTTTATGTCATAAAGGTAAATTACAAATATCTCTTTAAAAATAATCAACAATCAATTAAATGTTTTTCAATTAAAAATCGACACTTTGAAACCTAGAATCTTTCTCACTTCTTTTACTTCAACTGAACTTTACTAAAATATATATATATATATATATATAATAATAAAAATTAACTGAAATCGAAAACTTTATTAAAATAAAACCTTACAAATAAAATATAAAAATCGATACCATATTCATCAAACTAGATTAATAAAAATAATGATAAATTATAATTAATTCTCATATGAAAAGAAAGAAAAAAGAAAAAAATATCATTGTTACTAATTTTGTTATAAGATTTGTGTACTTGGTAAAGAAAGAATTTTAGTACCCCGAAGATGTACTATTACGTGATGATTAAGTGGCATGATGATTTTATGTGTAAATCATGTTAATTTATTTTTTATTTTTTTATTAGACGTTGTTTCCCTACATTTGGGAAGGACATTCTATGGATATCTACATTTTAGTAGAAAATCAATAAGGAGTTTGAACTTCATCTTCATACTCCTTTTATCCAATCAAGCTATTATATTCATTAATTATATATTAGTTGTTTTTTATATTAATTATATATTAATTGTTTTTTATATTTATACGGGTGTAAATACTCAAAAGTGGTTTTTTAGCATTTATTTTGCATATTTTGTGTACATTTGTTTATTTATTGTGAATGTTTTAAATTAATGAGTAATTGTAAAGTAATTTTCTTAAAGATTTATAGACGTTTTTGGTGCTTTTTAATATTTATTTTGTGTACATTTGTTTATCTATTGCGAATGTTTTAAATTAAAAAGTAATTGTAAGGCAATCTTTTTAAATATTTATAGATGTTTTTGGTAGCGATTAATCGTCATGTAAAAAATATATCGATTATATTAAAAAATTAAGTCGACTCAAACCCTTGACTTTAATTTTTAAGTAGTTGAAAGTCTTATCAACTGTTCTATTCATATTACACATGTAGTAAAGTTAATAGTCAAAATTAAATAATCAAATATTATACATTTACATTTTTGCATGATGATTAACCTTTTCCCCTAATTTTGGTATAGGATTAATTATTTGTTATAATATTAGTGTATTTTTTTGGATATGGATCGTTCGTTCAGATTAGGCTCTCATTGACGTATTTACCCTTTTGTCGAGCCCCATTTACCTTCCCCTGCTTTGTGTTGTCCTTACAACTTTACTTTCACTTCACTTTAAGTATATGATAATACCACCATTCAATATGGAACACTTGAAAACCTGCGTATCATCTATTTATTTGCCTTGGTAAGATCGCCAATAGTATTGGAATGTCAAAAACAGTGTTTTTAGTATTTTATTCTAGTCTACACAATATCAACATGTCAACCGATCTTGGATTTTGTCAAAATCAAGTCGTATAATTTTGGTAGTTAGTCGTTCAATCTTGAACACTTGTGCCTTGTGGGTCCCATAGCTCTTGTTCCTAAACTTTTAGGTCTTTTGTGCATTGTATGTTTACTTCCCTGCCCTTTTCATTGTTAGCTTGTGTACCAATTTAAATTTGTGAAGTTTATATACATAAAAGCATATTAATTCATTTAAGACACTGACTACATAAGGATTAGAATTCATATCCAAGAGTACACTTTTGTTTTTAATTACTATTACCATCTATGTAACCCTTGTACCAAATGTTGAAGGATTGGTGAAAATGCATATATAATCTACAAGTTGTTTGCATATCATACATAAGGAAAAGGGTGTGAATATTCATATTACACTAGACTACTTTGGACTGCATGAATGTTGATTTCTAAAATATTGACTAAGAATAAGGGTCTAACTAAGGTATGCCCCTTATAACTGTAGAGAGGATTACAAAGCAAGTTAGTCAAACATTAGTCCATGAATCATAAAAAATACATAAAGAACTAAGCCTAGCTATTTCTATGGGAATGACAAAGGATATCAAGAAACAATGAAAGAAAGCAACATCATATTACCTCCCAAATGGATTCACCATACCCATGTGGCTCAAAAGCATGTTCTCCCTTGATCAAGCATCCTTACTTTGTCAACAAAGGTGGCAAACTCCTCCAATGTCTCAAGACACTCCATAAAACCTAAACTCATGATTTCAAATCACTAAACTAGCCTATCAATGAAGCTTGCAAACAAAATCAATGATCAAATGCAAAGAATTGTGAAAACAATTTAACATTATAACTTTGTAATATTCAAGCTTAAAATTCATGTCCATGGCCTCTCTATTTATAGATTTTTGAGATTGGTCAGGATCAACCATGACCATCCATCTCAAGATTGAGATGTGTGGCCATGGATAATCCTAATATTTGGAATCAAACCCATAAATATCTTCAAGATAAATAAGCATTAAAGAGGTATGAGAGGAATTAACTAGGCATGGGTGACCCATAATCTTGATATTTTATGCACTTATGGCTTGATGGATGCCACCCCATAGATGATGTCACTAGGCGATGCAGATATTCAAAATCAATTTCCAATAATGAGATATTCAAAAAGATCTATGGAATTCTTACTTAAGCTCTTAAATTAGATTAATTAGCTTAAGTAAGTTTAATCAAGTTTAGTGTAATTCTTTGGAAATTGGTGCATAATTAATCAAAATGGTCAAAAAGTCATATTACTATATCGTAATTTGACTAGAGAGGAACTAAAAGGTGATGTTAGATGCATTGGAGTTGTATTCTCATTTAGGATGTTGCCAACACCAAATAACAAAGGTACGTGACGTGTACCAATGAATTAGAAGAAAAGAGTGATCCAGAGCACTAAATGGCGAATTTATTATTTTGACTCGAAATGATCTAATCAAAGTTAGTTGGCTCATAAAATGCATTGCCCTATTTAGGGATACTTTGACCTAAACTGACACTTGTAAGTGACAAGTTTGAACCATTTAGGGTGTTTTATGGATTTTGACCTAAAATGTACATTTGAGTGCAATTCGAGTAAGATCAATAATTTCAACACAAATGGTGTTAGGAATTGGATATCTACAATAACTATAACCATTTATTATGCTCTTGTAATATTTCTTGGAGTCGAATAGGTTTTGAAGCAAGAATAATGATTTTGACAATAATTTGGGACCACTAGATAAGAGTAATGGTTTATTTTTAGAAAGCTATGATTTTTATAAAAAAAAATACAATGTCATAAATGGTAAATTTTGGAGGCCTTCAAAGTATTTTTTTGAGTTGTGTCTTCCTAGTGAGTCAAGTTTTTTGGAAAAGTATTACAATAAAAAATCAAATAATACCCAAAAAAATTGACCCTCTTAAGGTGGTCCAATCCAACTGACTATTACTAACAATTCTTCTTCTAGTAGATCTCTTATTCTTAGGAGTTGTGTTATTCACACGCGTATGCATGTTGAAAGGAAATTATTAGTTTTTTTTAGCTTTAAATAAAATTCACATTTGCATGTCTATGTATGTTGAGTTGATATTATTAGTTTTGTTTAACTTTAAAGCAAATTAATATTATTAGTTTTCTTTAGCTATAAGATAAGGAGTTGTCCTATTGTAATTCAAAGTGGATAATTGATATCTCTTCCATTGAGATTGTTTGCTTTTTAGAAACTCTCTTATTATAATTCAATAAAGTTTTATTTATTACTCTTGCAAATATATGTCAATTCAATATAGAGGAGTTTGGTTTTATTATAAAATACTAATTCCTAACATTTTACACCACAATTCAATATGAACACTTGAAAACTTACAAATCGATTATTTATTTGCCTTAACACAGTCCCCAATGCTCTCAAAATTTTAAAAACATTATTTTTTAGTAATTTTTGTTAGTCTTCAAAGATCAACGTGTCAATAAATCTTGGATTTTTTTGGAATCAAATCATTCAGTCGTTACCGAGATCTAGTCATTCGATCTTGAACACTTGTACCTTATGTGTCCCATGGCTATTGTTCCCAAATTTGTTGGTATTTTGTGCCTTATTTTTCAACTTTCCCACCTTTTTCATGGTAATCTTGTGTGCCAATAGGTATTAATTTGACTTCATGAAGTCTATATATACACAAGCACACTAATTTATTTAGGAATAGATCCACACACAGAAGGATTGGAATTGATATTTAATTATACACTTTACTTTTTATTATTACCATTTGATGAAGTGTATATAACCCTTGTACCAAAAGTTGATCGATTAGTGAAAGTGCACATATAATCTACTAGTTGCTTGCATAACATCCTAAATATAAGGACAAGGATATTCATATTGCACTAGACTGCTTATTGGATTGCATGAGTGTTGATTTCCAAATTATCTAAAAACAAAGGTTTAAATAAGGTATGCCCCTCATAACCACATCCATTTTTTATGCTCTTGCAAGATTTATTAGAGGCAACTAGGGTTTAGAGGAAGGACAATGATCCCAACGATGACTAGGGACCACTAGATATGAGTAATGATTTATTTTCAAAAAGTTACAATTTTTTGAAACAAATCAACACATCATAAATGGTAGTTTTTTAAGGCCTTCAAAGCATTTTTTGGAGCTCAAAATTTTGTATGAACATATTCCTCGTAAGTTAGGAATTTTTAAAAGGTATTATCATAAAATATTAAATAATACCTATAAATTTTGTCCCTCACAAGGTGGTCCAACCCGGTTGGCTATTACTAGCAATTCTACTTCTAATAGATCTCTTATTCTTAGGAGTTATCTTATTCACATGCATATGCATGTTGAAAGGATATTATTGGTTTTATTTAGATTTAAGTAGAATTTCTATTCACATGTGTATGCATGTTGAGTGGATTTATTAGTTTTGTTTCACTTAAAAGCATATTACTATTATTAGTTTACTTTAGCTATAAGACAAGGGCTTGCCCCATTGTAATCCAAAGTGCAAGGTTGATATCTATTCCATAGAGATTGTTTTCTTTTTAGAAACTCTATTATTATCTTGCCATAAAGTTTCATATATTACTCTTGCAAATGTGTATCTATTCAATGTAGAGAACTTTGGATTTATTATAACACACTAGTTCCTAACACTTGGCGTGTAGTTATTAGGAAAAATATGGGGTTAAAAGGCTTTCTGATAAATCCATGAAATAAATAAGTTGTCTCATTTGTCTAATGTAAATCACTTAGAATGATAACATCATCTTTGTATACATAATGTTTAATTTAACATGATGCTATCATATTTTTAAGTGATTTATATTATACAAATGAGACAACTTCTTTATTTCAAAGATTTCTTAGAAGGCCCTTTTTAACCCCATATTTATGTTACTGCCTCTTAATTAAATCCTCAATCTAGATTAGTGGCATCAAATCAAGTTATATCATGCATGTCCCATTTAATGAGGTCAGGTTATCAGAAGTTTGACTTGGAGATAAGAGATCCATTTCACTGTCTCCTTGACAGACACAAGTGACAATGCATGGATGTAGAAGGAAGAACAAATTCCTTGAACCCAATAAAGGCAATACTTGAAGAGGCTTTAACAAAGTAAATGACTAAAATGATGACCCATTTTAAGCATGTTCTCTACCAAATGTCGAGAAGTATGCCAATAGCTCAAGAAAGAAGGCCCTTCCAAAGGTCCACACCCTTTAAGGTACAAGTAAGTTTTGATATCAAGATGTTTGAAGGTGTAATCACCTAAAAGTGGTATTTGAATGCTAAGAGTACTACTTGAGACTAATTATCTCTAGATTAGCCCTAAACATATTCTAGAGCCTATTGTCATAATTATCCAGCCTTCATGTGGGCCACATGCATCTTTAGTCAGCCTTAAAGAAATCTCAGACCCTCATTTCTTGATCCTAGCCATTTGTGCCTAGTGTTCAATCAGTTGGACACTAGCGCCATAATAAAAACACTAGTGACATATGATGTTAGTGTCCCCAAAATAGAGCTAATGTCCTTTTCTCTATCTTTTCCAAAATGAATATCTTTTCAAATGCTAAAACTTCTTAGGGTTAACCCAGATATTTTTATCACTTGCATAAGCAACAGAATAATCTATGTACATGAATTTTAGCCCTCTAATCGCTAGATGGAAATTAAATACAAATACACATTGAAACTCAAAACAAGTTGAGCATAATTAAGGTTATTAATCCTTATTCTACTCTACTTCTGCATATTACCATCTACAACAGCCCTAAGCTCTAAATAATCCAAATTTCTAGTCTCAAACACATTCAAAGAACTCAAGGCCAATATCATACTAGCATCACTTACACATACACTAGGACTTAGGTGGGGAGAACTACATCAGGGTTAATCCCTCTTTGGAGTATTGGTATGTAGGCAAGTCTCTTCATAGTGGGGTGTTGATGATGTCAAGCCTACCCGACTAACAAACACACTTTTTAACTCATATCAACTGGATCCATAGCTACAAGGAGGATTAGGGTTTTCATAATAAATCAATCATCATGGGCAAAATATAGGGTTTTAGAACCTATGCACGCAAGAACAGACCTTAGATATCTAAACACAGGTGCACCTAAAATCTCAAGACAGTCCTACATAGAGGACACTACCGCCACTTCTTTAATAATGGCACTATTGTCTAATTATGGTGCTACTATCTAGGAGGAGTTCTAATAATGAGATCTAGTTTAAGACACTCAGACCAACTTCTATCTTTGTTTCCAGCACCTAGATCATCCGTATCAGTTATTTTTAAGCTAAGTTTTTACTTGCACTATTTATTACTATTTTTAAAAAAGTCAAAGCTAGTTAATTCTATAACAAATCAGTGGTTGTATTTATTGCATAATATTTTTGTGATTTAGTCGACTCAACTCTTTAACAAACATAGGATTTACATTCACTAAGTCCTAAATGTTTAAAACAGAAGGTAAAATAAAAGTGGATGCGCTTATAAGTTGGATCACAAACTTAGAGCCATTATTATTTTTAACACTTTCTCAAGTTTAGAGAAAATAATGTTTATTCTACTAAAATATGAACCCCAATTCTAACAATGGTGAGAGGCTCACCTTGAGGGATCTTAGAAATATGAAGAGGATGAATGTATGGTGATCACAAATACCTATTGGAGTGACTTTGTTAATTCTATTAAAAATGAGTATTATCAAGAAGATGCCTATTAGGATAAGTGCATACATTGGTAATTGTTCTGACATAACAAGGACCGATCTTTACATGAATACATACACGCCTTCCATTCTCTATTAACAAAACTTTGCCTTAAGGCTTTTGAAATCCATAAAGTACTCAAATACAAAAGTGGCTTGCATTGATATATACTGTCACATCCCGATTTCATCCTATGACTTGTAACCTTTGAATCCGTGGATTAATATGGTTAATAACTTATTAGTATTGCTTTTATTTGAGATTTTTGACATATATTATAATGGGATAGTGATGTTATTGATTAGTATACATAATATGTCAGATATATTTTATTATTCTAAATATTGAGGATGTATAATTATTAGTTTTGCATCATTAGTTAATATATATGACGACTCAAACTAACTACCTACTTGTTTCAAGGTAGATACATGATTTATCCTACCCTCAAATATTAACGAGAGAGAGCATCATCAGAGAGGATGGGCTAGATGGGATGAATGGGCAATGACAAAGGAAATTGCTAGTGACCTTACACATGCGTATATTAGATTTTAAATGTCATATATGTAGCATGTTTTAGATGTTAGTGTGTAATTAAAGAAATATTATTATGACTATATTTATATGTGGATTTAGTTCATGATATGTATTAGATTTTTTTAAATTGATTGTCTTGATTTTTGAATTTAAATCATGAGAATAAATATTAATTGTTATATAAATATTATTATTATAGATACGGTTATCTTACAAATAAAAAGTAATTAATGACTCAATATCTATTTAGTTAAATAATTAATTATCTTAATGTGTTAACCGTAAGTAAAGACAAACTAAGATTAGTCTTTAAATGAATGCATGAAATTATTAAAAATTAAAAAAATAGATATAATTATTTAATGAGTCAACTTAAGTTTATATTGAGAAAACATGGGAAAAGGGCTCAGTAAATTAAATAAGCAAAATGCCATGTTTTGAATATGATTAAATAATATAGAAGAAGAGTTAACTATGACATGAAGGAGAGGTTTAGTTGTTGTTATTAAATTTAAATCAAAGAGTAAAATATTATGCATGGAATGAAAACTAGAGAGGTAGCATTCAAGTAATAGAGCATAGCAATTGGAAAGAAAAGGAAGTTTTATAAATAAAGGAGAGTTTGGAGTGAAGGGGGACACAGGGGGATGGAAATAAAAAGAGGAAAAGAGGAGGATTTTGGGAGAAGAGATTTGGAAGAGTAAGAGGAAAGATGTATTCTTCAGGGGATTATCTAGCAAGGTAGGTTCTACCATTAGAATTTTTGTGTGATATATTATAGGAAGATACAGATTTAAGAGTTGGTATGGGTATTGACATCTAGATGAAATTTTAACATAGAATATTAAACTTTGAACCCAGAACTTTGCTTACAGTCAAGAAAACTAACAAAACCTTGAGTCTGCGTATTATTTTGTAGGCATTATTTTTAGTTAAAATGTAGTGTTTTATATATATTAAAATGCTAAGCAAAAATTGAAACATTGAGTGTATATTTTCAAATGCTTAGTACAATTATTGGAACACTTAGGGTATGTAATCAAATGCTAAAGTCTATTAATGGCAGTATTAACTTTTGTTTAACTATGTTTTAAATTCATTTGGAATGTGTTCTACTTTCTAGAGACGTGTGTTGTAATTTTATTAATGGTTGCATTGTAATTAGTTAGAAGTTGCATTGTAATTTTTAGAGGCTACGTTTCCATAATATGTTGAGTCTTTGTTAAATGAAACACCCAACCATAATTTTGAAATGCCCAATCATATATGGAACATGAATAATTAATTGGTTTGGTTATGTTTCATTTTGATATGATTGTGTTTTGGGATTAAAATGTCGAGTGTCTATTTTATAGCATGAAGTCAATTATGTATAATGCCTCTTCCTATTGGGCTAACATAATCCTCAACTGTCATATCTATTTATTCCACAAATTAGATCGTGAAACATATGCCTCAGTGCTTTATACTTAATCACCCATAACAATGTTGAATCGAAGGAGTGGCAATAAAGTAATAGGCGTAAACGGTGATGCAAGGAAAGGGAGGTGTTTTCAATGCCTACTGCTTTCATTACACCTAGGAAAAAATAAACCCATAGATAAATAGTTCTTGTCAATGCATGCAAGCTCTATGTAATTACACGACATGCATGGTGTCTCTATAGGATACCCAACACCAGTTGTCGAGCTTTCCCTGTGTTCTAGTATTAATGGACTGTGTTTTACTTTATTTGGATGGAGTTAAATGCCAAGTGTAAAAATAAGACAAATATTGTCACATGTTGAAACCATTGAGCATACAATTAAAAATGTTATGAACTAAAACACTCAGTCACTAAAAATGTAATGCCATTCTCTATGTTCAAACGCTAAGTCTCTTGCATGTAATGTCAAGTCACTTAAAATAGAATGTTGAAACTATAAAATATTCAATGTTTTAGAACACAACATATCTATATAGAATGTTGTGTTTATTAAATAACACAGAGTGTATATAAAATATTCAACGTTGAGTTAGAAAATTAAATGTTGAGTTTATATGGATAAAATTGAGTATGTTGAGTCCAATTTATAATTGGATGCAACATATATTCTCAGAAGGAATAAAATTAAGAAACAATGTCTCTTCTTTAATGCAAGATTGAATGTTCAGTGAAACTTTATTTTGCCTCAAATTTCTGTAATGTGGCTTCAAATCGAGTTGCATTTTAAATATGAATGTGATTATCATGGGATCCTTATATATTATAAATTGGTTGTATTAATATATATTCTAAAGCATGTTGAGATATACATATAAGCTTTAGTGACAAACTAACTTAAGAAAAGTAAAACTTGATTAAAGGTAGTTTATTGACGTTAGTAATTAAACCAAATGTTTAACTTGTATAGGTGCATTGGGTCTTATGCAAATATTTATAGATATTAGGTTGTTAACTAGTTATAGAATTTTGTAGAGTAAAAAACTATAACATTTTTGAACAACCTTCTAAAAACAAAATAAGTTACTGGATGAAAGAAAATAACAATTTTATGGGCCATATGACTTTCTGCTACAATAACTACTTGATAATTGTGTTTATAAAGCTAGTGGGCTGTGTTATTATTTTGTTTGTGATAAAAACTTCTATCCACTCAGAAAGTGTACATTACGCAGTCTAAGCCAAAGACATACGCAGATGGTATAATCTTTTATTGCTTGCCTAACTTTTAGGATTTATGAGAGCTTGATTTCTAAGAATGGGGAAACTTCAAATACTACCCTTAAGTTATGTTCATACCAGGTTTAACTTGATTTAGATTTATATGAGATTATGATATTTTCTAGTAGAGGCAATAGTTTTATTTGTAGCACAATAGTGTTATGAAAACATGTCAACAGGGTCAAATCCTATAGCATCATCTAAATATGAAAACTTGTGTGCATATCATTTTATGAGAGTATTTTATATGCAAATAATTTGACATTTTTAAGAATAATATAGTGCATCTTGATGTGTGCCTAGAGATTATGTTTTCTTCTTATTAGTATTGTGCAGTATAATCTAAGGTATACTCGAGTGGTATAATCTTGTATTTTCTTGTGCATGATTGATTGTTCATGTTTGAGTAGAGTGCTCATGCACAATAAGCTATGATATTATGATATATCATAAGATACTTCAACTTAAAAGTATATGCCTAGATGGTACATACTGTAGCTATATGTTTAGACTCCCATCTATGTTGACTGATTGAATGTATGTGTTAGATATTACTTGAGCAGTATGTTTCTAGTAGTTAGTAAGACATCATTTATATACGCATACAACCTTGAGAGTATAAATGAATGTTAGGTTAGACTTGTATGTGCTAGTATGACTTGTTTGTTATGTGTACTTGTTTGATTAAAAGCGTATGCTTTTATGTATTTATGACTACTTAGTATGACTAATTGTGGGAAAACTAATAGTTGTGTCTTAGAACACTAGAATATGATATTATGTGATATCATGAGGTGTAGTGGTTTAAATCTTATTATGGTAGTTGGAAATTTTTAGTTTAATATGAATGTGAAACATACTTGATTGTTATGAAATGTAGGCATTAATTCATGTTCAAGTTAAATAGTAATGTATGATTCATTCATGTGTGGATGGAATAAAAGTATACTTTACTTATTTCTATGTTTAGCATGTGATGTGATCTGATTTTTAGGAGAATGTACTTAGTATGAATCTTGTGGTTAAATAATGTATAGTGAGACATTATCTTTAGTATGTATGATTTGCATGTTAGTGCGATATCTTGCAATATAATGAGTTTTTTTATGATTCATTGCATATTTAGTTTTAGAAATCATACACACTTGGGTACTTACTTGTTCTTTGGATTCCTGCACCGTTTTATCTACCTATATGTGAAGGGAGGGCCATTCCCTGATAGGAGATTATGCAGGGGATTGCTGATCCATAGCTGGTGTGGAAAATTGCTCAGATGATGCTCTCCCTTTCCACAACAGTACTAATTACCTAGAGACTGCACTTGATTTGATCAGAGATTTATGAGTTGGTACAACACGAGCTCTGGAGGGCTTGGTTTCTATTTATTATATTAAGGCTGAAGGCCTAAAAGAAATGTAATTGTATTTCATTTGTATATGTTGAACAATAATTATTGTATTAGTAGACCAGTTGTGGTTGAGTCCTAATATATTTACTTTCATTAATATTATGATATTTTATATTGCTTTTAGTATTGAAATTTTGGAACCATAATTGGTTTAATTTATTTAGTATAATTGTGGTTGAGTGGAATGAATGTTAAGTAATAGTTTTTTTTTTTTTTTTAATTACTACATTATTCTAAGTACAACTTGAGGGGTTTGTCACACGTGGTAACAAATTTGTACCTCAAACTCTAAGACCTAATGAGTCCATTAGCATTTTTATACTTTTCTATTTAACAAAGAGGAGAAATGAGAAAGAATGTATGGTGCATTGAGTGTGTACCTTAGAGCATTCATACCCCCTTAGAGCTGTTAAAGGGTTGGTTTATCAAGTGTCTCATTAGTGATGGTTTATAAGGTGTTTTAGGTAGGTAAAGTGCATAGCTTAGTTTTTGAGTTATGAACAAGAGTTTTTAATCATATTTTCGATCTTTAGATTGACCACCTCGAGTGTGATTATGTCTTTCTTGAATCACCTTCACCATTTGTGTTTTGTGAGTGTTTAAAAAGAATGGAGTGGTTCTCACTTAAGTATATATGCATTAGTTTTGTGTCTTACTTATACAGATCCTAGGAGTGGGAATCTTATAAGAACATTCTAGTTTGACACCACCTAGTGTGGTGGGAATTTTCTTGTAGTTTAATGTAGATGTCTTGATTATGAGTTACTTTGTGTTAAGAGTGTTTTATGTGGATTAACATCCTTATATTTTTATATACACTTGAGAAGAAGTGTCATTTATCTTAGTATCTTAATGGTGAATTGTTAAGCTCTCACTGTCCTCTTACATCATTTTAGCTATTGAGAAGATTCATAATTTTAGGATGTTGATTTAGATATTCCTTAGGTGGGAACTTGTTTCTAATTGATGTTTTAATTTTATTCCCTTGAGTTTGTGGGATAGTTTTTTCTACTTCTTGTTGAGAGAAGCTGTAGGATTGGATAGATTAAAGTATCTTTGAGGTTCATATTTTTTCCTTCTAGTTGTGGAGGTAGGTTATAATACTACAATTACAGGTTTGGTAAGTGAATAGTGATTAGCAACGTGGGTTGAAGTGTTTCCTTTTACCATGTGAGGGTATGTAGGAGATTTGTTGTGTTTCCCCATGAAATATAATCCTCATTATCAGGATGCATTCACTTATGGACCTTACCATGATGTTATCCCTAGTACATGGTTTCATATGGACACATTATTTGTCCCTATCTCCTATTGGATTTATAGTGGGGCATGATTGTTTCCTCTTCCTTCTATTTCTTCATCCTCATCGTTGGATGTACACACATATAAAACTTTGTATGATTTCGCCTATTCTATATGATTTCATGAGCATGTACTACCAAATTATTCTTTCACCTAGGAATGGGGCATATGTTTGTCCCTATCTATTGATCCTCATACTCTCTAGAGTTATATTGTTACCATGTATTCTACATGTTGCTATCTATTCTATTGTATATCTTACTACGGAGCTTTTAAATGTTGATATTATACTTATGCTTTTATACACTAATATTTCATGATGATTACATATGAATTTACACAATTATATTTTACTATGGTCACATAAATGAGCTTGTATGATTTTTTCAAGGTTTTGGCTATATACTTTTACAACACATTATACTTTTAACTCTGTATTTCAAGACGAGTGATTTCATAAGTAGGTTCTTACAATCCCTTACCTCAAAAGGAGGGTATGCATCCAGATATTTTATGTAAATTTTTAAAATTGGAAAAAATATTTGAGTAAAATATATAATGAATTTGGGAAAATTTGAGTGAATTGAGAGAGCCAAAAGTGGTTCATTTATCCAATTCACTTATCAAGAATTGGATTGGGTTTCCAAAACCCCTGAAGAAGTGTTAGCTATGTCTAAGGCTTGTTTAAGAAAATATTATTGAAATAATCAAAATAGTGTTTTTTTCCAAAAAAGGCAGCTACATATTATAAATAAAAACATGTGTAGTCTTTCCTATGTTCATTTGAATTTATATTTTTTCAAATTTACTATATTTGACATCAACTTGATACAACATTAAGTACTTGTAGATATATGGCCATTGCTCATAAGTACACCATAATTTTGTGAACAATCAAGGTGTGGATGGATGCATAAAAATGTTTATTTTTTCCTTCCTAGGTAAGTCAAGCTACGTGTTTCAATTTATATATTATTTTACTTTAGTGCACACATATATTCACTCACATACACACATCAAAGTAGGCTCAATATGTAAACACCGAATATTGGTATAAGGCTTGTACTCAAAATATTTTTTGTGTCATTTTCTACATATGGTTCATCGGTTTGGTTTGCGTATATATTGGTGCTTTTTTGTGTGAGTTTTCCTTGTCTCATTTTTCTCGTGAGGCCTCATCTTGATTATTTTATTATAATTTCTCTCTTCTATGTTTTTCAGCTAGGAGTTTATCTCTCTTCTCTCTTCTTCATCTGTCAATTTTCTATTGTTTTTTCCATTGAAACAAATTTGGTAGTTTGCCAAATTTGCCTTGTGTGGATTCAACAAGAAGTCAAATCTATTCCTATTATTTTTGTGGGCCCTTTGCCTCTTTTCTATTTATTTGATTCTATGGGCCTATTTTTTTGGCTTCCTTCTTTCTTATTGGGTAGGATTGCTTACCAATAGGTCCTTAATTTAAATTATAGAAGGCTATTTATACAATACCTCCTAAAGGCATTTTAATAACAAGTATCAAGAGGAAATGTGTATCATTTCAAGTCTAACCACACTCTATAAAGATATGTTCTAATCACAAGGATTTGTATTCAAAAAGTTTGGAGGCATCTTGGATAAAAATAAGGGTAAACAAATGTGTATGTAATTGCATCTCCACTTAGGAAGAGGAGGTTGAAGTCCTTAATGAAAACACTCATTCACAATATATAAGAACTATGTGGGGTTTGATTCTAGCATACGATATATGTAGTTGCAACTCCCTTGAGGTTACCCAGTCCGCTTAAACTTTTTTATTTCCCCTCTTGCAATTTTGTGTGTTGAATAAGGTAAAGAGTGCAAAATAAAATAAATAAATCAATTATGCATATGAATTATGGAAAGCAAAGACACAAGACTATATGGCACCACTCTGTGAATGAAAAATAATATTAGAATTGTAAATTAATTGTGATACATATTTGGTGCTTAGGAATAGATTTGTTGCAAGAGTAGACCTAACACATTCGACTATCAAAATTGCCCTAACATATTCAGTAGTATAGAAACAAGCATTGAATTCATCCCTATAGACCCAAACCTTTATATTCACACGAAGCTTCTATACGACCTAAATAGTCTAGATCAATTTTTAGAGACCTGATATTTTTCCAAAGTGTGGAAATTTCATCACCATTTTATTCACTTTGCTTAGTTTTACTTATTCATGTTTTTTGTTGTTTCATTTGTTCCTATTAGATGCCATAAGGTAGACTATTTATTGTTTTGGACAATCACATTGAGGGTTTCCCTTGTAAAAAAAGTTATACCCTTTTCTTAGTGTCATTATACCCTAATGCCACGTTTTTTTAAAATAATATAACACTTATTTCTATACTTTATCCAAAATGTCTTCATTTTTGGCATTGTATGGGTGTCGTCCAACATCCATCACCTCATTATTGAGTGTTTAGCTAAAATTTTGGGCAGATGAAAGACACATTTGACATTAGTGGGAGATACTCTCTAGTCTCAAAGAGAACTTAGAAATGGTATAGAACTGAATGAGGTACTAAGTTGACTAACGCTTCATTAAAATACATTTTGAAGTAGGTGATTGGGTTTATGTGTGACTAAAACTGTATAAGAAAATATCCTTAAAACACTAAAAGAAGGATAACAAGATTTCACCTAACTATTACAATACTTATAAGGTATTATAAAGAATAGGCATTGTAGCATACAAATTAAAGCTACCTTATTCAATAAAGATACATTCGATCTTCCATGTTTCCTACTTGAATAATATCACTTAATAGAGTTTTAACCTATAAAATTTTAACAAAGCTGGATGAAGAGGAAAAAATCAAATTGGAACATGAGGAAATCCACTAGGCACATTCAAAGGGGTTACAAATGATGATGCTTACATAATACCTGATCAAGTGGAATAATCCAACTAATGAGGATGTGATATAGGAGGATGAAACATTCATTTAGAAGTATCTAACCATCATCAACATTGATAAGAATATTAGTTTTGAAGGGAGTGGCATACTACACACTTAACCACTAATATATATTAGTATTTATGTGGTTGACTTTTGGCTATCATTATATTTTATTTGGTCATATGATAATCTCTATATCTTTATATTTGTAGTAGTGTTAGCCTATGGAGAATCCATAGCCTAAGTTATATATATATATAGAAAGAAAGTAGTGGTTAGTATGTGAAGAATATATATAGAAAGAAAGTAGTAGTTAGTATGTGAAGAATATATATATATATATATATATATATATATATATATATATATATATATATATAGAAAGAAAGTAATGGTTAGTATGTGAAGATCATATATTTATGTTATTCTACAAGGTATTGATTAATATAGTTATTGGGTAGTGTATTTATTGTAAGGTTGTAGATGTTTTCCCCTCCATAATTCTTAGTCATATGTTTTTACTATTCTAATCTACTATCAATCATTTGTATAGATGTATTATATTATGCTCTTATTATTATAATTTATTGTTGTTACTCCACTCTTAATATTTATACTTCCATTTATTATTGAAACTTTTCTTTATTTATTTAAATATTTTTATTGTAAAAAAATATTACATTAATTAAAACTGTTAAATGAAACACATATTCATACACTGGGGAATTAATTTTTTTTATCAATTTAACTTATAATAAAATTAATTCAATATTAGTGATAGAGTTTTAAAAGAACATATCAAAAGAATAAAAATGTAAATAAAAAAATAAAGATAACTTCAACGTAACTAGCTATATTCCTTTCATTATCACCAAAAAAAAAATTCCATACCACCAAGCTAAATTAAAAGGAAACCCTTTGAAAAATTCTATGAATATTATGCACGTGTGCAGATTCTTTCCCTTTTCTTCTTTCTATTTGACCGTTCAATTTTCTTTGCTTTACTTTTTTAACATTTTTAATGCTTTCATTTTTTAACAATTTTTCTCCAACGCTTTATTGGGCATTTTGAAATGCCTCATTTTTTAATTTTTATTTTAATTTTTGAAGATGTGTTTGTAAATTTGGGAGGCAGTTGATAGGGAGTAGGGCTCGAATTTGTGATGACTTTTTCAATCAATTTTTATATTTGACGATTTTGTGTTCGTTTATAACAAAATAATTTTAAGAAAATAAAAAATAAAAAATATCTTATTTCTAATTAATTTTTTATGCATATGTATATATTATTTCATGAAATAAAAAATTTATGTGTTTATTTCAAATGATTATTGTGATTATTTTTGAAATGTAATTATTATGATAAAATAGATAAACTAATCCTTTGTATAAATGAAAGCATAATGAGCACAAGTACATTGTCTATTAGCAATCTTACTGCATCATTTTTTATCTTCTAAAGATTTAAAAGCACAAGTGATATAAATGGGAGTTAACACTCTTCCTAAACTGAGAAGGAGAAACAAATATTCGAACAACTTGTAGTCAAAAAAGTTTGCAGAAACTCAATCCAAGATTCATAATCACTCACTTGAAAAACTATCAATATATATATACTAAAGAAAACAAAATATTGTGTTATAAGTAAAGGAAATCAAACATTAAAATTAAGAAATTGTAAATTGTAAAATAATAGTGGGGTTTTGGAAAAGTAAGGAAAGAAAATAAAAGGAAATTTAAAAAATGTAAAAAGGATAAGGACACTTCAAGGGACAAGAGTCCTTAAAAGAAATTTCTGAATATGTAAAATAGAAAAGATAAGGGGCACATTTCGGGTTAGGGGTGGAGGGAAGTGTTATGGATTCATTTTAGTTATAGTGTTATTATGTTGAAAAGAGGATTTTGGAGAGGTTGGAGGAAAAAAGAAGTGGGGCATAAACATTGTCAAAATCATAGATGGTGAAAGTAATCATATTTAATTTTTATCTATAATGTTTGTATGCTAATTTTTATGAATAATTGGTGGGTTTACTACATGTTTTTGATCTGGTTTAGATTGGGTATATAGTGGGTGATTATTGTACCTATTAATATGGACAAAATATGCATCATTATTAGGTTGTTTGGTGTGAACAATGTAAATATTTCTCTAATTGTGTATAGAAAATATGTGAAATATAATTTTTTGTTAAAAAAACTAATAAAATGATAAAAATAATTTTGGGATGAGTGATTGTGAATTTTGGACCACATTTCTTCCCACACCTCATTGCAAGGGCATGGAGGTGGTTGAATGGTTTAACAAACTCTTTTTCGTTATTTATTTCTATGTTTTGTGTTGTGTTGTAGAAGTTTACATGTTTAAGTTAAGAGTTTTGTTACTATAACCAATGTCATTCTATGACACGAAAGCCATACAATTGAATAGTTGATTTATTTTGATAGGAAAGAAAGTTGATTCCAATTTGAATGAAATTAATTTCTTTGATTTCCTTATTGTAAAATTATGGTGGAAAAATGATGAATTATTATAGTTATTGCACGGAACAAGAGTTTAATCTTATATTATTAAAATAATATTGAAAGTTCATACTTGTGAAAGATTTAATTTAATATTTTATGTATGGGGAAAAAGAAATAAATTATAATAAATATAATTTTATAAATATAAATTGAATATGTATGTATGTTTACAAAACATTTATTTTTTTTCCTAAATTTAAAATATATAATAATTTAAACTTGTACCAAAAAAAAATGTATTTTCAAAGTTTATGTATATATATCCTTATAAACCCAAAGACATGTATATCAATTAATTTGATAAAATTTTGTGTTATTTTTTTGAGATATAATTTCTCTTAAAACACTCGAATAGACAAGTAATGGAAAAAATTGATATTAAAGTGTTTTATGTTATAATTTCTCTTAAAAAACCCAAATAACCAAATATAAATGATAAAATTGAAGAAATATATTTTTTTCATAAAACTACTTTATTTCTCTCAATTTATAAATATTAGTAATTTTAAAAATTAAAATTACATAATAATAAGTCTAGACCAAACGCTCACTACTTTAAATATAAAACTTAATTTACACATACACACACACAAGGCCTTTGAATACATTGATTTCTCGAATCTCTTGTTACTACAACAAATTAAACATTAAGTTAGTAAGGAAATTATAATTACAAGTTTAAAATAATAAATTAATAGTTTTATTTAATAGGGAAGTTTATGTTTTATTTTCATTTTATATTTTAAAAAAATAAAGAGATCTTGAAAGAGTTGTAATCTAATTGGTGAAGACGATGGTTGCTTATATCTATCCACTAGAGTATAAATTTCTCTAAGTACCGAACACAGAGAGTCAAGCGGTTAAAACCAAGATCATATTTTGAGTGATTTTGATGACGTGGATGCCCTTTACTCATAACTGCTTCGTTGAAGGAACTCACTGATTTAGATTTATACTTACTCATCTTTAAAATTTACTATATATTTATTTCTAAAATGTACGCAAAAGAGACTGACATTCTATCTATTGTGACATGCACAAAAAAAATAAAAAAGACTAAATTATCTTTTCTTGAACACTCTTCCAATACATTTAATATAGATAAAATTTATAAAAATAAATATATGTGCACATTAAAAAAAACGCTCGCAATTTAGATAAACCCTTTTACATGTTAAGATTATACAAAATTTAGCTTTCAAATTGCAAAAAACTCCTTTTTTATAACATCCCTTTCTCTTTTATAAATATGGAGGAGGAAAAAGTCTGAATTTTACACTTCTCTTATGACTTTTAAAAAATACATCTGTTTTAATAATAGATTCTAGGTGCTTCTCTTCCAAGAATAAAATCTACCTCTTTTTTGGGATCAAGAATATTCAATTTTGAACAATAAAATTTACATTTTTTTAATCAAGAATATCCAATTTCAAAGTATTCTTAATAACTAAAAACCAATATAACATTTGAAAATAATATTTATATTCAAATATACAAAGTGTAAAAATGGAATAGGAAGAAAACTTTAAATAAAATAACTGAAAACCAATATAACATTTAGAAATAATATTCATATATAAATATACAAAATATTAAAAAAAAAATAGAAAGAAAACTTCAAATAAACAAAAAAATAACTAAAAAAAATTATACATCATTATGATATAAAAACATAAATTTTAAAATAATAAAACGCCTTTTCATACTTTAAAAAAACAATATTATTTATATATATTGAAACCCTACAACATAAGTTCCCCATGTTATAATGAAAAACTAGTAAAAATTATGTCAATAAAACCATCATTTCATCTCAAATCGAGCACTCCTTTGAAATTATAATAACATGCACAATAAACAATAAATAAAATAAATTATATTAAAAATCCACAAAAGTAAATGAGAAATCTTAAGAGTTAGATGCTCCTCTCATGCTTTGGGAGCATGAAACCAACCATGAAGGAAGAAAAATAAAAATATACAAAAACTCTACCTTAATAAATATTGTTAAAATTTCTTGTTGAAGATGCATGTAACCTCTCTAAAACAGTGGGCAACATCTACACATGAAAATGATAAGAAATTTGAGAGTATGTTTGTTGGATCCATTATAGAAATCTTTAAGGACATCATAATTAATGGCCAGGATTTGTTTGGTTGCACGATCCCAATATAATATTTGATTACTTTCATGCTCATAGAAATATTTGGACTAATATTTTTTAATTTGTTATTAATAATTGTCATTAAAGATTCTTCCTTTTGGGGAGGGAGAGAAATGTATATAGTTTTTTTAATTTTATTTTGGGTGGGAAAATTCAGAATAGAATATTCTTATTTTTAGGGTAGAGGACTCGCATCTCTGAGTAGTAGTTTTGTTGCGTTTAGAGGGTTGTTTGGTTGAATGATGATTTTACGAAACTAGAGCAACAGTTTTGGGGCACTTTGATGGCGGATTAGTTACTTTGCTTGAGGACTCTATTGCTTGTCACAACCATCGCAATTCCCATATGTGTTACTCTTATTTGAAGCTCTAGATTTGTCCAAGTCTTTTTTTTAGGGAGTTTGCTTCACGTCAATTGTTGGGTTTTGTTTGGATGGCTATTTTGGAGGATGAGTTTCATCCTCCCTGATATGTTTCTCGTTAGTGTAAGACTTGAGGTCTTTGGGTTATAGAGTTTTCCCCATGGCGATGCCCTAACACCCTGTTGAACATATTTTGGGCTTTTTATTTGGCCTTGGAAACCTTACAAGCTAAATTCCAATTATGGGTGGTTCATAGGGTTTGGCCTTTTTTTTTCCGCAAAGCTCATAATACTTATAGATCCATCTTTTTTTAGCTTCTTTCAAGTTGTTATGTTCAAGTTTAGTTGTTTTAGCTGAGGTTAAGCTACCGCTCGATTGTTTGGGTTGTTTGCCTTGGTTTTAGTGCTTGTTGATTATTTGTAGAAGGATGGCTATTATTTCATAGGGAAATCATTGGTTTCACCTTGTGCTATTGGGGGTTCTCTTTTTTGGAGCTCAGTGTTGCAGATCCATATATTTCAGAGATCCCGTTCCAAGATGGTTTTTATGCTTGACTGTTTATGAGGGTAAGTTCTTTTAAAGTCTTGATTATTTGAGATGATGTTGTTGGTGCCCTATTCTAGATGCATTAATGTTAAGTTTACGTAGTGAGTTATATTTTCCACTAAATGTAGTTAATGTAGGGAAGTATGCATTTAATGCCTACTCAATTCACATGTGTTAGTACCCTTTGTGGACACCACCTTTGGTGGAAGCTACATTGATCTGTGCGTAGTCCCCGCATAATCAAGCTTACTTTTCATTTGCTCTACTACACAAGGCATACACCTCTCACCCAATCTTGTGCACTCCTTGCCCAAAGTTTGCTCCAAGTCATATGCACAAGTCCCACATCATGTCACAGGCTTCTGTGCACTGACCTTTGCACACTACACACTTCACAACTCATAATCATGTATGTTGTACAAGTCATGTGCTTGCTCGTCAACTTTTGTGCCCCTCATCCCTACATTATCGTGTGTTTCATACTTCCATGCAGTAGTTCATAGACCTGTGTGCATTATTGGCCCACGTAACACATAAGTTCCACGCTAGCTCGCCAACTTTTGTGCACTTTGTAGCTTGTAGACCCATGCGCATTGTAGTCTTGCACCATAGCTCACAATTCTGCGTGCCTTGTTAAATGCTTGGATTTCACAACACATCCATGTGTCGACTCACCTCGGCCACATGCTTTAAAGGGTTCACCAACCATCATCCATCTTGGAAGATGAACTAACACAATCGTCTTCTTGATAATTGAAAATGGTTGTAACTGCTCTTATATTTTATTTGTATAAGTATATAACACACACAACCGATCTAAGGTTGATGTTCCACATAGTCACAACACACATAGCATGCTTGCATATCTACTCTATAAAACATGCACTATAACATATTATACCATTTCCCCTATTCTCTATTACTGAATAGAAGTTGCATTTCCTACAAATAAGACTTCCGCTCCATTGAATGTGTTCAGTTGTTTCTTTCTGAATTAACTTTGCCCATTCACTCTACACAACCAAAACTTGGTTATCCCCCACACGCATGGTCCTAGGCCCCATGGTGCAGATCATTAGTATCAAAGCTGAAAAGCTCTATTCCTTTCTATGTCTGTAAACGTGCGAGTGCAACTTGAGAAGGGAGGTTTATCAATTGGTTTTATTTCAAAATATCTGAAAGAACGTCATAATAAAAGTAAGATGGCTAACGCCTAGAAGCAACCTAAGGAAGCCCCCGAGGTATGAAAGCTCATCCCCAATGTACTGGAGGCACAACACATTGAATGTTTTGGCCACTTCTATGAATTTATGGTACAACTCAATCTGATGCCTTCTACTACACCTCCACAATTCACTCAACAATGATTTTAGCAACAAACCCCCTTCAAAATTCAATTTTATCTTGACATCCCTTAGTTCGAAGGTAAGATCGATGCTAAAGCATTAGATGCCTAGATTCAAAAATTTGAGGCTTACTTCTCAATCAATTCTTTCACTAATGCTGAGAAGATCACCTTCACAATGCTAAAGATGTCTATACCAATTGTTCACTGGTGAAAGAGCTTCAATGCACAACGCACATAAGAGTGCATTCTAATTGAATCTTATAAGACTTTTATTGATGCATTGAAGGAGGAATACTACCCTCTGTACCACTTTGAAGATGAATACATCAAGTTCCAACAATTACGCCAGCATAAAGATCAGTCAGTGGAAGACTACACTAATATTTTCCATAACTACTCTACATGCTTGCATGAGAACTTGAGTGAACAACACAAGGTGCTAAAATACATCAACAAACGCTCACCTTATATCTGCACAAAGATGGAATTATTGACTTTTAACACTTTGGGGAAAGCATATCACAACGTTGTAAAGATTGAAGTGAAGGCAAAGATGAAATAATGTGCTACCTCTTCATCCAACATAGTGCACAAGGCCCAACCTTCGCACAACTACACATCATAGCCTTATGTGTAGAAGCAACACCACACTTCTTGTAAAGGAGAGAAATACCAAAAGATTGTTCAATCCTCGAAGGCTTCAATGCCTTCTACTTCAAACAAGGCAAGAAGAATAATTTCGATGATAAGTGGTGTCATCACCATTGTTCATCCACTCACGATGATTCTAAATGCCACACCCAGTAATCCCTACTCACACAATTTGCATAAGGACCTACATTGATGGATGACACTGATCCAAATGCCTCTTATCTAAGCACCAACACCACTGTGATCAACATCTATGAAGAGTGTGAACATATCTTCCACACCATATTCTAGGTGAAGGGTCAACCTATCCACGTCATCATCAATAATGATAGCTAGAAGAACTTCATCACACAATCCATAGCTTAGCGCCTTGGTCATGCCACTACTGCACATCCAAAGCCATACTCTTTAAGGTAGCTCTAGTAAGGGAAAGATATAAAAGTATGGTGGTAATGCACTTTCTAGTACAAAGTCAAGCCTATGGAGGACAATGTCACTTGTGATGTCATACCTCTAGAGGTTTGCAACATCTTACTAGGGAGACCATACTTATATGATTGTGAAGCTACATATCAATCCAAGCCACAATGTTGGACTATTTGCGCACAAGATCAATTTTACATTTTTTTTGAATTAGCGTCCATGACCAAAGTTACCTTGGTATTTGCCAAGTGGTGTCACAAGCTCATCTTGCATGTACAAAAATTTGTGTTACTCATGGTCCACCCTAATACGCCTGTACAGTCAAAACTAAAGTGCACCCTAAAAATGTGTAATACTCACACATCATCACAACAACAACTCAATAAGTTACTGAAGTAGAGTAGCGAAGACTTCATAGAACTTGAAGGCCTCCCAACACATTGTGCAATAAAGCACTACATTGATTTAGTCCCTAAATCCCCTCTTTCGAATAACCCTCTCTATCGCATATCAATTTGGGAGAATGATGAAGTCTGGCACTAGAATTAAGAGCTTCTTGATCAGGGTAAGATCATACCTAGTTCTTTACCTTGTGGAAGTTCGATAGTCATTACACCCAAGAAGGATGTCTCTTGATGACTTTGCATAGACTATCGCGCACTCAACAAAATCATAATGAAGAATCAGTATCCACTGTCTTGTATTGATGACCTTTTAGACCAACGTTGAGGCACATAAAACTTCACCAATATCAACTTGACGTCGGGTTACCATCAGGTTCCAGTCCATCCTAAAGATATTTTGAAGACAACCTTTAAGACTTAGGAAAGATTGTATGAATGGTTGGTCATGCCTTTTAGCCTCACTAATGTGCCACCCACTTTCATGTGCTTGATGGATGATCTACTCAGGTCATTCCTGAACTCCTTCATTATTGTCTACTTGGATGACATTCTCATCTTCAACAATACTTGGGAGGAGCATATGGAACACATCTCATGTACCTCAGGCATTTTGTGCCAACATAAGTTACAAGCCAACATAACCAAGTGTACCTTTAGCATGATGTAGATATAATACTTGGGCTACATCATTGATCGCACTGACATCAAAGTAGATCTAGAGAAGATCAAAGTGATCTAAGATTGGCCTACTCTGCACAATCTCACAAAATTGAAGAGTTTTCTTGGAATTGTTAACTTCTACCGCAAGTTCATCCTTAGTTTCTCACATATCTCTTGGGCTCTCAGCTAAGTTTGATTAGACTTATGCACAATAGTGCACTTTTGAGGCACTTAAATAATCCCTCTACACAATGCATGTTCTCATAATGCCTGACATTGTGCAAACCTTTGAAATTACCACTGATGCATTTGACTATGCACTAGGTGTAGTGCTCATACATCATGAACATCTAGTCGTCTACTATTCTAAGACATTTAGCTACACAGTGCAATGGTACATGCAAGTAATTAAGAAATGGTGACACTACATTCTCGAGAAGAAGATAGTTATTCATCGAACCATAAACCACTTCAGTAGTCATAGAATAAGCTAAAAATTACACGTCACATGAAATGGATGACTTACCTATAGTAGTTCCATCTCATGATCAAACACAAAAAGGGAAAGGACAATAAGACCATAGATTGCCTTAGCTAACTGTTGGTTCATGCGCTCATCATGGTGTTGGAGACGTGCAACCATAATTTTGTAGATTGTGTTCTTCTCTACTCAACTAATCGAGATTTCATAGTAACTTCCCCCAGCCTCATATAAGGTACACAAGTTTAGGAGTTCTACTTGTCTGACCAAATTCTCTACAAGCTCAAACATCTCTATGTTCCCTCTGATGCACCTCGCTAAGGACTCATCTAGGAGGCACACTACGCCAAGACCTCGAGACACTTTAGCATGATAAAGACTCTAGTTGCATTGCAGTCAGACTTCTACTGGCCGCACATGCACATAGATGTGGAGTGCCACGTCAAGTCTTGCATTACTTGTCGTATTTCCAAGCCTACAAACAAAAAGTTAGGACTTTACACACCTCTACTTGTTCCATCCAGATCATGAGAATCTATCAACATGGATTTCATGACTAGATTGCCTATGATGAGATGACAACATGATGTCATGTTCGTTGTAGTGGATCGGTTTTCCAAGATGGCTATCATAATCGCATGTAAAAAAGACATTGATGTAACTGACACTACACATGCATTCTTCAACCATGTTTGGGTTCATTTTGGGTTACCAACATCCATCATCTCCAACTGTGATTCGTGCTATGTGAGCCACTTTTGGCAAGCATTGTGGGATTTGATGGGTACGTGATTGGATTGGTCGATGACTTTTCATCCTCAGATAGATGGGCAATCTAAAGCAGTCAATTATAAACTTGTTCATCTCCTGTGAATGTACAACCACGTGCATGCTCGTACTTGGGATGACAATCTATTATACATTCATCATGCCTACAATAGGACTCTTCACATCTCTACTAGCCACAATCCATTTCAGACATGTCTTGGGTTTCAACCTTCAACTCCTCTAGACATCTCCTATCGTACTCCATCAAGCCATGAGTCATGCAAACAAGAATGGGAAACAGACAAAGCTGAGAAGTTCATGCACCACATCTAGTCTGTTCACCAACAAGTTCAGTAAATTTTCGTTTCCACACAAGCTAAGTACAAGGAGCGCTATGACGAATATTGCACACCTCATGCAATATGAGTTAGCGATAAAGTATGGTTGCAAATTTAGAAGGAATGCTTCAAAGGTCCACATCAGAATATCAAGCCTCTTTGCTATGGTCCTTACACTATTCTATGCGTCGCTGGTGAAAACACCTTCATTCTTGATTTGTGTCGATACTTGGGCATGCACCCAGTCTTCAACGTGGAGCTTCTCAAGCCTTACACTCCCCCACTTCTTGAGCTAGCAGTGACACAGCATCCTTCTGATTTATATCCTAAACACTTGCATCCCACAGAGAAGGACCAAATCATATATGTGACTAACACACGTACCCGCCATGGCATGCATTAAAAAATTTAGTGGTCAAGGTTAAACAATATACCAATAAGGCCAAGTGGTACACTTCACAAAAACTTCAAGGATTATTTCTATAATTGTGCATTAATGCAATGGAGACCATTGCTCTTCAAGAAAGGGTGAATGATCCGTGCATAGTTCTTACACAACTTACTCCTTATTCGTTCTACTATGTAGAGTGTGCACCTCTCACCCAATCTTGTGCACTCTTTACCTGAAGTTTATTCCAAGTCATATGCACAAGTCCCACACCATATCACAGACTTTTGCACACTAACCTATGTGCACTCCACACTACACATTCATCATTGTGCACTTCACTACCCATGTGTTTTGTAGTCCTGTGTCATAGCTCACAATTCTGCATGCTTCATTGACTTCTTGGATTGCACAACACATCCATGTGTCAACTCGCCTCGGCCACATGCTTTAAGGGGTTCATCAACCATCATCCAACTTGGAAGATGAATCGATGCAACTGTCTTCTTGGTAATTGATAATAGTTGTAACCGCTCTTGTATTCTATTTGTATAAGTATGTAACATACACAACCGACTTAAGGTCGATGCTACACACAATCATAACACAAATAACATGCTCTGCATATCTACTCCGTAAAACATGTAATGTAGCACATTGTACAAATTTTCCCTATTCTCTGTTATTAAATAGAAGTTGCATTTCCTGCAAATATGACTTTCGCTCCATTGAATGTGTTTAGTTGTTTCTTTCTAAATTAACTTTGCCTATTCACTCTACATAACCAAAACTCGGTTGTCCTCTGCACACATGGCCCTGGGCCCCATGGTGCGGATCACACATTTAGTGGAACTAATATGAAAAGGGGAACTTGTTCTTGCATAAACTATTCAATCCATCATCTCCCTTTGTACATATATGATCATGTATCATGTACTTTGATTTTATATTCAGAGACTACTTTTTTCCTCTCATGTTGTGTCCAATATATTCGCTGTGATAATGGTGTGTAGAAGAGATCCTATGGTTGTATGAGTGCATTGTGCACTCCTTGGTGTTAGATCGGAAGTTCGTAGCCATTGTTCGTGATTCAACCTTTTTTCACAGAACGAGCTTCTTCTATGTTCAGATCTGTAATTTGTTGTTATCATTTTCAGAAGTCAACCTTTTTCTTTTTATATTTTTAGGTCTTCTACCCTGTGCTATTGAATCTAGAAGGCCTCAAATCGTTAAAATTCCCTGTCAATTCATCCAAGCAAAATGAATATTTTAAAAAAATCTCAATTTTTCGAGTTTTTTCAATATTTTGAATATAAATCTATATGACAACATTTTTTCGAAAAAAATATAGGTTTTTCTAAATTTTCAAAGATCTGTCTAGGTTTTCAAATATGAATCCAACCCAACGAAAGAAGTGCTGCCCTTGCTAATATTCCATACAGAGCCCCCAGAGACATTGGGACGGAGAGATCCGGGCTTAGTCCATAGAACCAACCGCTCACGTTTGCGGGCAAGCATTCCTCTTATAACCCACCATAGAACTACTAATTTCTTACGACCATCACATGGCCTGCTTACATTATTATTATTTTTTTTAATTTTTAAATTCTCTTAAAAATTCAAAACGAATTTTGATGGGTTTATGCGTATGACTTGGTTAATGATATAAAGTGGGGGTTGAGTCAATTTTTTTGGTGAAGGTGGGTGGTTTATAAAGCATGGAAATTATTAGTTGCTTATAACAGGAATTTATTGTAATTGGTTGAGGTAATTATTTTGTATAAGATAATGTGTAATTAATAAAATTTAAGCGTTTTTCATTTTAATATTAAGTTTGAAATATTTGTAATTTAATGAATATAAAATAAAATAATTTATTATTATTTTTATTTGTTAAAGTAGAGTGATAAGTCTTTTTTTTTTTTTTGGGGGAAATATTCTATTTTCAAATTAAAATTTGAGAAAAAATTTATATTGTCTGATAAAATTATAGTAATTCAAAAAAAATGAATATGGATTATACTCTGTTTTCATGGTCAGTTGTCAATGATGGGATGTTGAAATGATCGGTGTTTGAATTGAATTGTACCACACACTTATTGTTTGCAAATAGGTGGGCATACATGGAAATTTTACTGCACCGTGCGGTTAGCAACACAAATATAGTAGGAATGCATGGTAAGCAAACTACACTGCATCGTGCACAGACTGGGCTGGGAATTTGATTAAAATTGAAGGCAAAAAGGAGCGATGAACATCAAACCAAAATCCTAATGAGAAAACAATTTTGTTTAGGGTAATCTGTTGTTGTAGTAAACCATATATGAGCTATGTTTGACTAACTTTTATTCACTGATCAAGATGTTAGATGATTGAATTAGATACATTCACTGCAAAGCAATATATTACATTGTAACAAGTGGTATACCCAAAAAATATCTAGGCCACACTTGTAAGTAGAATAATCGAATATTAAATTATGATTTTAAGCACCTAAATTTTTAAGCCCTACAAAGCCATTTCAAAAAATAAAAATTTGTTGAACAAAAATACACAAGGAAACAATGTAGCAAAATAATGTCCCATCAAGTTTACAAGAAGCAACCTTGCTAATTTGCATACTCGTACTTATGTAAGTTAAACCAAAATGATTGAACTAACACCTAAGATCTACAAATATATAAGCACAATTAAATAAGCCCTTCTCTTTAATGTCAATTATGTTTGATATTTTATTTTAAATGTCGCCATAAGAAACTTCCATGATATTAAACTAATATCCATGGTCTTCAAAGCTCCCAAATCTTCAAAGTCCCTGCAATACAGGGACTACATTGTCCCCTTTGCATTGTAGGCAAATCCAATACAAAGTGAAAAAAATACCATTAGGTCAATTCTTTGTAAACAAACCAATTACAAATTTAAATAAACTAATTTTGGCCAAATACTTCTTTGAGAACGTGGAAGGAATACATTCCCTCCAAAATAGATAGTTACCAATGGACCGCATCTATGACTATTTGCAGCAACGAGATAGAAATTACCAATCCACGTATCTCAATCAAAAAATTCAACATAATTAGGGCCAAATCCATATTATATAGACATGTGAATATCAATCGAAGGACTAACAAGCTCACTAGAAATTTCACAGCCAGACTGGAGGAATGTCACGAACTAAAGTTGACTCCTTTTCGTTGGGCCCTTCGGCCTCTAGCTTTCTGATATCTTGCCACATGGCAGGATCTCAAAAAGCTAGATGTCTAAGGGCCCAATGCAAGGGAGTCAAACTCCTAAACATCCCGACTCCCTGAGATCATACCAAGTGGCATGATCTCAGGGGATTGGAGGATTGATTGGCCAAAGTAGAGGAGTTAAACCCTCAAGACCCCAAGATTGTGCCACATGGCACGATCTCATGACAGATCTCAAAAATTTGGAGGTCAGAAGGCCCAACACAAGGGATCCAAACTCTCAAACACCTTGAATCCCCAAAATCATGTCATGTGGTAGGATCTCAGGTGATCAGAGGATTGACAAGCCAAAACAAAGGAGTTAAACCCCTAAGACCCTAAGATCATGCCACGTGGTACGATCTCAGAGACTCAGGATCTCAAGGGTTTGGCTCCTCTACATTGGCCTCTCAATCCTTTGACCACCCAAACTCGTACCATGTGGCACGATCCCAAAGGTTGAAATCCTCCATGTGTTTGCTCTTGATGCTAAGGTCAATACATGCATGACATAGTTTAGGCTGCATGACCTTTAATAATGCTTTCATGTTGGATAATAGCTACTAGGAAGTCGTTGCTGGAAAACTATCAACTGCATAAGTTGGTCTACAACTACATAAAATACACCAATGCATAGCATTGACACCAAAACTGCAACTACTTATTTTGGTGCCCCAAGATGTTATATCCGAACTTGAAACTAATTTTATAGATTTTCCTTTATCTTTATTAAATTTGTTAATACCCAAGACATTTTTGTAACCCTTACTATGTAGGGATCAAGTAAATTTACCTGGATTAAAAATGTAGATGCCTAAGAAATAGAATATACTAATATTTTGAAGGCTAAAAGCTTTATTTTTGAAAATATTTGATCTCCTATTTCAACTTGACATCTACACCTCTACATAGACACTAACAAGGATATCTAGTGTCATTATGTTTAAGTGCTTCCAATAAAGCTACAGATTATTTTTAGGAGTTAAATGACATAATGGCTAGTCTTATAAAAAATAACTAATATATAATAGAGTATTTACAAATGGTTAGTCCAATGCCTTACCGATAGTATTTAATACATCAACACATACCAAAGAAATAGAAAATTTTAGAAATTTATATAGCAGAGCTCAAATCACATACGTATAAAATATGCCATATATAATATATTTTCCATAATTACCAACACATTAACTATTGTATTATATTCTAACTATTTAGTAATAAATCAAACTAAAATAAAAAAATAGTTGAAGCCACGGGTTCATGATGGGTTAGCTATAACAATAAAAAAAGAGAAATATAATTGCACAACCACTCCCTATCGCTTGCATTCAATAAAAACATTTAATTGAATGCATTCATTTTTAAATTCAAAATAAACCAAGTTACAAATAGTCCTTGTCTTGCCCACAAATCATTGGAAAGTAAATCAAACAATAAAATGACCTTAAAAGACATTCTTTTAGCTACAAAAGATTTTGCCACGAATAAAAAACAATCACACTAGAAGGACCTGTAAATATTGTTGTTTTTTTTGACAGATTAGCATCGAGGGGTAATGGTATGTTTAAAAACCATTCGATTGCAGAGGAAATTTGTCATGTGGTAAGGCTTTTGTGATATCTCAGGGCCTCACACACACATCTGTCAAACCAATGTAATGACAATTATGTTACGTGTCCTAACACAGTGAAATTCATTTCACATAAGCTATAGATAGTCATATGATAAATTAACTCTTTTAATGATCGGTTACAATATTTTAAGCTATTAGGTTACCATATATTTGGTGAAATATGGTATGAATTTTTCATTTGTTGGAAAACCATTCACAGGTTATGAGCTCTTTTGATATTGGCATTGTTCATGCACATGCAACTTTTAGTGGAAACTATTTTTGATTTATTCGAGAATATTTTTTGGATGTATTTTGTATAGGCTTAACAATGCACAAGATAGGTATCCAATCATTTTGATGGAGTTTTTGTATAAGCGAGCTAATTTTTTTCAATTGGTTGTGTCCAATACATGGGTCATTAAATTTGATCTAGATTATGCCTATATCATTTGAAATTGTGTTGCATTTCCAATGTTCCATCTAATTCATTAACTAATCAATATTTAATTTCATAATTGCCAACATAGATTTCAACTAGTATCTTAGGATTCAACTCAATTGTAGGGGTTAGCATTGATGAATGATGATAAGCTTGTGTTGTTTCATGCAGGTCTTTTTCTTCATTAATTACATGCATGATAATTTTATTTGTAGGAATAATTGACAACATCCTAGCATTGTTTCTATCAACATCATCATTTTTATAAAAGAGATATGGGAATACACGGTTTTTAGGTGCAATCCATAACGAAAATTCATTGATGTAAGTTATGTCATCTTCTATTTGAGATCTATGTGGAACCGGTTGAGAAGTGCTACAATGTTTTCATTGTCTTGATGCATTATTGCTTGCAATTGGTAAATTTTTACATTGTTTTTCCAAAAATCATATGAAATCAATTCATTGCTTATTTTTGGATGTTGAAATATTAGATAATCATTCACAGGGTGTGCTTGGTAAAAGTCTCCACAAAGAGGCGTGTCCACATTTCTAAATTAATTTGTAGGAAAATGCATTATATATTACAATCTTGTCTATTGAACAAAAGAAGCAAACACCCACTAGTGATATTTTATCTATAAAAAGTACTCATAATTGTTAATATTACTTTTTCATTGCATCAAGCTTTTTAGAACTAAGTGTAATAAGTTTTGACTTGTTAAAATGAATGAGAAATACAAATTGTGGGGTCACTCCATTGGCATTTTAAGCTACTTTTCATATGTATGTAATCCTTTTGGCTTAAGAGGTTCATTATCAATGAAGTTGTTCTATAAATAAACAAACATCTCATATATGAATTTTGCAATAAATGTTTTTTCCTTGCTAGCACCGCCTATTAAGAATAAGTGTAGTGGTTTTGATGGGTCAATTCATTTTTTCATTTTTATATCTTTGACAATTCCTTATTGCTCTTTGTTCAAAAATCTCCTCACTTTATAATAGTTGATGTTGTTAGATATAAATGGGTACTTGTCTATTTCAAAGGATTTATAGGTTACTTTTTTTTCTATTAAGTCTTTTAGAAAGTGTTAATCATATGTGAGATCATAATGTTCATCTACAATGTCATTGTTTTCTATGTTTGAGTTTATTACATCACTAATGTCACTGTCAAATGTATCTTTGTCAAAGAGTTTATCTATGTCCCCAAGTAGAGTTAATTCCATAAGTGAATTTAGTGTCATTTTCTTTCACTATTTTTTCATGGAATCTATATGCATAAATCCATGCTGGGAAACCATTTACTAGGTTATTTTCATCTCCCAGAAAATGGATGTATAAAAATAACCTTTCTTTGTAGTAGTTTTCAATGTCAATATATTTATTGTATTTGATAAATTAATTAGCACGGGCCTTTTTTTTATATTTTATTTCATTTTTTTGGTATTCTAAAACAAATTCAATGACAAATGTATGTTATTGGTCATGGTCATTGAAAACAATAGTCTATTATGGTTTTTCACATGATGTCCTCTAATTCATCAGCTTCATGGCTCAAGAGTGCCAGAGGTTTTAGAATAAATGTGTTATTATTATGGGCTTATGTTTATGAATATGCATTTCTTTGAGCAAGCATTCAATGGCAATGGCAAGACTCTATGCACAGCTTGTTGAACATACATCTATTATTTATTGAGTAGTATTGAAAAGTTTGTGTATCGTTTGGATAACATCTATATTTATTGCTTAATGTTCTTTACAGATTCTTTTGAATGTTTTTGTCATTGTTCTGTCAAGTTTGTCATGTAAGAAGTGCAATAAGAAGTTGCAGTGTAAGCATTTAGTATGAATTATGCATATGTATTTTCTTGCCATAGTCGAGGAATTTTATTTGAAAAATTATTAATCCAAGTTTGTGATGGTTTTTGTTTTAATAAAATTGTTGGTTGTTTAACTGTGCTTCTTATTGATTCTATGTATTCATTATCATTCATCTTTAATTCTACAAAAAATATGTCAAATGTGACAAAAGTTTCGTAGCAATTGGATTTCAAAGGAGAAAAAATATGTGTTGCATTTGTGTGCACTTGGTGATTGTTCTCAATAGATGGTTTAATGATGGTTTTTATACTCATTGGAGAGAAATAGAAAATTTCTCTACAATGCAATTTTTGCTTTTTATGGTAGTTTTTTGTATGGTGATTTTCATGCAGTTTATCTATATTTGAATTGAGTGTGTCTATGTCACAAGTTATGTATTTATTTATAAATTTTAAAATGTCAGTATTGTTGTCTTTCCCATAGATTGGAATTGATTATATCCATAAAATGAAATGTGTATGTTGGTTTCCTCGACTTTGGAATTTTGTAACTAAAAATTGATTTTGAATTGGTCCAAAAGAACACTTATTTTTGCATACCATATTCAACATTGCATTGATTATATGTGTATTGTATCATGTACATGTGACAGTGTCTTTTCTCACCATGTAACTATTGTCAACTACATTGAAAGTATTAATCTATTTTGATTTTGATTTTATTTCATGTTTATTATACAATTTGTACAATATCCACTTGTGAGTGGCTCCCAATTGTGTTCAACACTCATGAATGTAATAAAAAATGTTGGTGGTCCAAATTGTTGAATCATTACATATGTGTTTTTTCTTAACTTTTGTAAATAATCTGGGGATATTCTTATATTTTAGAAATTGACATATCTGATGTCCAATTTTAGTAATTTGTTTAAATTCGATTTGTATTTAACATCTTTTGATGTAAGCTTTTTTGTCTTTTAGTAGTCTCTTTCTAATTCTTACCCAGATTGTTGCAACTACTTGGTCTATAATAATTTTCATTGCTTTGAAAAATAAAGTTGTGATAAGATATATAAATGTACAATTTGTATGTTGTAATGCAATTGTGCAATTTTGGTGTATGAAACTGATTTTGTTATGTCCTCGTTATGAGGATACCATAAAAAAAGTGTTGGGAATTTCATTTCCTTAGCAAACTTGTCTTTGAATATTCTAAGGGGTCATTGACCTTCTATTGGTGCAACTTGAATTATTTTATCTTGCAAGTCTTGAATACATGTTCAATTTGTGAATCCATGTACCAAGTTCTAATTGGGCATTTTTCCTTCATCTTCACTGCTTGGTTCATTATTGTTCGAGGTTTGACTATTGTGTTGATTAAATTTTTCATTGGCATCGAGGAAAAGTTTCCAATCTTTAGTTATTTTAACATTTTGTGATTAATGTATTTTTCTCTTACATAATTGCTTTAAAGTGTGCATGATGATGTTCCCATGCACCCTTCCCTCTTGATATGCATTTATGTGTTCTAATTTCCTTTTTATCTCGATAACAATTTTTGTCTTTTCATCTAACAATCATGGTAGTGCATTTTGTATTATGTCAATATTTGATGGTATGTTGATAATCGCACTAGCTAAGCCAATTTGTAGTTTTTGGTATCTTAATTCTCTACTTTGTGCAAATGTAATTAGTAGTGAAATAAGGTACTTCTAGGTCTATGCGAATTTGTATATATGCCAAGCGTGTATTTAACCTGATGTGTCTAGGTGTTGAAAATTTTGGAAGGGATCCATTTTGTAATGCCTTATTGTATTTAATGCATATATTTCTTGGAAGTATTTGATTTTTTATTGTTAACATTACATCTGTGTGATTTTTGTGATTGCTTTAAACTTGTTATGTTATACTTAAATTGTAGTTGTGCACAAAGTATGTGTGGATGTGTTGGTGTGTCTTGATTATCTTTTAGGATTTTTTTTATTATTGTACAACTTATGCATAGATTGTTATTTGTAATAGTATTTGCATTATTTTTTAAAATATGTTTACAAGTGCAAATGGTTGTTCTTGGTGGGATATTAAGCAGTAGTTTTTTGGTCCTAAGTACTATTAGTACTTTGATTCTAAAGTTTGGTTTTCAATGACTCATAGTGAACAGGAGTTGTGTTTGTTTCAAAATAGATTATGTTCTAAGTGTTTGTGTGTTGTAAGAAATTACAATATATATTTTCTATATATTTGGTAGTTGCTGACCATATTTAGTTTTTTACATTTAGAAATATGGATATTTATTCTAAGTAGAAGTCACCTCCTTCAATTTGATTTTGTGTGAATGGCATCCTTAAGTTAAAAATGTATGTTTGCCAATTTTCAATTTTTCTTATATTTTGTATTAAATTTCCCCTTAGCATTCTTTGTAGGTAAGAGAACACTTTTTTATTTTCATATATTTTTACATTGTAAAATGATTGTGCTAGGATAGTGATACAAACATTTTATGTCAAACTCAAACTTTGTCAATTGACAAATAGATTTCAATAAGTTCTCACCATAATCAGGTGTATGTGGGTTCGGCCTTTAAAGGCCATACATTTCAAATTCATGCAAAATGTTTTCCCAATGAGATCCAATATGTATACAGGTTTTTGATAGTTGACTACATGCCAATGGAATTTATTAATTCATATTTTTTGTTGCATAGTGGTTCATAGTTGTTAGAAATGGGATTTTCATCATAGAACATGATAGAGTACAAAAGTTTTTTTAATTCTCGATTGAATCAAAGGTAGTTATTTTTCCAAACACATATTTGTATATTTAGTCATCTGGGTTGCCAATTTATGTAGAAATTATCTCCCCACAGTCCACTTTCATTTGTAGGTGATGTATGCAAAGCAAATATTTGCATTCTATGGAAATATACTTTGATGTCATGTATTCCATGTAATATGTAGAGCTCATTAGGATCTAGTTCTAGTTGATATGATTTAACTGAATTTAGGTCATGCATATGTAGACAATTTAAGAAATGATATATAATGTTGTTTTTAAGTTTGAAAGGTGTATATTGAAAATGTAATAGGACATGAAGTGCATCAAAGAGACAATATCTAACATTGTAATTGAATAATTGGTCTTGGAAAAGATGATGTGCTTGAAAATCATCATTTATGTTATTGTAATGTGTTAGTGTTCTTTGCTCATAATTCTCTAAAATTATTGGTTTATCGCATATCTGTTTTATTTTATTTTATTTTAGGTTTTTGATATTCAAGTGCATTTCTATTTTGAATGAAAAGATTCTAAAGAGACTTCTTAATCTATACATGTTTGGTATGGTCATGTTTGAGTTTCTTTGGAGTATGATATTGTTTTTGTAAAGAAGTATAGTGGAAAAAATATGAGGTCATTTCAGTAATCAAATTATAAGTAAAAAAAAATGATATATGTTTTCAACTGCTAATTTATTGAATGTATTGGTAGAGGTGAAAAATGGGTTAATACATAGTGAAATTGAGAAAACACATCAAACTTATGAAAAGTATCTGTATACGCTTTTTATTTAAATATTTTCAACCTAATCAAGGACTTATTTTGTTTCATGTCGGGTGAATGGCATCCATATTTCACCTGCATCATGCTAGAACGAATGAAGTATAGCCAACAATAATGAGCAAATAGAGCATTAAATACTTTGAGAAAGAAATTTGAAAATAAATGAACTTGTGAAAAGTAAAGAGGGAAGAGATTTGAATATCATATGTAGGAATTAGTGAATACATGAGCAATCATCAAGTGCAATTTGTGACGTACACTTGAAAATTTTAATGCATCCATCTATTTTGATAGGTATGTAGATTTTTTAAAGATGAAAAAATGTGTATTGTATAAGTACTTCATTATGATGAAAATTTATAGATAAGATGAGACTTACAATTTAGCATAGCAATTTATTTTTCAACATGAAAATGAATGTGGAGATATAATACATAGAGTGCAATATTTTGCAATAAATGAAACATCAACTCATAAGTTATGCAATAAATTTGAAAAAAGTTTAGCAATGAATATGCAATACATTTGATATCAGTTTATCAATGGATAATCATATGTATTTTGAGACTTTCAAATAAATTCAATCTGACATATGAATTGATGCTTATATTAATTATTGAGTACTGCATAAAACTTCATAGTATGTGAACTAAGACTTGAAATATTTGCCCACTGTGATTTTTTTTAATAAGGGTCGTAAGAAAAACATTGTGATAACATTTACATGTGAATGCTAAGAAATGACTCTTATGTGTATTGTTTTACTCACTTATGGATGTGTTGGATTTTTTACATCCAACCTTAAACTTCACTTTGGATTTTATTGATATGATTCTGGTACTATTGTTATTGTGACACAAAAAAGAGTAGGCTTTGTTATCATGACCAAAGACTATTAATTTGGTCTTACGATTTAAAATAATAGGTGTGACCAATAATGACTGTGATCAAGGGAGGAAGTTTTTTCCCTTTCTGTTTCAATTTAAATTTGAGCTTCCAATTCAGTATCCTATTTTGCATTCAAGATCATAATTTCTTGTGTCAAATCAATTCATGTGGCTAAGTATTTTATCTTTGCAGATCATGTGGTTGAGATTATGTCACTTGGTGCAATCTCATGGCCACAAAGTAGCAGAGTGATCATGCCTCACTTTGGGAGTCCATGGAGTCTAGGACCAGTGATTGTGCTACTTGGTGATTGATCCTACCCCACATAATACTCACAAGTTGAGAGACACTTCATGTGTTATCGTCACTTTGTGACCCCAAGAGGTCATGATGATGACATGTGTCACCATCTTAGCAACTCAGACATGATCCCATATCCATAGGCTTCAATCCTTGGTCATTGTTAGGTTTTTCTATCAACTTTTCCTCAGGGCCCTAAAGTGTCTAGTTCCCACCAAACTAACACACTGACATTTCACATAAGACTGAACTCTTACGCACTCACCCGAAGCACACAACAAAAAACCAGTTCTTGTGGGTTATGTTGCCCAATAACACACTTGTCATATATTGGTGTTTGTTCATGTATCTAATTACTAATTACATGTAAAAACAAATACATGGCTTTGGACCTTGTTTCAACTATGTAAACCAACATGATTATGAAGATAACTGCCATGAGATTCAAAGTATTGATTACGCAAGTTCATATAATGCAAATTCTATTCATTATAGTCAGATATAAACCACATGTTACATAACAAACGTATTGATAACTCAATGTTGTAACTTAACTAACAACTGTAACATAAGATCAGAACTAATAGTAACTTTCATGATTTCACTATTAACACAAGCAATCATTATGTAATACCAATGTTCAACAGCATTAGAAATCTATACACGAGGGTATTTATACTTTTTCATGACCAAGTTGTTACATTTTTATGATACTTTGGTGACTAGCCAATGATCTCCAGTAGATTGAGAGTCATGGCAGTTGTTTACTTATTTTTCCCTAAGGACACGAGCCTTAGCGCTCATATATTATCATTTGGTGTTAAATCCTTGTTGTCAAATGTCTTGTTTCATGCGAGTTGGTGTGAAACTTGTGTATGAATAAATTTTGTTTTATCCTTGAGAATCGCTCATCAACCATTTCCCACTTTCTTCACACTCCCCAAGTATTTTGTTGATATACCAAGTCCTTTGCTCTTGGGTCCTTTGTTTGTTATGCCTCTCCTTTGACTAGGTCTTCTCATACTATGGCATTTCATGCCATTGTCTTCCATGCCATGGTCTTCTTGTGCCATGTTGGTTTCGCGCCATGATCTCCTTGCACCATACTGGTTCTGCACCAAAATCTACAATACTTAGTCAAAATTAGGGGTCCAACATCATCCCACACTATGCTCTTAATTCATCCCATACTGAGCACCGATCTTGACCTCAACCAAAAAATCAGGGCCAACCTGTTCAATCTGCTTCTTGACACCTTCCCAAGGTGATAAGGTGTTGATCAACTTTATTGTTATTTCCTCGATCACTAGTTTCAACTTTTTAGTCTCCTCAGGTTGATTAGGACACTCGCTTGCCTTATTGACAATTGGTCTAAATATGTGGAAGCATCCTTTTGGACCTCTTCAAGCGTGATGACCTCATTCATAACCTATCCTTGGAGTGCTACAAAGTTGGAATTTATTTATTGTTGATGCATGTTTATTATTTCTTCCATAGTTTTGACATCCTTAAATGCCTTAATGCACTCGGTGAAGTCTTTTATTAATAGGGAGACATTCACCAATTGCTATCATTGAGACTCCTTTGCTTGGAGTTAAGCCTCCAAAATTTTATCGGGCTGCGCCAATTTCTCAAAAATCCCATCCAAGATGGGGATCACTTCCCCAACCCTTTATAAGGTATAATCACAAACTTCCACTACTTCAATGAACTATTCAGTCGTCTATAATATTTCATTTTTAGGCACTAGATGCTCCTTACATTGCTTTAATATGAGATTTACAAGGGTCTTCAATTTATCAATAGCTTCTCCCTCTAAAGGGAACCCATCTACCAGTGTTGGTTCTTGGCCCAAAATAGCTTTACATAAATTTTAAAGTTTTAAATTTTGTTATTGTGGCTTCTTCCAACTGGCATTTCAGCATGACCACTTCCTCTTCAAGTGTCATAGGGGTAGCAACTTCTTTATCGTATATCTCTACCACCTTGCCATGTTTTTGCTCTATAGTGTGTGTATCAGAATCTAAAAGCACATTTTATCGTGTGACTTCAAAGGCCATTTTAAATAATGCAATGCTAATTTGTAGAGGAGAAAGCTATTGGGGATCAACACAAATAGGAATGGGTAGCATCATTACTTTAGAATTTAAAACTAGGCTATCAGGGGGTATTTCAAAATGGCATTCTTCATTGTACATGTCCAAGAAAAATGGCATCTTGTGTATGATGTCTATATTTGCATCCTCTAGATGAAATGGGAATATAAATACAACTTGTTGGGAATGCCTGTCTGGTATTGGGCATGCAAGTTTGTGGTTGCATCGACCATAGGTAGTTGAACTTTGGAGTCAGCCATCTACTTCCTTTTAAGGGGATCCCACTAAAGGATCTTGACATCTATATCTGCTACCAATGAAGTGTTTTTGATGTTCATGCCACTCAGTTCTTCTATGTCAAAACCATTCCTCTCTTCACCAGGTGGATTTTCTACGTCCAATTGCACCTTTTCAAGGGTGGTCTCCTCCTCTTGCATTAGGGAGGGTGTTTTTTTTGAGTCTACCTCCTCCATTTCTTCTGTTTGACCCTCGGGCTCTTCTCATTCCAACAGAGTGATTCGTAGTGATTGTAATAAACCTTTTGGTTATCTTACTGGTGTATTTTGTTTGGGTGAAACCCTTAGTGGTGTTGCCCTTGGTGGGGACACCCTTGGTGGTGGTGCCTAGGTAGTCCTTTGGCCTTTTGGTGGTTTCACTCGTGAGCTTGTGCTAGCATCATGCCCAGTATGCTTCTTCTTATCAAGTGGTGGTACTAGAGGAAGCTTTTTTCTTTCGTGCTCTATGCCTCCTGAATATTTCTTCTTAGGTCACAACATATAAAACATATTATGAATTGTTTACCTGACCATGGTTTGGTGAACCTTGATGTCATTTCTTTCAGCCTCATGCTTTTCTCTATATGGTTTCTTGCCAGGATATCCATACATTTTGCAGAGAGTGTGAATCTCTAAATCAATTCATTCTGCTTTAAGGGTAACAGGTTGTGCATCATATATGCAGTTTATCGAGTTGATAAAGCACTATGATTTGAAAGCATAGGACAACTTCAACCAAGCAGAGAGATCTCTAGAAGGGGCCATGCTGATATGCACCAGAGAAAAATGCTGATGGCAAATTTGGCTTGTTCACCAACCTGGACGGGTAAGTCTCTTGGTATATTTGGGGCATGTGATCGCCTTGTAAAGTTCTACAAGGGACTTGTGCTCTGGTGGGTACAACCACTTCAGTTCTCTAGAGGTGTAATCAGGTACACCAATTTCATCAAACACTATTAACAAAAGAAATACACCCTAAGATAACCTATGGCTAGGTATCCAGTGGATCCTATATGCATCTATTGTAATTCTGTTGGCAAAATACATTACCTAGTTGTACTTTATTCCTTCAATTATTTGGTGGGTGGCATATAGGCGTGTTATGTCCACCTCTTTCAATCGATCAGTGTCACCAACTTTGGTCATAATGATGTGCACTACTACTTGGAGGGAAGGGTCTTGTAAGTTCTTAATTTTCATGGCATGGCCCTACTTCCGGTATTCTAGTGTCATGGTGGTCTTATCTATTTCCTCTAAGTCCTCCAAAATAAATCCAAGGTCTACACTAGAGCATTGCAACCATGACACCTTGTTGATTCTTCCAGCTGTAATCTTCATGAAGCACCCAACAAAATAGATATAGTACTCATAGATGTGCAAATGCATAAATTTTATTGCTTCTACCAGTTTTCCAAAATATGGGAGGTTAAAAAGCTGGAAGAGCCCTGTAGAGTCCAAGGCATTGAAGATTTTTAAGTCATACACCAATTCACTCCTGGTGTTTTGGCACTCGACCTAGTAATCATTCTAAAGCTCAACCTCATTTTTGGGTTGGTGATGGTTATAGTAAAAAATGATATAGGTGGGTACATTTGATATCCAATTCTCTATGCAAAATACCATTTTTGGGTACTACATCTCCTCTATTAACAAAGGTGAAGGTGGAGGCACTTGGGATTTCTTCTTAATTTGCTATGACATTCCTATTCCTTTGCCTTTCACACACTCACTCTATTCTTTAGGTGTTTCCTCTCTAATTAATATTGCTTCCCCTCCAACACTTAGTTCCTCTTCCTCTAGAATAGTTGGTAGTGGCTCACTTCTCTGGCCTTTTTCTTAGGCTGCATCACCCTTTGTGGACCCTAAAGGTTGAGGCATGGCCATTTGATATTCCCAAAAGAATACGTGTTTACTATGGAATTGTCTCGACTCTCTTGTTTCAATGCTCGTTAATGGTGAACATTGACCTCTATAACATGTAATCACCAAATTTACTCTATGTGCTTTTATTTTAGATATATTCCACTTAATTACTCAGACAAGACCTTACTTAATGATCAAAGAACGGGAAATTGATACTCTGCACTTGTACTAGAATTTCTTAAACTTAGTTGTTCTCTCTTCCGCTCTATAAAATCACATTCACAACAAAGGTAATGTTTAGAATGAGCCCTTAGATGTATTTTTATAGATTTGAGGGGGTGACTTATATTTACTATCCCCTTTCTTCGACCATCACTTCTCATAATCAATATTATTTAACGGTCTCCTTTCTTCAACTATCACTTCTCACCATAAATGCAATTAACAGTATCATCATGACATGATGTTGGCACACTTATCATAACCATTATCTCCTTATATTAATGGCATGTCTTGTCCTGCACTTTTCTCAAAGTGCATGATAGTTGTAAAACCATTTGAATATTCATACCATTGGCAGGAATATCTATCCTTACACCTCTTTGCTTGCATGTGCATCCCTATGGATCATTTACCAACACATGTAGCACCCCTTACCCCACACTAAATGTGTGTCATGGTCCTCCACAAAAACATAAGTACTAAGTTAAAAAAAGAAAGTAAATAATAGAAAGAGGCACGCAACTAAATAATACTTTATTGTAAACAAGGAATCCTAAACTAATGACATTCACCTTATTGATACAATTGAAACTAAACTTTAAGCAAAGAAATACGGTTGTAGCTAGCTGCCATTATAATGACCAAGAAGAAATTGGCCATCCAATCTTTTTAAATGACATGCACTATTAGGACGAATACTATGAACAAAAAAAAATGACCACCCTAGTGAACACATAACTTCCCAGAGTGGCACATGAAGATGGAGTCATAGAGTAAAACTTTCTTTCCTTGGGTAAATGTCTTATGCTTAAGGTGGTGATCATGCCATGCCTTATGTTTGCATTTCTCCACATCTTGACTGCGAGCAAGGAAACGTGCTTCATCTAATCATAAAAAATCATCCAAACATGATTTCAATGATGATTCATCATCTAGTTATCCAATGCATGTAATGCAAATAAAAGGTACCAGGTATTCAACCAAAAGAACTACTTCGATTCTAAACACCAGATTGAAGGGTGTACATTTGTTGAGGTGCTTGTAAGTTATCTAGTAAGCCCAAAGAACTTCAAACACTCAATCATCCCAATTAGCGTGTCTAATATTATAAATTTTTACTTTAGTTTTGAACACCAAATTGAAGGGTGTACTTTTCTTGAGGTGCTTGTAAGTTGTCTGGTAAGCCCAAAGTACTATAGACACTCGATCGTCCCAATCAGTGTGTCTAATATTACAAATTTTTATAAGTGTTGTGCCTAAGATTTTATTGAATGTTTTAGTAGTACCACTATCCTGGGGATGATATGGGCTTGTCTTGTGATGGGCAATCATGAATTCAATGAGTAATATGTGGATAGTCTCATTGAGGAAGTGTGTACCGTGATCAATAATAAAACTTAATGGATAACCAAATCATGCTATAATATGTTCCCATATGAAGCATGTGACAGTTATTGCATTACAATCCTTTATTGGCGTGGCCTCACCCCCAATACATGAGACAATCAATTGTTGTGATGATATAGCGAGAACCTGTACATTGTTCGATTGGGTTGATAGGGACGAAAAAATCAATGGCCCATTTTTCAAATGGTTTTTGTGATAGAATAGGATGTAATGGAATGGCATCCCAACAATTTGATTTCCCTATGCACTAGAAAATATCACATTGTTTGACATGTAACTTGACATCTTTGAAAAGCGTAGGCCACCATACTATAGCTAACAAAACTTTACACATAATAGCCTCACCAGCATAGTGTCTACCAAAAGTTCCTTCATGAACTTCACGAAGTACTTTTGGATGCTCATGTTTCATGACATGTGTCGAAGGATTTTATCTCATCCAAGCTTGTAGAGGTCCTATTTAATGAGCTAAAATGGTGTGGCATGGATGGCTAGTTGCTTCTTAGCTTGCATACTCAAATGATCTGGCACTGTACCAGTAGTTAACAAAGCTACTATATCTTCTAACTCCTTGGGAACATGTGAAATGTGAAACAACTATACATCAAGTAAGTCATCCTTGATGGCTCATGCTGGCTCACCAGAATCAATCCTGTAGAGATGGTCACGACTATAATTAGTCTTACCTAGTTTGACCATGATAAAGAATTGGAATTCTTAGAATAACACAATCCAATGACAGATGTAGTTGTGCAACACAAGTTTATTAACCAGATATATCCATGCTTCATGGTCTATATAGAACACAAAAGGAGTTGCCAATAAATACTATCAAAACTTTTGTAAAGCATAAACCATAAAAAGTGTTTCGCACTCCATTGTGGTATAATTTATCTTAGTTGGAGTAAGCTTTCTACTTTCAAAGTAAATGGGGTGATCAAGGTGACCTTCCCCAAGCTGCACAAGTATCATACCGACAACCTTACCAGAAGCATCAACATGGACATGGAATGGTTTAGTCCAATCAGGGAACCAAAGAATCGATGCAGTGACAAGCTTGTCTTTAAGGCTTCAAAGGTTTCTTGGCAAGAGTGGGTCCAAATAAAGTGTTCATTTTGTTTCAAGAGTTCATCTAATGGTGTGACAATCCTTGTATAACCTCAAATGAATTTTTGATAGCACCCAATATGACCTAGAAAGGCATGAATCATGCACTGGGATGTTAGTGTTGGTAGCTGAAGGATGACGACTACCTTAATGGGGTCCACTTGAAGCCCATCTTGGCATATAATGTGACTAAGGAGAATGTTGAATGGTGTATCAAAAATAAATTTCTTTAAAGTGAGTGAAATTTCAAGCACTCGATAATGATCAAGCATAAGTCGTAGATTAGAACAATGGTCTTTCACCAAGGCATAGATTGTCTAATCATCTAAATAAACCTAAAGGAATTTATGGATGAAGACTTTAAAGGCCTCAACGGCTATTCGAGAGAATACAGTGGGTGCATTTTTTAACCCAAAAGACATGACGGTATATGTAAAAGGCCCCCACTCAGTAGCAAATTTAGTCTTAGGTCAATCCTCCTCTGTGATCTAGACCTAATGCTACCTAGAAAATCCATCTGTGAAAGTGTAAATTTCACACCTTGCGATACCTTCGAGGAATTCTTCTATGAACGACATCGAAAAAGGATCAATAATGTAGGATACGCTAAGTATTCAATAATCAAAACAAATTCTAATGTGCCCATCTTTCTTTATGCTTATTAACATGGGGCTGACCCACTCAGACTCATTAATTAGAGTTATAACTCCAACGTGCAATATAATGTCAATTTCCTCTTTCACTCGTGCATGTAAATTTGGATTCATCCTATACGACCATTTCCTGACTAGGCAAGCACCTTCAACAAGTCTGATATACATTTTCCCTAAGGATAGATGAACACCTTTCATTTCACTATAATTCCTTAGAAAAACATCTTGGTACTCTTTTATCAACTCAAACACTTTAGAAATCTCAAAATCGGACCAGTAGTTACCTACAGTAGCTATCTTTGGTGTTTCCTTCATGCCAATGTTGTGCTGGATGGTTTGAAGAGGTTTCGAGTACATGTGGTCTACATCAAGACTAATATCACAAACACTTTGAGCACCATAGTTTGTGGGGACATCCAAATGATTTGTCAATGGGCTAGGTGGTTTAGATCCCTCACCTTCATCAACATGAAACACTACTTTTTGCTTTCCTTTAAAAATTTCTTCATGGTGTACCTAATTCAGGATAGGTTCTACTACAGGGGAGGATTGCGCAGTTTGATCATTAAAAATAACCAATCTTTCTTTTGGTACACCATGTATTTGTCATAGTTGATCTTCAACAAGGCTAGGGTCACCAAAAACTGCTTGATGCATGGCTTGGAGTGTGAGGTACAATTCCATCCTTGGGGATGAATAAGACAACGTTGAGACCATGCTATTTTTCAACAAATGCTAGAAATAGGTGCCTAAATGTCATTCTTCATAAACATACCATGCTCTGGCCCATGTGCGTAACATTATATAAAATGCATGTACCCAAAGGTACTCTAGAAAAAAATATTCTTCAGCCAACCACATTGTTTCACAAGCTTCTAGGTGTGGTTTTGGTGCTCAAACTCCATTATAGTTGATTTTACTTGAGATGCAGTTGTCACGATGAAACTAGTGATGTAAAGTAGAGCATACTTGGTCCCAATAAAGCAGATGTGCATTATGAGTTCACCACCATCTTGCAGTCGTGCCATAAAAAAGGTGAACCAGTGAATGCATATGATCAGTATCAAAGTCATAGAAGGTTCGAGTCATTGGATGAAGTCACAGACATCTATTTGCACATGAAACTGTGGAGCTTCATCAAGCCTTTCTAGTGGTGTAGACACAATTGGTCCTCACATGAATTATCTAGTAATAAGATGAACAAATCTATGGTGTTTGTGATACTCACATAGAATTCCTTCACAATTGCCGATGATACTGCAAACTCATCTAGTGAGGTTGTAGTCACCATATGCCCCTCAATTACAAACATTACTTGTAGTATCAAAAAGGGACTGTATGTCCATCCATCAGAGTAAGCCATCAGGAGTAAATCATGATGCTCAACATCTCTAACTGTGATTTTGTAAATATGATTAATATCCTCATCTATGCTAATAGGTTTTACATATGGAGGCCCATGTGCTTGGTCTAATAGGATGACAACTTGCTGATCAGTATTTTTAAAACTGATATATCACTTTTTGAAGCTTAAATTAACATTGTTTGCATAGCACCAAGGATGACCCAATAGGGCCGAAAAATCATCAACGTCAGATAATTCAAGAACTTCAAAGTCAACCTTGAAAGCTACCCCAAGGATATCGACAGTTGCATGTCTAAGAATGCCAATTGGTAGAACATAGGTTTTATTGGCGATGGTTATAACATTAGGCTAGCCATTTTTTGTTGTGCATCCTTTGTGAGGACATTGACCTCAGTGCCAATGTTGACTATAATGTCTCAGATCACCCATTTGTCGATGGTAACATTCACCAGTATTTCCTTATCTTCTTGAGGGCTAAGAGGAACAAGAGTATCTTTTTGTCGAGCATGGTTTAATTGACGATCTTCAGTTGGCCTCGGTGCCTGATGTTTAAGCTAATTATTCAACTATGGGATAATATCTTCTTCTAATAGGCACTTGTAAAGTTATTGGAAATCATCCCACACCACGTTTTGAGGTTTCGTGGCTTTTTGTAAATCAACACGTTGGGTAGCTTCTTGATCCTTAAGAAATTGAATTTCCCTTGCAGTTCCCGTACCAAGGTCATAGTATCCTAGAGCACATATTTATAGTATCTCTAACTGTGATTTTGTAAATATGATTAATATCCTCATCTACACTAGTAGGTTTTACATATGGAGGCCCATGTGCTTGGTCTAATAGGATGACAACTTGTTGATCAATATTTTTAAAACTGATATATCACTTTTTGAAGCTTAAATCAATGTTGTTTGCATAGCACCAAGGATGATCCAATAGGGCTAGAAAATCATCAGCTTCAGATAATTCAAGAACTTCAAATTCAACCTTGAAAGGTACCCCAAGGATATCGACTGTTGCATTTCTAAGAATGCCAATTGGTAGAACATAGGATTTATTGGTGATGGTTATAACATTTGGCTATCCATTTTTTGTTGTGCATCCTTTATGAGGACATTGACCTCAGCGCCAGTGTTGACTATAATGTCTTGGATCACCCATTTGTCGATGGAAACATTCACCAGTATTTCCTTATCCTCTTGAGGGCTAGGAGGAACAAGAGTATCTTTTTGTCAAGCAAGGTTTAATTGATGATCTTCAGTTGGCCTTGGTGCCTGATGTTTAAGCTAATTATTCAACTATGGGATAATATCTTCTTCTAATAGGTGCTTGTAAAGTTATTGGAAATCATCCCACACCATGTTTTGAGGTTTCATGGCTTTTTGCAAATCAACACGTTGGGCAGCTTCTCAATCCTTAAGAAATTGAATTTCCCCTTGCAGTTCCCATACCAAGGTCATAGTATCCTAGAGCACATCTTTCTATTGCTAGGCATCAGAATACTTCATTATACGAGGCTTTTTGCTCTGTATCTTCTCAATGGGTAGAATAGATGTAGACTGGGACTATCTTATACTATGTGTGGTGATATTAACCTGTTGAGTCATTGAAGTGCTAGAGTGCGGTCTGTAGTATGGTTTCTCAATGCGACTCGTACTAAAACCTTTTTCATTTCTTTCTTTTGTGATGGTTGTTACAAATCGGGGCATTCATCCAACTGATGCTCCTTTTTATGAAAAGCACATGTTAGATGGATTGGAAAATCTCACTAATAGTGATCCGAAGATCCACACTTATAGCACATTCATGGTGGAAAATGCCCACCTTCTCATCCCCATCCTCGGCCTCATCCATGATATCCACCATTATCTTGATTATTTGAGATAGAGGTTTGATGCATACCATGCATGTGTACCTCATGTATATTGTTGATCAGGTGGCAGTTATTTGTGTCATGGGTAAAGGCATCACATATCTTGTAGTAATAAGACACTTTAGAATGTGTAGCCCGTTGTAATAGAGGACAAGAGCGGACATTGTGCTCTTTGTGGGAAATTTCACGAGATTGTTTTAGTACAATGTGAATGTTATTTTGAGGGTATTTACTTCTATTATGACCTTCAGACTCACAATACACCAAAGATCGCTACGAGTGTCATAAGCATTGTTTACAATCAATTTTTCTAACTATGATGCCATTGAATCTATTTGAGCTTCCATAAAAGGACTGATTCCAGTGTCGATGCTACCAACAACTTCAACATGGAGGACAACTTCCAAGGCCTCGTGTGAGCTGGTAAAGGTCCTTTGAGATAGTTTTCATCTAAAGGGAAATAACAAGCCTCCCACAAACCATTGGGCATGTTGAGCAACAGTAATATCAAATGAGAGCTTAGCCAAGAGTGTTTTGAAACGTGCATTGTAGTCTTGTACACTTTTGGTTAGCTTTTATTTTATATCCTTTAGCACAACAATACTTTGTTTCTCAAATTATAGAATATTAAACTCCTAAAGAAATGTTGTCTTAAATTGGTCATAGTCAGTTAATATTTATTGAGGGTCATACTTCTTATACCACTTTTGTGCTATTTTTAGACGCGCGGTTACAAATTGTGTTGCTTTTTGCTTAGAATAAGTTATACCACACATCCTTCAGATGAGTTCACACTTATGAACATGCTCTACAACATTCTCCATGCCTTGATATTTAGGTAAATGAAGCATCATTTCATAATACACAGTCGGTAGTTGAGGTACTTATAGTGGTGGCTGTTGAGAACTCCCAAGTCTTGTTCCTGGGGGTGGAAGTCCTCCACTTCTTCCTACTTTGCTTCTTAGTCTACCTCTCGCACCTCTAATAACAACACCTAAGACATTGGGCATGGTAGCAGGTTGATTTATAATGTTTGGCTAGTGCTTTACCCACTACTGATGTCGAGTCCACTAGGCATACCAAGTTGGGCCATGAAATTACTTTGAAGAGGAAAAGAAAGTGTCAATTCACTACAAGTTAAAACTTGCTCAGTAATAAGTTCTCTTATGGGGTCAGTCTCTAACTCCAGGCTATTTGTATCCCAGTTATATATAATTAAATCATATGGATCAAAAGCATGAGCTCGCACTATGATTGGGGACCTGGGTTGGTTTAAACATGGTTCTTCGTTCTCCACTATCTGGCTAGTTTCTCTCACATATGACAAAACCGACATTGGTTGCAGTCTAAAAGTTGGTGAGTCCTCCTTGTACTCTTCCACTTCAATACATATCCTAACAACACTTTTTGAGTCCTCCCATCCCCTTCCTACTCTAATTCCACTTATAATCCTTTGTCGAACTTCATCGTATTTATACTTTCACAACTCCTGCTGACTAGCTACCATTCTGAACCAATAATCCTTCACTAACACCCCTGCATTCCCCTCCCAACTATGTTGCTCATGCAAGGATGGGTTTAGCCCTCTATAGGTAGAGTTTCAAGCCTAAAATCAACAAACAGGTTCTTTACTTCTAGTGGGAAATGTCTAATATACCGACCACATGGTTCTTGGAGAAACTAGAAATTTGCTTATTCAAAACAAGAGTAAGTGGTTACAACATACTCCAAGATATAGTTATTCAACACCCCTCTCCACTAGATATTAACATCTCGTGTCCATGATGTTCCCAAACGTGCTAAAACCCTCTGACGCTCTATCGTTCGAGCTTGCCTCCTCCCAAAATTTCATGACCGGTCTTGAGCATAAGCTAAGAGCCAAGCATGCAAATGAACAAGGACTTCGACAAAGAAAGTTTCATATAAAGAGATATAGTGATGTTTTTCAATCCATGCACGTGTATAAACTCTTGTTTCAAGATAGGGAATTACAAAACTATCCTCGACCTTAGTAAGCCATTGTTTAATATTATCAAGGGATAACCATTCGAGCATTTTCCATTATTACGTAACAAGCGTTATGGGTCTCGGTAATGGAAACAAAATGTTGGGTTTTTCTATCAAATTTTCCTTAGAGTACTGAAGTCTCTAGTTCCCAAAAAGCTAACACTCTGACATTCACGCAAGATTGAACTCTTGCACGCTCACCTGAATCACGTAATAAGAAACCGGTACCTGTGGATTATGTTGCACAGTAACACGCTTGTCATATATTGGTGTTGGTTCTTATATCTAATTATTGATTATATAAAAAAAGAAATACATGATTGTGGACCTTGTTTCAACTATGTAAACCAGCATGATTATGAAGATAACTGCCATGAGATTCAAAGTATTGATTACTTAAGTTCATATAATGCAGATTTTATTCATTATAGTCAAATACAAACCACATGTTACATAACAAACATATTGATAACTCAATATTGCAACTTAACTAACAATTGTAGCATAAGATCAGAACTAATAGTAACTTCCATGATTTCGCTATTACCACAATCAATCGTTACATAATACCAATGTTCAACATCATTACAAATCTCTACACAGGGGTATTTATACTTGTTTTCCTCGACCAAATTGTTACATTTTTTATGGCGCTTTGGTGACTAGCCAACGATCTCCAATAGACAGAGAGTTGTGGTAATCGTTTACTTGTTTTTACCTAAGGACCCAAGCCTTAACACCCCTATATTCTTGTTCGGTGCTAGATACTTGTTGCTAAATGTCCTCTTTCATATGGGTTGGTACGAAACTCGTATATGAATAAAGTTTGTTATGTCCTTGAGAATCGCTCCTCAACCATTCCCTGCTTCCTTCATGCTCCCCAAGTATTTCACTAATATATCGAGTCCTTTGCTCTCGGGTCCTCTATTTGTTATACCTTTGCTTTGTCTGGGTCTTCTCGCGCCATGGTATTCCACACCATTGTCTTCCATGCCATGGTTTTCTCGTGCCATGTTGGTTCCACTCCAAAAACCAAAATACTCAGTGAAAATTAGGGGTCCAACAATCATTGTGTGACCTTGTGGCTTTAGTGAAAATTGATTAGAGTGATAAATGAGCCCTTGAGGATTTGGTCATAGTGACCCTATGTTGATATAATATGTAGATTGCCATATTTCGCTTAGCCCTAACCTAATCTGTAAAAAGACCACTCTATGATCCTACTATGTGAAAACTATTTAGCCATTCGTAATATCATATTTCGCTTAGCCCTAACCTAATCTGTAAAAAGACCACTCTATGATCCTACTATGTGAAAACTATTTAGCCATTCGTAATATCATATTTCGCTTAGCCCTAACCTAATCTGTAAAAAGACCACTCTATGATCCTACTATGTGAAAACTATTTAGCCATTCGTAATATCATATTTCGCTTAGCCCTAACCTAATCTGTAAAAAGACCACTCTATGATCCTACTATGTAAAAACTATTTAGCCATTCGTAATATCGTGAGGTTACTTTTAGTCTTGTCTCGATCACAACATTATTACTTTTGTAGACCCCATATAATGCGAACTCATGAAAATATACACCACTATTTAGTGAATTGCCAATATCCATATGGCTAAGTCGTAATTACCACTTCAGTTCTTTTGAAGGGCCACGTGGAAACATTATGGATATGTTATAAGTACATTAAAGTATCTATGGCTTAATTGGGTCACTATGCAATGTTAATAAAATAAGGGGCACGAAGTGCCGAGTCCCGGGGCAATAGTTTTGAACATCTGTACAATGTTGGATTTGTCAATCAACAAGCTTTCATGCCTTGGATTGATCAACATGACTCAATTTATTCAAATTCCATGAAAATATTATACAATTTCTTGAAAATGTCATACACATGTTGCCAATGCCTCTTTGAAATTCTTCAAATGTCTTTTTATTGGAGATTGTAATGGATGAATAAATTTTAAGCATTTCAACTAAGAGCATTTGAATAAATCAAAGTTCAGAAGCATAGGAATATGAGTTAACTTACTTAGAGATTCATAGGGGTTCACTGACTTATAGTTGAAGCTGAAATTTTGGGTCAAATTGTTGAAATTTGGATGCTGAGCAACAATATTCCAACCGGTATAATTCATTCTGTAATTAAAGTTTGTAATAGTGATTTTCACTCTCCAGTACTCCTTGTAGTTGAGCTAGCATGCTAATGTATTCTGATTGGGCACATGTGAGATGTGCACTGAATAAGGGGTGCATAGTTATTAGTGGGTGTATTGGGAATCTCTCCTGTAATACAACACAAAATAATAGTTTCAACTTCAATGCATGAGTTGTATTCCTCCTAAATAAATTTATGTTTAGAGTTAAATATCACTTGATACGTTTTGCATACTTACTCAACACAAGTGTGTGGCTGATTGATATTGTTCTGGTAGCCACAGGTACATACAGGGCAGGAGACAATGGTGTCATTATAGAAAGACGAGAAGGAGACAACATGAAGGGCTTCTTTGAGCCACAAACTGTGAATATGTGCAGGTCACATTCCAGGTCACTGCAAGAAAAGCAAAAATACAAAATAACTTTTGGTTAAGAAGCCAATGAATTTAAATATTAATGCCATTCCAATCCCCACCTCGGATTTTCAGATTCAAGACTCTAGAAAATGAAATAAGATCAACTTCACAATGAACAAGTGCTCCATTACCCATTCTCCTCTAGCCACCCATTTCTAATACCACCAAAATTATTTCTAAGAACTGAAGTAACAGTGGGTCAAGTAGTATTGTTTGGGGTAGCGGGATGATGGAACTAAAAGACTCTTTCCTCTGTTACTGTGTTTAGATTATTTTAGCTTCTTTAGGCAAATCTGAAATTTGTAAAGGAATTGTGTCAATTTCCTAAATTTATTGTCAAAATAACTTCCGGCCATTGGGATTGTAAGCTCACTAGATTGAAACTTACCCTTTATGGGAAGCTCAGTTTGGGTGTACATAGCCACATTTATATGCCTTGCAGTTGGACATCCAAAGCTGAAGTGTTAGATCTAACTTAAATAGTGAATAATCACTCTTCCAATGCCCTGTTCTGATATTCAAAAACAAATTATGTTTTATATGTTTTAAGCAGTCCAAGTGACTGCCATAAAGGTGTACTCTTCTCCAATGATCACAAATACACTTACATATATTAATGTTGGAAAACAGCACAAAAAAATGATAAGTTCAGGATGTCATCAACATACATATTTCAATTTAGCTGTTGATTCAAGCGATGTATGCATGCCAATTATCCATGGTATTGATATATTTGAATTCAAAGATAAGAGAAAGCTTGGTGAAAAGTGGAAGATTTATATTCATATGATTCTGGACAAGACTGACAATGCAATCGCCATTGTGGACATCGGTATTGAAATGACAAAATATGACCTTGTGAATAAATATTAATATTTTTATGGACAAGACTAGTAATACAATCACCATTGTGGATCATATTGGCCTCAAGTTTGGAAGACGAATGGTCATAAATAGATCCCAATTTCCATAATATTAAAAGCAGAATTCCTAGCATTCCATGAACGAAGGCAAACCAGTGTCAGTGAATAACCAGGAATTGAAAATAACATTTGAAATAACCAAAAAGAAACAACATGAAACCCAAATCAGATACAATAAACTTAAATTTTTTTACGCTAATGGGAAACAGCTCTCTGTTTTACCCTTATCGTGATGGGCCACTACAAAAAAAAAGCACATAAAGAGTTCCTCCCTCAGGCGGTGTCACCATGTCCCACATGGCGCCATGGCTTTTGCACATTTCTTTCCATTCATAACTTTGCTCCTGCAATGCCATGCCATTAATTTACAAATTACAGTAAAAAAGTTTGAGATATCAGTCAAATCCATAGCGAATGTGATTTCTCAAGTGTTCATTGTGCTAGGGTAGAGGAAGATTGTGCTAGAGAAGGAGAAAATGCCTCTGACCCTGTGCTCCAGCAAGTGCAAAATTTTGATTTTGATTCTATCCATTCTTGTATATAGAGATAATTCTCTAAACAACCAAGGAAGTTGGGATTCAATGAAGCATATATGGATCAAGCGCAATGACTGCAGAAGCGCAAAAACAACAAACCCCAGGTAAAGGCCTCATCAAACCCAACATGCTAAAATAATCTCTAACAGGTCACAAATGCGCCATATCAAGTATGGTCTCCATGTCCATGTTACATTTGCACCGCCTTGAAGACAAAACCCTTAAAATATTTGATGCTCGAAAGGGCAGAGACTACATGAAAACCCTGAAAGTCAAATCCATTGTGGAAATGGTGTGCTACAGAGAAAGGATTTTGAAACACGCAACAATAAAAAAAAGTTGTTACAGAATAAATCAATTACTTGCCAGTATTGAGTGTCGATTATCTGCACAACTGACAGACGACTCCACTCTACATGAAAAAATTCAGTATTCAATATCACTACATGACAATAGCGATTAAATCTAACCCCTTGATTGATGTGAATTTAATTTTAAAACGTTGGAATATTTGTATTATAACTATGTATTTTATTGCATAAATTTTCAATTGGGAGTAAATAAATTTATTTTATTATATTACATTTAATTTAAATAATTAAGTTATGATTTGAATAGATTGTTGTTTTTTTGAAAATATTATAGAGTTGTGTAATTTGTAAAGGTTTACAAATTGGACGAGCTATGACATTTTGTGCAAATGTTTTAAAAGTTGAAAATTTTTAACCTGTAATTTTCCATATTCCTAACCCTCATAAATATCTATTTTAAGTAAAATTTTATTTGAAATCTCAATGTAATACAGTTTAATGTCCTGAATTTCTATTCTAAAATGTCTCATATTAGCTCTATTTCGTGAGAAGGAAGACCATTATTATAACATGTCAGTGAAAAAATCAAGGTATACATCAAAAATTTGTCAAAGATATAATCATCGAAAACAATTTGGATATGGCCAAAAACCCTATATAAACAAGTGAAACAACAAACTCCACCGACTCACCCTCCGCCTTGGTTCATAGGCCATTGCCATGAAGCACGCACAGATGGAAAAACACATCTTCGCCATTGCACAAATTAGCCAAAGCCAGAGTTTGATGGATTTGTGTGCTAGGGAAGCCTGAGATGTTTATTTTATGTACACATTTTTACGTTTAATTTTATATGCAGGTAGGTAATGATTCATTCCAATCTATAGATGTCAATGATTGATTGTGCAACTACATCTGGGTGTAACTATGAGGCCACGTTTCACTGATAATTTGCATCTGTTGAATACATTTCATTGCCTTGATAGAAAATTATGTTTCCCTAGATTTTTTGGACCTGTGGTATATGATGAATATTATGAAATTTACTATAGTTTAATGCATGATGTCAACAAAATTGCAGGTTCCTCTTGATTGAAGTGAAGGGGATAATAACATACCAAATTTTAAACCAATCAAAATATATGAAATAATATTTTTTATAGGGTTTGTTAAAAGACTTGTTTTTTATAGGGTTTGTTAAAAGACTTGTTGTTCACCTTGGCATAAGGATTATATATTTACCAACACCCAAAATAATGCAACGTGATTAGTCAATGGAAAAGCTAATAATTCCAAGTTAAAATAAAGTGAATGCAATAGAGATCCCTCCGCGACTAATAAGAGACCACATGGGTTTGGAGACCCTACAAAAATAAATAAAATGAGCAGTGACTATTCACTATTTTGGAGGACATGTCGATGGTCCTAGTCACTTCATGAAGATTCGAATCATGCAGAAGGCTATATAATGTAGCTAACTTGATAGTTGTGTGGACAAGACTAAATAAGTCATCCATTTTCTCAAACGTAAAGTTGAATGCTTTTGACATAAGGGTAGTCGATTTTCACATTAGCAGGGACCATTTTCACATTAGGAGGGACTAGGACTATTTATGATTATGACACACAACATGATCCTGGGGTCCCACATTCACGCAATGCAATGTTCATTAGTAAACTATGTGGGCCTAGATAATTCCAAGAATGTGTGACCATATGGATTAGTTAAATAATATGAAACCATGTCTGGCATAAGGTCTTATAAGTTCTTTACATGATTGCGGCCAATTTGTTATATTTTTTTTATAGGTGCTTTGAGGGTTGGGGGGTCCCTCACCCATTTTATTAATAAAATAAATGAAGATTACAAAAAAGGGAAACCCCTGAAACAATAAAAATCCAATACAACCAAAAACAACAAAACAACTCTCATAGGTCAACCTAAACCAGCTCTAAAGGGAAATAAAGAAACCAAACAACAACCACCCCAAGGAGGGCATAACCAACCAAAAAGCAAAAAAATGCCACTATCTTAGCACCACCCACCTAAGGGCCACCAATGCCAACCACCGGTGGAGGAACACCACCATTACCACTAAAACCAACTGTCTACATCCCCTAACCTCCACCCGACACTTCTCCCCTCAGCCAACCATGCCACTTCCCGTACCAGTCCCATGACTAGATGTAATTTCAACAACCCATCGGTACTCATCTCCATTAATTTCCATCTTCGCAAGCTAGGTCTACCCACATGCTTCATTATCATTTCACCTCCTACCCCTGATGTCGCCTTCATAAAAACTAGCTGAGCCTGCATATGGGATGAGATCGCCCTTCACCTCATCAAATGGCCCTCACTTGATCCCAGTGAAGTACCCTGAGGTGGTTGAGGAGAATCTCCATAGAGATGAGTCAGTGTTTTCACTACAGAGGCCATCCTGGATGATTTTCTGGCACTCAAAATTGCCACCACCGATGCCATTAGAGCTCTCATAGGAGCCAAGTCAAGCCCCTGTATAACTCTTTCCTTCAGGCCACATTTTTTGAGACAACATTGTAAAAATTTGATGTGCTCCACCAACACACTGAAATGATCCTCTGAGTCCCAAAAATTCTACAAAGGAACTAGTCCTTGGTCATCTTGTTCAGAGAAGGGAAGTGAGCAAACACCACCCCATAAGAGCCCTTTCACTACTTCCTCCAAACCAACATGAAAGTCTGGATGAATAATCTTATTATCCACTACCAAGGTCACCTTCTTATCCTTTGAGACCAACATCAAGTTCCTAACAAAGGTTGACGTGACAAAAGAGTTCACTTTCACCATGCAATTCATCTTCATAAACACCGTCCTCATAACTTATTTAACAACCTATAAAGCACTTTTGAATTGTATGATGAAAATCTAATTCAAATGGTAATCATACATCCATCCATCAAATGCCATCTCCCTCGAGACTGCCTTGATCCACAACAAAGGCTCACTCAATGCCATCTGAAGCATTCGATCCATGTTGACAGTGTTTCCACCAACACCAAAAAACATAGCCCAAATGATACGTGAAAGCTTCAAAGACATCCTATAATGAAGGAACTACCATCATCACCAAACCTAAAGACATAATTACGAGAAGATGTGCTATGCATGGGAACTGAATCCACCGATGCCAAAAAATTAAAACCTTCACAATCATAACAATGCCCTCACAAAAAAACTTTGCCACCTCAAAATTACTCAACATCCAAATGGGTCCCAATACTTTTCCACCTCGCCCCATCATTATCAATAATGATTTATTCAACCTGTGTGATCCCTTTTTTACTAGACCATCTGTTGTGGAATTTTCTTCACGAAAATAATGTAAAACCTTCCACAAGCTAAGATCATCTAACACACACCACGTCTGACTAATTTTTTTTTAATATGCCAAGATTTAGCCTTCATATTATGCAAAACCTGGATGATTACCATCGAATCTTCCTTAATAAGGATTCGATCGATCCCACACTACACTAGAAGATCAAACCCCAAAACCAATGCCTATGTTTCCAACTCATTATTGGTGCCATCCATGAGCTTCATTGAAGCAACTCGAATTAGAGAGTTAGCATGGTCAAGAATGACACAACCAACACCTAAGGCCCATGGGTTCTCCTAACAACCCCATCAAAATTCAATTTGAATAGTCCTAAAGGGGGGCACCCAATCCATCCTGCCCTCACATCTCGAAGCCTTCAAACACACAATCCACCCATTAACGGGGGCAACAAAATTATTATATTAATCCAATGGGACCGTTTAGATTAATGTGATATGTGTGTGTATTGACATAGTTAGCCTTAACTATATTCTATACAATGGAAATACCTCATGACCCTTTCAAGGCATGTGTGATCAAATCACACACACACACACACACACACACACACACACACACACACACACACACACACACACACACACATAGAGAGTTTGCAGTGACTACATTTTATATAGTGGAAAGACCTCATGACCCTTTTGAGGCATGAGTGATCATGAAATATTATGAGCTTCAGAGCATACTCAAGTATATCAGTATAAAACATGGTCACCATGTTGTCACAATAGACTACGACTAAAAAAATCTTATGAGCTTCAAAGCATACTCAAGTATATCAATATAAAACATGGTCACCATGTTGTCACAATAGACTACGACCGAAATCTCAATGACTTACGAATATCTTATAGTATGTCCCTTGGCCATAAAGTTCATATATACTATAATTGAGAATAATATATAAATGGAAAATAAATATAGTTAAATCCTTATGTTGTTTAGTGACCCTTAGCCTAATAAGGATTTTATATCTAATGGACATTTTATAGGTTTTTAGGATAAACACTGTAGCGCTATTTCCATTTATGCTAGAGCATAAGTTGATATGTAGGTAGTCTAAGAGTGGGCATGGGCACATTAAACACTAACACTTAGGGTATTATGGTCTCGATTGGTATGGGATGATCTAGCCTTTAAATGACCTAAGAATATCTCTCTTGTAGACCCATAACCCTCAAATTCCAGGATCATATCCTAGCATAACATTTGTTGTGTATCAATGTTTTATTTGTGGCCACCAACTTTCTATATGGGTTGTGTGGAAAATTGTTGTGGTCACTAAGATTATGGGATAACTATAATATTAAAGGAGAGGCCAAGAAGACATGTATTTATAATATATATGTCAAAGCGATTGTAATTTGGTGGGAATAAAAAATAGGGTGGTAGTAATTTACAGTGGCCACATGAATAATATGAGGAAAGTTAAACATTATAAAAATGTGTGTATGGCCCCATTCACATAGTTTAATTCACAATCCCTTTATATTATATAAGCCTCTAGACTTGTGCAAATATAAATTTGATTTAATACTTCAATCGTGGCCCTATGATGACACTACTTGTCCTAATCTCAACCACAAAATTTAATATGAATTATATGTGAACCCAACAAATAATATTATAAACTCCACAACATTTAGATGTGTGCTACCTATCTTGAGTGGTGGTTGTTTTATTAAATTGATTTGCAAATGTGTTTTTTAAATATGGTTTGTCGCATATATTTATGGATTTAATGTGTGATATCCTAACCACTTTAACAAAATGCAAATAAACACAAACCCTTTATATCATAGCATGAATTTCATAAGATAACGAATCCTTAACTGGGTGATCCATAGCCTATCATTCCTTGCCACATTTCTTGTGACTTGGTTTGAACTTGTGCGATGTATGACTTTTTCGGACTCGTACAATTATCTATTGTAATTTTAATTGTAGTGGGTCTACGACCTCCAACATTTGCCTAAGTTCAAAGGTGAACCCAACCACATATTAAATTATATTTTTAAGCTTCACAGGTTTGCATTCACTACTCACTGGGACCACATTGTGACTCCATGACTGCGGGCCATTCAAGCATGACCACATATCACTTCTCAATCTCCACCAAATGGAAAACTGTTGACACGAGAAGGAACTAAAGATAATTGAATATAATCATGGATTCATATATTTAAAAGTGAAACACAAAGTCTAAGGCTATAATATGAATCTGTGAGAATGCTAAACAATCACAACATGCCATGTGTTTCAATTGTAATGGATGTAGTCATCGTAAAAGGAAATAAGTTTTAGATCACTTCGTGATCACAAGAGGCCACTTGATCGCTATGATACAAAGCCACTGTTAAGGTTAGATTTTAATCCAACACAATCTCAATAATGACCAGAATAACAAAATTATAATTAGCCATGCAATTATAAATAGTTGTTCCCAGTTAAATAGTCTCGAGGCCACAAGTGTGGCCTAAGTCGAAGTTAGTAAATAAACATAGCTACTATTAATACAACCTTGAGAATATTTAATTCGTAACAATGCCAAAACTATTAAATCGTAGTGACATAAAATTAACTCTTTGACTATATAAATACATATGCATACATACTAATAAATCCTACAATTTCTATAGATTTCATGACTCCCAACTAAATTAAGTATTTATTAATTGTACAACACACAATAATTACTCGCTGTGAATCTCAGTTTTAGATTTTTACATTGTACACGACACTTCTAAATTTTAAGTTAATAATTAATTGTTTTATTATGTCAAATCTATATTTGATTGTTTGCTTTGAAGATTATTTCAAGCATTAAAAGTTGCACACATGTCATTTGTGGAAATTTATTTTTATGTTTTTTATAAAAATGGTATCACAATAACTTTAAAATTTTTCATATCCATAGCTTTTTCAATGGCCAAAAACCCTGTGGGCATTGATAAAAAAATAATTGTTTTTAAAATTGAAAATGATGCTAATATTAATCAATTTATTTTTTATTTGATAGTATAAAACGCTTCTGACGGGAGTTATGAATTGGTCTTGGGACACAACCATGGGCCTAGTACCCACAACAAGCCAAAACGTAGAAGAGACAAAACCAACAAACGGAAACTAAAATGAACGAGACACCTCTCTAAAGAAAACACATCTGTGATGAGAAAGAAAAAAACAACTGCAAGTTACATATCTAAAGGAAACACATCCTGCACTTGAAATGTTGTGGAGGTCATGGATGAACCCATAGATGAGTCTGGGGAAGTATTTCATGGCCTGCAAAAAGGGTTTTTGCACCTAACAATCGTTTCGACGAGCACCTCTCCCTAGGCTAAGTGTGTCAGCGCTCTGCACAGGGGTCTCTGTTCTGTCAAAGGGATCACCAAATCTTATGCGTCGGTGGTTGTTGCTTGCCAGGTTTTACCTTCCCATGCTACGCTTCCCCCTGCGGTGTCGTTCGGTCTTGATCCTATTCTGCTTATTATACCCCTTGATACGGTAGATCCTGATGGTTCCTATGCTGTAGTGGCATCTCTTCAGCGATCTACGGGGGCAATTATCTAATCTGACTCCTTGGTGGCTTCGGGTTCTCCCGTTGAGTCTTTTCAGGATCCCACGACTTCTTCTCTTGGTGGGTTCCCTCCCCACGCCCAACCCAGCCCTATCGCTTCTCCTTTGGATGGCCTTTCAAGCGGTCGCCCTTTGCCCTCCTATGACCCTCTGCGCGATCTTCCGTAGACCTTCTCAATTGCGGTGGTTGGGGGATCCGAGACCCACTGGGTGTATGCAAAATGCAAAAATGTTCCCAGCGCATACCATCACTGTACTGATTTCCGTAAACCTGGATCCCCTCGAGCTCTGACTCTGTAACCCATTTGCTAGTGGATGCCTCCTATTTGTCTTATTCGACTTCCGTAGCGGACCCTATCTTGTTGCTATTCGGGTTTGAGTAGTCACATTGATCCCAGCGCTGGTTATAGGGGATGTATGACTTCGACATCCCCCAACGACATTCATAGCTATCAAAAGCGATTATCGGTTTGCCTTCTCTGCCTAAGCGTTTAAGGATTTGAATGAATGCAAGTCTGCTAGCCAGAGCGTGGAAAAGCGAAGTTACGGTTGCCTCCGGTTTGCCTCGGAAGTCCACGGAAGTGTGGACGTGCCCTCGTGAAGAGTGGGCAGTGGGCAGTGGGCGTCTACCTGTGCAAGTTAGCCAGGGGTGTCACAGACAATTCAGGTGGTTTAGGTTTCGTGAAGCAAAGACAGTTGTCTTGCGCTGAGAGTGGCCAAACCCGGGAGGGGATTGTTTGTAGTAAGCTATCTGAGTAGTCGCCGAGCATTATCGGTTGTACCCGACTCGGTAGTCAGTGTATGTGGCTTGTAAGCCTGTATTGTACTTTGGACCAGATTGTCCTGAAGAGAGTGTCAATAAAGATACACGTTCCTCCCAGATTGTTATTGCACTGTGTGATTGCTTTTGTGTTGAGTAATCATGTTCTCTGCAATTGTGTTATTAAGCTTCCGCATTTATATTTGTTGTATACAAAAGCATACCCTTGTTGTGTGTGTGTATTTTGTGCAGGCGAACACTGAAGGCGTAGTCCGTAGTTCCTGGAATCCTGTCGCGCAGAGGGATTCGGGTTGGAGCAAGCGGTGCCGCACGGTGGAGTCAGTCTCGGTAGGTTGGCCCCGTGACAGTTGGTATCAGAGCACAAGTTTTGTGTCCTAGGATTGTGTTTGCCGAAGTTGTGTTAGGTCTTGTCAGTTCGTTCCGTCCACTCTTCCTCTGTCGAGTCAGTCTTGTGAGTCTGAATTTGTATGGCAGGGGAAACATCTGATTTACCCCCGAAACCCACTGTTAGAGGTCGGGATAAAAACAAAGGTGAAGGTGGTGAGCGACACAAGAGCCGGAATCGGTTTGAAATGGATAAGAGCTTTGCTGAGCAAGTGAATGCCCAGTTCCAAGATTGGGACGCATCTGTGGGCACGAGATTCACTGAACTCGAAGAAAAAGTTGAATCCCAAGATCAGACGATAAGGTCATTTGACCAAAGATTTGAGGATCAGGTGGTCCAGATTCAAATCTTGATGGAAAGGTTGGAGAAGAGTGGCGCTGCTCAGGCTAAATTACAGGATGAGGTAATGTTGTGTCGTAGCAAGTTGAAGGAACCCGATTGCTACGACGGTGCGCGAGACGACCGTGTATTGGAGAATTTCTTTTGGGACATGGAGGAGTATCTGGCAGGTTTAGGGGGACTGTCAGACGCACAGGAAGTGCGTGCTGCGGCAAGGTATCTTACGGGTACTACAAAGGTTTGGTATAGAACCTTGGCGAATGACATCGCGTCAGGTGGATCCACGAAGAGGTTGGACACCTAGGTCGAACTGAAGAAGGCCCTTGGGGATCAGTTCAGGGCAGGAAACGCGGCATGGTTGGCGAGGATTAAGTTGAAACAGACGTGGAAGATAAGGGAGTACATCAAGTCTTTCCAGGGCCTAATGCTAGAGATAAAGGATATGTCCGAAGCAGACAGGTTGTTTCAGTTCACGAATGGTCTTCAGCCATGGGCTAAGGTAGAGTTCCGTCGCCATGTAGTGTCAGAAGTCAGTGAAGCAATTGCCATAGCTGATAGATTCTTCGATTTTAGAGAAGAGTCTCCATCCAAGCGCGCCCATAGTTCTAACACGTCTAAGGGTAGGGGTGTTGAGAAGAACTCGAATAAGTCTTCCGGGAAGCCAGGAGGTGGTAACCAGGGAGGGAAGGCTACTCCGCAAGCGTCCGTGGGATCTCAGAGGTCCAGTAACACATCCAGGAGTGACGGGAAGAAGTCACATGGTGGAGAATCGGGTGGAAAGTCTCGATTGAAGTGTTGGACATGTAGTGGGGATCACTACAACAGAGATTGCCCTGAACGGCCGAGGGTTGCAGTGGTTCAGGCAACACAGCAGTCTGCTGAACAAGGTGAGCAAGCAATGTGTATGCTCAAGGGTCTACATGCTTTGGAAAAGCTGGGATCTGTAACTCCGAGTGGAGAAAGTAATCTGCATGGATTGAATTTTGTGGAAGTGGGAATCATGGGAAAGATTGTCACGGCGCTACTGGATACTGGCGCAACCCACAATTACATTGCAATCAGAAAGTCTAACGAGCTTGGCCTCCAGTCCTCCGGAGTACCAGGAAGATTCAAGGCAGTTAATTCTCCTGTTCAATCTACTCTCGGGTCTGCAAGGAATGTAGACATCAAAGTCGGGGAGTGGTTGGGAAAGTTGGATATGTCCATTGTGCATATGGATGATTTCGACTTAGTACTGGGACAAGAATTTATTCGAAAGAGTAAAGCGGCAATCTTTCCACATCTGGAAACTGTAATGTTGTTGGATCCGATGCAGACGTGCATGGTGAAGACAGTTCAGAGGAGACAGACAGGGAAGTCGCAGGTGTGTACGGCAATGAGTATGCGGAAGGCTGCAAGAAACAAGGCGGAACCCATGTTCTTGGCAGCGCTTGTTGGTGGTTGGGATGATGAAGAGGGGCAGCAGGCTCCTATTCCATCAGGGGTGAAGAAGGTTCTTCACGAGTACCAGGATCGCATGCCGGCCGCGTTGCCACCTTATTTGCCACAGAGAAGAGCCATTGACCATCGTGTTGAGTTGGTGCCAGGCGGTAGCACCCCAGCGCGGGCGCCGTATCGGTTATCTGGGCCTGAGATGGTTGAGTTGAAAAAGCAGTTGGAGGAGTTACTGACTACAGGGTATCTTCGTCCGTCACGCTCTCCTTATGGAGCGCCAGTACTGTTTCAGAGGAAAACGGATGGGTCGCTTAGGCTGTGTGTGGATTACAGAGCCTTGAACAAGCTTACCATCAAGAATTGGTATCCTCTGCCTCTAATCGAGGATTGCTTCGATCGCCTATCGGGGGCGATGGTCTTCACAAAGTTAGATCTGAGGTCAGGGTACTATCAGGTCTGGATTGCTCCTGGAGATGAAGAAAAGACGACAATTGTTACGAGATATGGGTCGTTCGATTTTCTTGTGATGCCTTTTGGGTTGTGCAACGCGCCAGCGACGTTTTGCACACTCATGAATAATGTGTTCAGGTCCCTTTTGGACAAGTGTGTGGTCGTCTACCTTGACGATATCTTGGTATTTTCCAAGAACCAGGAAGAACACAGGGCACATCTGGCAGAAGTGTTTAAGCTGCTGAGAGAGCATGACTTGTATGTGAAGAAGGAAAACTGTTCCTTTGCGCAGGAAGAAGTGCACTTCCTTGGGCATGTGATTGGGAATGGTAAGATCAGGCCGGACCCTAGGAAACTTGAAGCGATCAAGGATTGGGAGCCGCCCAGAGATGTACATGGAGTGCATCAGTTTTTGGGGTGGGCGAACTACTACAGAAGGTTTGTCAGTCGGTATTCGAAGATTGCGAGTCCGTTGACCGAGTTATTGAAGAAGGAAGTGAAGTGGGTGTGGTCCGATAAATGTCAGATGGCATTTGAGCTTTTGAAGCAAAAGCTGACTACCGAGCCTATTCTGTCCTTGGTGGACTTCAGTAAACCTTTTGAGGTGCATACGGATGCATCTGATTATGCCATTGGTGGGGTGTTGATCCAAGACAAACATCCGGTTGCGTTTGAGTCGCATAAGTTGAAGGATGCCGAGCGGAGGTATCCCGTTCATGAGAAAGAGATGACGGTTGTGGTAGATTGTTTGCGAAGGTGGAGGCACTACTTGTTGGGTGCGCACTTCATCGTGAAGACAGACAATGTGTCGAATTCATTCTTTCTTACTCAAAGCAAGTTAACACCAAAGCAGGCAAGATGGCATGACTTTCTGGCTGAATTCGATATGGAAATTGTGCACACGGCGGGCAAAGAGAATGTGGTCGCGGACGCACTCAGCAGAAAGCAGCAGTTGGCGGTCATTGCAACAGCATCAGCTAGTCCAGTTTTTACTCAGGGAGAGAGTAAGGTAGAACTGACAGGGGAGTTGATGGAGAAGATCCGTGAAGGTTTGGTTCAGGATCCTCAAGCTGCGGCATTGGTTGAGACCGTGGAGGGACAGACTCAGTTGGGCAGAAAGAACAGATTCAACATTTCAGATGGGATGTTGTGGTTCGCCGAGAGTCGAGTTTATGTTCCGAAGTGGGGTAGTCTGCGCAAAGATTTGATAAAGGAATGTCACGATTCTTTGTGGGCAGGCCATCCTGGGCAGAAACGCACAATGGCACTTTTGGAAAGGGGCTTCTTCTGGCCGAAGATGAGTATGGATGTTGACGAATTCGTTCGTTCCTGCTTAATCTGTCAGCAAGACAAGTCTGAGCACCGGTTGTCGAGAGGGCTTCTCCAACCGTTGCCTGTTCCCGTAAAGCCTTGGGCAAGCGTGAGTATGGACTTTATCACCGGCTTACCCAGTGTGGGTGGAATTTCTAGCATCATGGTTGTGGTGGACAGATTTTCCAAGTATGCAACTTTCATCGCGTGCAAGCAGCCTTGTGGAGCAAAGGAGTCTGCAGGGTATTTCTTCAGATACGTGGTGAAGTATTGGGGCATACCATTGAGCATCGTCTCGGATAGAGATGCTCGGTTTACAAGTAACTTTTGGCAGGAGTTGTTCAGGTTAGTGGGAACAAAGCTTTTGTTGTCCACTCGATACCACCCGAAAATTGATGGCCAGACAGAGAGGATCAATGCGGTGCTGGAGAGTTACTTGCGCCATTTTGTGCGAAGTGACCAGACTAATTGGCCAGATCTGTTGGACATAGCGCAGTTTTCCTACAATAGCCAAAAGAGTGGTTCGAGCAAGTACTCGCCGTTTGAACTCGCGACGGGCCAGCAGCCTTTGTTGCCTCACACGGTGATTGCTGGATACTTTGGAAGGTGTCCGTCGGCCATGGAATACTTGAAGGAATGGCAAGAGAGAGTGGACCTTGCAAGATTGCATCTGCTGAAAGCGGGAGACCGTATGAAGAAGTACGCAGATCAATTTAGGGAAGCTGCTGATTTACCCGTGGGCAGTAAGGTAATGCTGAGGATGGAGCCAGAAGTGTTCAAAGCTCATCCCGGAACAACGAAAGCCTTAGTCCGTCGGTATGATGGTCCCTATGAGATAGTGGCCAAGATAGGCAAGGTTGCCTATAAACTTTTGTTACCTCGACACATGAAGGTTCATCCTGTGTTTCATGTAAGTCAGTTAAAGCCTTTTGTTGCGGACGACGCTGAGCCAGCCCGGAGTCAGCCTAGTCGTCCTCCTGCGAACGTGATGGACAAACCGGATCGACAGTTGGAGCAAATCTTAGAGGTGAAGACCGTTGGCTTTGGTAACAGAATGAGAAGGGACTTCCTTGTGCGTTGGGCTGGTGGAGTCACAACAAGCTGGGAGAGGGAAGAGACCCTTTGGAACTACAAGGCAAAGGTCAGAGCGTTCCTAGCTAGGAACAAGGGCCTGGGTCCCTTGACTCAAGGTTGAGTCTGAAGAGGGGAACCCCTCCGAGTCATAAAGGTGGAGTCCTTGGCGCCGAGGACGGCACCATCTTTAAGTGGGGGAGATTATAGGGGATGTATGACTTCGACATCCCCCAACGACATTCATAGCTATCAAAAGCGATTATCGATTTGCCTTCTCTGCCTAAGCGTTTAAGGATTTGAATGAATGCAAGTCTGCTAGCCAGAGCGTGGAAAAGCGAAGTTACGGTTGCCTCCGGTTTGCCTCAGAAGTCCACGGAAGTGTGGACGTGCCCTCGTGAAGAGTGGGCAGTGGGCGTCTACCTGTGCAAGTTAGCCAGGTGTGTCACAGACAATTCAGATGGTTTAGGTTTCGTGAAGCAAAGACAGTTGTCTTGCGCTGAGAGTGGCCAAACCCGGGAGGGGATTGTTTGTAGTAAGCTATCTGAGTAGTCGCCGAGCATTATCAGTTGTGCCCGACTCGGTAGTCAGTGTATGTGGCTTGTAAGCCTGTATTGTACTTTGGACCGGATTGTCCTGAAGAGAGTGTCAATAAAGATACACGTTCCTCCCAGATTGTTATTGCACTGTGTGATTGCTTTTGTGTTGAGTAATCCTGTTCTCTGCAATTGTGTTATTAAGCTTCCGCATTTATATTTGTTGTATACAAAAGCATACCCTTGTTGTGTGTGTGTATTTTGTGCAGGCGAACACTGAAGGCGTAGTCCGTAGTTCCTGGAATCCTGTCGCGCAGAGGGATTCGGGTTGGAGCAAGCGGTGCCGCACGGTGGAGTCAGTCTCGGTAGGCTGGCCCCGTGACACTGGTTATCCCGACCCTTCTCTGCAGGAGATGGACGTTGAAATTGGCAACAAATCCTTGATTAGTAAATGTGTGGGATCGTTCGCTTCTCCTTCAGCGTTTTCAATTTGGGCTTATGAGGAATGGCATTTCATTGGTCTTCCTTCCTTCTTGGTGCGTGTTGGCTTCTCCCTGGGGAATTTTAGAGCCCAACTGACCGTGATTTTGTATGGAACTCCGATCCATGGTTCTTCAACTATTTTTTGGGTTTTTTTTTTTCTGTTTTTGGAGCCCGTTTTTCTCACCAGAGATGAATCAACTTAATGTTGTCCCAATGTGGTTTCGGCATCAGTTTCTCTCTTCGGTGATGAGGAATGAATGCTTCATCAAACTTTTGGTGGCCAAACTTGGTTCTTTCGTGAAGATTGATGTTGCCATCTAGAACCTCAGCGCAGTCTATATTTGTACTTACATTGACCTTTCCAAGCCTCTTTCATTTTTAGTTAATTTGCTTTCCTTATGAGGCTCGTGGACTCAACATTTGAATTATGAAGGCCTTCCTTTTCGCTGCTTCCTTTGTCACCCCCCTGAGCATTGCATTGTTGGGTGTCCCCCCAAGTCTCGTCAGCGTCATCAACAAGTTTGGAAGAGGAAAGAAGGTGAACTTGAACCAAGCTTCAAGTGGATTAATCACAAAAAGTTTTACCTCCCCCCTTTCTCCCACCTCGCTGGGTTGACGGACGCTGGTGGGAGAAGCCATGGCCCTGCATAGTTTGGCTAAAATCTTGTGGACTTCTGTCCACTTCTTCGATTCTTTGATTATTGGAGTTCTCTTTCTTCGCTAGTAGAACCCATTGTGCCTTTTACCTTTTGTATTTCTTCCATCTGTTTTGAGAATGGGCCCTCGGTTGTGTCCCATGTCGGTTCATACCTCTGATCAAAAGCGTTTTATTTGGTTCATAGCTCTGGGTTCAAAAGCATTTACCCAATTAAATAAAAAAAAATTACATATCAACGACCAAAAAAATCAATTCCGCGAGAACTATTGATTCAAATAAAAAATAAAATATCTTACCATGGCAATGAGTGATTATGAAACTTTATATTAAAAATTATATTACACTAAACATCGCATTGCGATTGGGGAATAGAGCAGAATTAATTGATATGAGGAGGGCTATGGTACCAATTAGTAGCAATAAGGTAAATATTAAATATAATAATATATTTGGTTTTTTTTTAATTTTTATCTTTTTGGGCATTGTTGTCGAAAACGAACCAAATTTGAAAGCCAATTGCAATCAATAAAATTAGAAACAATGGAGGACACAGACGATGATGCCCACTATCCATACGCATTGCAATACAACCATTCTTCTTACAATACCGCCAACAATCCGTTCCATCGCCCCAAGCTTCCTCTCAGGCCGCCTCACGATACCGCCCCTGTTTTCACAGACGACGACGACGACGACGACGACGAAGAAGAAGAAGAACAAGACGATAACGATTACGGAGACGAAGGGGACGACGACGACGACGAATCGGAAAACCACTTTCCTCAACCCCAGCAACCCAAAGAAACTGACGGAAAACAAGTTTTCGACAGGTTCGGTGTTCGAAACCCGCCCCCAAATTTTTTCCCTAAACCCGAGTACCACCCGAAGAGTTCCAGGGACGACTGGTCTGAAACCGCGACGTTTTTACTGCTGGACACGTGGGGGGAGAAATTTGTACAGTTGGGTAAAAAGAGCCTGAAATTTGAGCAGTGGGTCGAAATCGCGAAGAAGGTTTCTGTTGCTTCAAAGACTTTTAAAACCGATGCACAGTGCAGAAACAGGTCCGCGTTTTTCTTGCCCAATTGGTAAAATTTTTCACAAAATTTCTCAAAATAATATTTTTTTGCCAGTTAACAAATTTCTATGGCCTACTTTTTGCCGATTATCAAAATTGGTCAAGGAAAATTGGTCGTGGAAGAGATTAATCTAGAGACAAACCAAAAAATCCCACAAAAATAAAACTATCTAATCGGTTATTTATTTACAAAATTTCCCAAAAATTAGATTTGCTAATCATATTTGCCAAGTTTTTGTATGAATTGTAAACAATATATCTGGAATAAACTGTGTTGCATTCCTTTCGATATTTGATGTTTCGAGTCTATCTTCTAGACCCTTCCTCAGGGATAAATGGATGGAAACCCTCAGATGTTTTTTAAAATTTATTAGTATTTTTTTTTTTGGCTGGGCTTAGCTGACAATAGATGCAGTTATTATTTTTTAATTTGGAAAGGTTGACCTATCATTGTATATTTGTTAAAAAATTCCTTTCCTTAGATTGTTTTTTTCTGGAATAGGTTGGATACTTTGAAGAAAAAGTATAAGAGGGAGAAGCAGAAGCAGGCGGCGGCTGGGGGTTTCATCAGCAAGTGGGTGTATTTCAGGCACATGGATACCCTTCTCGGTTCTTCTCCCTGGCCGGTGGGCCTGCCCTGTGGGGTTGACGCTGGGGAGTTTGTGTTTTTGAATCCTAGGGTTTATTTGAATCAGTCTACATTTGATGAGGTTCAAGATAGTCCTGCTGAGGATGATGATGACGAAGATGATAATGATGATGATGATGATGAGGAAGAGGGAAATCGGAGGATGAAGCGGCGGAAAGATAGCAATCGGGACGAGGATTCATTTAGGGTACTGGCAGATTCAATTAGGAGATTTGGGGACATTTATGAGAGAATTGAGAACAATAAGAAGCAGCAGATGCTGGATTTGGAGAAAATGAGGATGGAGATTGACAGAGATCTTGAGATGCAGAAGAGTCAGATTTTGGAGGAGACTAAGGTGGCGCTGGCGAAAATCAGACAGGGGAATGATGATATTGATGCCTCTGTGTCAAATATGAGCGGTGGATGAAATTGGTAAAGAATTGAATTTGCTGCTGATGTTATTTCTCTAATTTTCTTTATTAGCTTATCTTTGAAATCCCTTTGATTGTTTCACATTTGATAATGCATTGAATTCTCAATCCTGTAAATCTATTCGATAGGTTGGAAATCTGTTTCTAAGATTCTGAAATGTTTCCAAAATTTTCCAATGGTTTCCAGCCATTTTCAAGGTTTTATGGAAGTTTTTGGCACTAGAATGCAGCTTTCTGCAAATTTTTCAAGTTTTCAATACTGCTTTTAGGAGTTTTGAAACTTTGTACCATTGCCAAGAAATTTCACAACTTCCAGCTTATTTTGAATCTAGTTTTCTGCGAATTACATGTTTCAGGCCTTTGCCTTAAGAAGTCTGCACCAAGTATCCCATATTTCCAAACCTAGCTATTCCTGCTTTATGGACTTGTTTCCAAACTTTCCAAGTACCCATTTCCAATTATTGGTTCTTTACAGTTCTTGGTGCAATATAAGTATTCAAAAGATTAAGTTTTGGCGTCCCAATAAAGGTTGTAGAAATTAAATGTTGAAGCAGAGGACCTATCCGCTAGTTTATGTCAATTAGCTAAACTATTAGGTCTGAAAACTGGTAATATTTTCCAAAATTATTGGTAATTTTTTAATATAAAATAAAAAATTACAATACAATTTCCTTTGATTCCCTGTTGATAGTTATGGGGTACCAATAAAGGCGCTGCAGAAATCAAATTGAATCATGCAATCAGTAAAAAAGAACTTTGGGGCTATTTTTTTCCAATTAGCCGAGACATTGGGTATGCAAATTGGTAATATTTTTTCTACAAACATGAGTAATTTTTAAAAATAAAATATACAGTTACAATACTCTTCCCCAAGCGGCGAGTACTCACAACTGTTCAGGTCAATCCTCTGGCCAGGTACACAGAGATAATACCATGGGCCTTTTACCATTTTCAGGGATGCGGTCATTCCTCGTGATTAGATGTAATTCCCAAGTCATATGGATAACTTGCCTCCAACAACCAGTGCAACTGCATAATGCCTGCTGTCAAGCTTGATCTTGGGCATCCTAATTAGCGTATGCTAGTGTTTGAGCCCTAAGACTAACCAGCTCAAAATCCAAAACAGTAATTACAAGTTTGAATATGCCTGAGAAAACAAGCAGAAAAAACATTTTTATGAGTTTTCACCAAAGTCTAAACCAGCTCACAATCAAAATCAGTACGCATTAGGACAATTCTGGTCCCTAAGAAAACAAGGAAAATCAACTCTTGGCTTATTTATTGCCAAATCACTGTTACTATTCTGCTTCTTGATTTTTTATGAGTCCAAGTTGCATGAATATGCTTCATGGAGACTAAGATAAGCATAAAAATATATTAAAAGTATTAAAATAGATAAATACCCCTTTTTTGATGATGTCACAACGATGTTTTAGGTACATAATTTTATGTTCATCTAATGTATATTAAGTGGAGTGGCATGGAATGAGATTTTTTTTTTTTGTCGAATCTTATATTCTTTACAGGTCTTTTCTTAGTTGTCAAGTACGTGATTGTTACTCTTACTCTTCGGTTTTGTATGGTCATTGTCACATACAAGTGATGTGAGTATAATTTATATGCACATTCACTGTTTTGACCAATTTTACAAGTATTAATAGTGACTTATATGCCCCTTACCTGGAATTTCAGAATATAATATTTATATTTCTTATTTCTGCAATAGAAATATTTATCAACTGCTATGTGCTTATAAAAAAATCGGTTCTCAAAGTTTTACCTGCCTTACGGTGCATGCTAATTAAGTTTTTTGATATGCTTTTGACAGAATTTTTCAAAACCAATATTCCAAAAGGATTTATTTTCTCGAAGGGATTGACCCTGTCATAATTGTTGGCTCCTTTGGGTATTGCATTGGGGCTCTTTTCCAGTAACAGGCCTCAACTTATACAAAAGGAGAGACAGTTGAAGATGTGTAGATAATCCAAAATTTGTTTGGCTGCAGACAAATAATGTCACCCGTAGAAGGAAATATGTTACAACTTACATCTCACAAGTTTATGATACATATATTTGGAGCAATGGTGTTCCATTTTCCTATTGGTACCAAATTTTATGTCGTTGTGAGATATATTGAATTCTTCACTTGATGTATTTATATTAAATTTATGTAATTCTAAGACTGCTTGATGGGGTCAGCTTGTATGCATATGTTTGGTGCAACATTGTTCCGTTTTCCTAATGGTTATAGTGAAGTTTGTCATTGGATACCCGGCTTAAAGTTATTGCATTTCTATTAAAAGTATGTGATTTTAAAATTGTTTGATGTGGTTAACCTGTAAAATAAAACAGTTGTGCCTTCAGATTTGCCATTTGCTGTTTTTCTAGTTTTGTTATTGGCTAATCTTTGTGATAATTCTTCTGAAATATTACATGTCTACTTGTTCTTAAAATCCAACAATTTTTATTAATAATGGCTATCAAAGTTTTACCAAACTGAGCGTGCATGTAGTTTTGTTTTTTCTATCAAGCAATTTAATGTTGACATTCAAAGCTTCTAAATGGGACAGACTTGGTTATGACAACAGTGTAATCTCTCAGCATAACTGGATGGCAAGTGAAATTAAGTTTATTTTACGAGATGTAGAATTGCAGGTGGTTGCCAATAATTGAATTCTTTAATTATAGGCAACAAAAAAGCACCAACCAATTTTCATGTACATTCATTACTCATGTTAGACATTTTGAGAGTGTATTTATTCTTCTATCCTTTCATCTCTTTTGAGACATTGTTGTTTCTTTTGAGAATGTTTAAATCAAATTAAAGGTTTGTAAGTCCAATTTTTATAGATGATGGTAAAGTGAGGTATGTCACATCATCCACCAAGGTACAAATTCCCAAAGATGTAAAAAAGGGATGAGGTTGTTTTGAGTCCCAAATAAATTTGGGAGAATGAATGCCCAATCTTTAACTCTAAATCAAATAAAGTCCATTATTCATGCCCTTGATATTAGTAGGTGCTGGTCCAAAATGTTTATCCTTCAATTAAAAAAAATTATAATACTTTTAGAAAAAAGTTTACCACTACTACATTCATCGTTTGGTTTGTATTTTGTATCTTGTATTTTGTAATGTTAACATTAAAGTTTTCCCATTTATTCCTGAAATTTGTATTAAGCTTGAAAGTAAACTTGATTTGTTTAGCTTGAATCAAATTTTTAAAGTTTGTAACTCTACTTGCAGTGTACTCTTCCATCCAAAATCTAGTTGGTATAGAATGGCTCAATAATAATTATATGAGCTTATCTATCAACTATAACTAAGAGATTATATTACTTCTAGTTTCTAATTTAGAGATGATCGTTCTTTAATGTATTTGTTTTTTTAAATAATCACATACACAACTAATATTATGAATATGGAATAAATAAGAGAAGATTAACATGGTTTTTATGGCAAAGGATTACACATAAATTGAGAAATGGTCCAAATTTTTAATTTAGAAAAAATATATATTATATGAAATTTAGTTAAATTCATTATTGAAGTAATTATGATGTTATTAATGTCTATAAATTCTAAAGATTTTAAGAACAAAAGAAATTCTAAATGAATTATATATAAATTCATGCGATATTAGCATAAATATTGCATACCTAACTCATCAACACAATATTTCATTTGTATATAATTTTTTTATTGAATTAATACTTTATTTTTTTGGCTTTAATTACTTTGTTTAAGAAAACAATAACTTCCCTTACAATTGCAATGTTTAAGTGTTGAATTTCTTTTAAGTAGTTACATGCAGGAACTAAGAGTAAGTAATTATTTATATCTAAGATTGCAAAAATAAACACACTTTGCAAACAACCAATGTTGGGAGCTCAATTGACCGCAAACATGTTCGAGGTCATTCAAGCCATGATAAGGTCAAGAGCCTACTTAACCTCAATAAGGGAGTTGTCTATAAAATGACAAGGCTTGTCTTTGCAAATTATTAGTGTTAATGTCTAATGTGGTTGTGGAAGTGTTATGAGAAGTGTTGTAGTAAGTGACGATTACAAAATGTATTGGTGGTTAAACTTGTCATTGGTGGTTTTGCCACCATAAGTTAGACAATCTTATTTAAATGTGACAAATTAGATTTAATGGGACAAATGTTTGTCTCTTCAACATCTTGGCGATGGGGATTCTTTGGTGTACGAAGAGACACCTCCAATAATGTATAAGGGTAAAAGTGTGGGTTAAAAATGATTAGTTGTTGGGTTTATGATTCAAAGTTGCTTAATATACTTAGTTTATATTCTTAGGTTAATTATTTGTTTTGTTAGTTGGTTGGTTACATGGGAAAGTTGGTTTTCTCCTATAACCTCCCATGAAATTTTTATAAGCTTTAACGTTCTTTGTAAATATAATCTTGAAATAATATATGATAAGTTTTTGTGTGAAACATAATATTCATGATGTAGTTTTCTGTTATTTCTTTATTTACCCTGGTCATCAGTGGTATCAGAGTTTGGGATTTTTGAAGAGGATTGGAGATTTGAAGAACCATGTGGACGAGAGAGAGATCAATTTTTTTGCCAAAGTTTAAGAGTATAGCTTTCAAATTCTGCACACAACCATTGTACGGCTTTCAACAACCTTGTTGAAGTTTGTTAAAATATTTTTGGATTGTGCTATTTTTTTTTTTGGTGCAGTGAAAATAAAGAGAAGAGAAGTAATCACAGTGGAAGCGTTACTTTGAAATCTTCAATCACATTGAGATTCAACATTCTATGCAGGGCTATCATTTCCCTAGTACGGTGATTTTCTTTATCGTCTTTTTTGGTTAAGCAAATTTGTTTCAATAATGCAAAGGTAGAAATGGCATCAAGGCTCCTGCTACTTGTTGTTTGTGCCATTGCAGTGTCATGCTATCCTTCTACAGTATTTGCTTTTGTTTAGTCTAATAATCTTTCTAGATATTTTGGTTATGACAAGCAAGGATCAGTAAATTACAAATTTGGTGTCATTGCTACACTGCATGGCCGACTGACAAAATTCTTGCCATTAATTTTTTTTTGGTCTTCCACCTGCGTTTTGACAAATACGGATAGCATAGCCCTGAGTGTACAAGGATTGACATAATAGATCAACGTTTTGTTTAAAGGACACGACGGAAATCGAATTTCATTCCCCCTGATACCAAGATTAAATGTTGGGCACAAATATCCAACTTTAATAATGGGGCAGAGTAATATTTTGGTGCAGTTGTTCATGGTCTAAAATGGTTTTCTTTATGCTTGTGGGCTCCACCAATCACAACACAGTTGTTCATGTTTGCATGCCAAGTGAAACTATTTTACAATGGAAGTAATTTTTTTAATTTTCAACTTGACAAAATAAGGATATTTATAACAGTTTACCTTTTTCTATTCAAATTGAATAAAAACAAGTCAGATAATGTCTTTTGATAGCCACTTGAAAATAAGGGATGTCAAGGGTTCAACCCTCAAAAGTTACTTGAATTAATTAATTGTGAAAACCAAAAAAATCTGCATCTACTATGACCGTTTTCACCATTTTTGAACACACTCATATTATTTTGTGAAAGTTACTTTTTTGAAAACTAGATTCAGATAGCTTTTCAACGAGTATAAACGAGGGGTCCATCATATCTTGATATGATATTTTTAATCCCTACAAACTAGTCAAATTTTCTAAATTTGCATTGAAGGTGGGGGCGGGGGGGGGCAATTTTTGATTTTGGCATGCGTAAATATATTTTTTAACATATTTTGAATAAATTACGCATTGTAATGAAATCAGGTGCATTTTCGATGGAATCTGAAACCCCAAGTTTTTCTCAAATGATAAAAATATATTATATACATAAAAAATATATCATAATGATGTGTCTCACTGCTTATGTTGTCAGTGATAATGATGTTATATTTCAATGTTTACAGGTCCTTGAGGATCTAATAGGCTAAACAGAGCCAACTAGAGGTTGGAGGATACTTTCCATTCTCCAATTCGCTATTCACTTAGAGTATGGGTTCATTGTTAGGATAACAATTTTTAGCTTGTGTTTTTGCTTTCAGTTTAATTTTTGGTTTTCTATATTTGATATTCATGACATGGAGTGGACAAAGAAGTTTGAATTTGTTTTTATGCTGCACAACTTCTCACCTCTCTCCTGATAGGGGGAAGATATTGCATAGTGGCCTTCGATCACTCATTGGTGGTTTTACAAGTCAACATTAGATTTGCTAGCATTTTGAATGTTGAGCAAGGCATGTGTGCGATGTTGGTGATTGTTGGATATCTGATAGATGTGTCATACAGAGTATTAGAGGATCACTTGAACGGGTTCTTGTGTGGAACCTTATGTGGGTCAATGTAGTTGGATAGGCTTTGATTGAGTTCTATTACAGTACGGTATGATGGTCAAAGGGGATGAGCAAGCCATAATCGTGTTCATCAGCCATAGTTTGATTAATACCACGATGATCAGTACCACGATGTACTAGCTTGCAGATGTAGCAGAGATACTCATTGATGACTTCAAAGTCATTGTTATAGATCTTCTTCTATACCCCTTTGGATCAAGGGGGAGTTTGTTGGTTTTATGATCCAAAGTTGCTTAGTTTACTTAGTTTATTTTCTTAGGTTAATTGCGTGTTTTGTTAGTTGGTTGGTTACACGGGAAAGTTGGTTTTCTCCCATAACCTTCCATGAAAGTTTTATAAGCTTTCACGCTCTTTGTAAATATAATCTTGAAATAATAGATGATAAATTTTTGTGTGAAATACAATATTCATGATGTAGTTCTCTGTCACTTCTCCATTTATCCTAGCCATCATTAGCTAGGATTTGTATATATGCATAAGGGATAGCAATAAAAAGTTGAGAGAAGTAATCAATAGTAAATTATTAATTCATACTTGATAGTGTTGGTTATAAGAGGGGCCACCAAGCATCATAAGAAAGAAAAAGTAGTAGCAGAGGCGAGCTAAATAAATGGTGATATATTGTTGATTATGTTGATAGACGTTCTATTATGGCCATCGGGGGTGGTGGTGTGAAGCTGTAATTTTTTTGGACAAACAATTAATTATGACATTAAAGTGATGACCATTTTACTATTATATGGTGGTTTCAACCTTAAATTTGACGTCCATTTGACCATCACTTCGAAGTTTTTCCTTGTTGCTTTGAGAAGTCATTCGAAAAATCATAATAACTGTGAAGTTTGGCACCCATTAGATTAATGTCATTTTTCATTAGGAGAAGGTAATGAAATTATTAATTATTGTGATATCTATCGATGATTTTGAGATAGATGTACTTAAGATATCTATACTAGTTTTATACTTAACTAAGCTCTTTATAATTGCCCCATTCTTGAAGGAAGGTGATGGTGAGAAATTGATGATAACAAATTGGTTTTCCCCATTTGTGGTTTACTTATATTTCTTTCGAGTTGTTTAAACATTGTTTATCAATAAAAACTATATATACATATACAAAAATGATATACTTACTAATTTTTTTCACCCAAAGGCTACATATAATATTTATTACCAACATATGTAGGTAAGACAATCTGTATAATTCTATAATAACCAAATACGCCTAAGTTAGGTAAACAACCACAAAACAAGGCAATTATTGCCCTCAACCCCAACAAATACCAGGGATTACAACCTAAAACATATAAATTACAACCATAACCCAAAAGAACCAACATAGACAAGCTCATCCTTAACGATAGAAACATACATAGGGACCATACCTCACACTAGTAGTACTAGGTATTTTTGAATAAAGATCGGTAAAAGTTTCCTCAGTGAGAGATACACTAGCCTACACATTACCAAGATAAGTGGAGGGATGAGAGATGAGGTCTTCAAGGTTCTCTAAGCCAACAATTCTTGAAGATCATTCTTGCTCATTCAAACATTGACATTATGCGGAGTAACCATATTAATTGTGGAGCAAAAGAATGCAAAGACTTGCCCATGAATTGAAAAATAATATAAATAAACACTAACAAATATTAAATAAATTGATCATTCCAACATTAACATTACGCTAAGTAACCACATTTATCTTGGAACAAAAAGAACATAAAAACTTACTTATGAATTGAAAAATAATATAAATAAACCCTAAAAAAAAATGTTAAATAAATTATCAACATTGACATTAAATTGAGTAACCACATTCGTCCCACAGCAAAACGAACTTAGAGACTCGCATGTTAATCGAAGAATAATACAAATAAACACAAAAAGCGTTAGATATGCAAGTTATTGAACAGTTGATTCCTTCAATATACCGACAAGACAATATCTTCCACAAAAGAATAGGTCTCACCAGTTTAAACTTCTATCATCTGGTGTGCAGACATCAGGCATAATTAAATCCTTTGTCGACCAAGGCCCTCTGACTGGAACAAGACGTTCAGCAGATCCCTGAAGCTATCATTACAACCGGGAGGTCCTCATTTGGATCATGGAGAGATGGACCAGAAACGACATGATTCACGATGGGAAAGAGCTCCAGGATAAAATAGAGAGAGGAATAAATTCCCTTCGTTACTAACCACAAAGTTTGTAGAACTATCACAGGCTATACCATGATTTCCATGCGATGATCCCTCAAAATTGAATTTAAAATAACTAAGATCAAGTGGTTTCCATCTGGTAGCTTTCATGTCCACTTGATTATCGAGGCAGGGTTTATTAAATTTTAACCATACAATCACAAGTTCCTTTATTTGATGTTGAAGTCTTATTCCAAATACATTCTATGGCGTTGTTTTCTCCTTGGAAGATGCGATCATTCCTTTCTTTCCATATTAATATGATAGCAAGGAGACACCAATTCTCCGCCATAGCTTCTTTGTTTGTTCTTCATCTGTTGCTGTCACTGAATAATTAATTGTTGTAAGGTTTCTGTAATGGAACCCATAAATTATGATTTTGCAGAACAGAGACAAATTTTCCAAACGAATGAACGTTTAAGAAGAATGTGGTTTGTATTTTCCTAGGATTTGAGCATACCACACACCAATTAGGCCCATGGAGGCATCTTTTCTTTGGTTCCCCTGATAAAATGTAGTTTTGGTGTGTCAATTGTAGGCACTATTTTCACTTTAGTGATAATTGTTTTTGGTTCGAGGGCTTGTAAGTGTAGTAATATCTTTGATTGTATGCTTATATGTACATTGGGGTCACGGTGGGACAACATGTAGCACTTCATGAGAGAGGTGTTGTCGGTGCTCTTTCTTATTACCACTATATCACTCTTATAACAATATTTTTTTCTTCCTTAATCTTTGGACTTTTCCTCTGACATCCTTTTCACCATTTCTTGCACATCTTGAGGCCAATGACGTCTTGCTTTATTTGATGTCATCAATTGGGCCAATAATGTTTTGATTTATGTGGATTTATATCTATGGCTTTCATTAGGCTAATGACATTGATTAAAACTTACTTCTTTTTCTTCTTTTTCTTTTCTTTCTTTTTTTTTTTTTTTTTTGACATTTAGGGATTTGATTTATATTTATAGGTTTCTTTTTATGATTTTTCAAAGATAGGAACGATTCATTTACTTTGTTCGTGCTCACAAATCTATTTTAGGACATAAATAAGATTAAATGTCTTGGGGATAAAAGTAGGTAAGTGGGATACAGTCAAGCTATCCTCAAAAAATCTATTTTTGACTGAGTGGTGCCTACATACTATAAATAGACTTCATGTTGATGTAATTTTCCATTTGAAGAAGATCATATAGAAATAAACTAATAAATTTGATTAGAATTATTGACAAAGGATGGCCTCAACCTATAATTTTTTTTTGTTAACTTGGCCAATGATTGTATTACTATAGTAGAATTACAATAAGGCTCTTTGTTGAATAGATAAATGCTTTTGAAACTACGTTTCCAAGAGAGTTTTAGATAGAGTAACCATGGGTTTGAAGTGAGACACTTGATGTGCTCTTATAGGATAATCTTTGAATTATTTTTAATAACCAAATTATTGTTGTGTGTAGGAGATCCATTAGGAATCATGTCATTTTAAAAAGCTAATTGTTAGAGCACTATAGACAAGTTTGTACTAGTGTACATCTGCACAGTGCATCTATATCTACCTAGTACACACTTGTCCAAAATTGACAGAAGCTTCTTAAACTGGAATGACAGTGAATTATATGCTAATTAGGGATGAATAGGAATAAATTAGGAAAGTCTAGAAGATGTTTTTAATAGGGTATGTGTACGGAGTTGGGGGACAATTTCATGGACATACCCAACAATGTGTATGCGTTATAGCAATAACGTGTACATGTTATTTTAATTATAGGAATGCATACGTGTTATAGGAACGCGTACACATTAACTAAACTACAAAACAAAAATAAAAAAGCTTTTACCAAATTTTCATTTGCTATCTCCCTTGGCGTTTGTGTTTTGCTTGTTGGCATTCATGTTTTATTTTTTGGCTCTTCCTTTTGCCCTCCAGCTTGTGTTTTCACCTCTCGCTCACTTGGAAATCGGTCCTCTTGCTCCCGCATTCGTGATATCGATGATTTCACCATGAAGTAGAGGTAAGTTTTGTAGAATAAATCAATTTTTTTGAAAATTTTGCATAGTTTGATTTGTAATTTTTTCCCAACAGATCGGCATGCTCCACCTAATCCTTTGCCTAACCCTCTGCCCATCCTTCCTAGCTCTCTATCTAACTCTCCTAACCCTTTGCCTAACCCTCCTATAGTTCCACTAGATCCCCTCAGACAACCAAGAGGATATAACGCCATGAAGAAGAGGTAAGTTTTGTAGATTAAATCATTTTTTTTGAGTTTTTTCATAGTTTCATTTATAATTTTTCTCCAATAGGTTGGCATGCTCTGCTTAACCCTGCACCTAATCCTTCGCCCAACCCTTCTAACCCTCCGTTTAACTCTCCTAATCCTCTGCCTAACCTTCCTATAGTTCCACTAGATCCCCCAAGCAATCAAGAGGATATAGTTGCTCACATAGTGGAGAAAAAAATTAAAATTGAGTAGATAATTAAGAGAATGAGGGAGCCCACTTCCACGAACACCCACCGTACCTATTTGACCAATACCCTAGAGTTAGGATTAGGTCAAGTTGACTAGATAATGAGTCAAATTGACAGATAGAGGTCATATAGGGATAAATGTAGGGCTTATTATGCTGATAAATTGTCAACACATGAGGTGAAAAATAAATTAAAAAATATATCAAACTTGTACCTTATTTATCGACCCAACCACCAATGCCCCATTTCTCATAACAACCAAACATGTCCCAATCCATTAATGCCAAATTTTAGGAACAATGGTGGATGGTGTTTGACTATCTACCTTGTAATAAGCATGATTTCCCTTTGTAATTTTTGAGGAAACTCTATTGTGTGTTTGTTCTTAATAAAATTCCAAACTATTTTGACTATGGTGAGTTTCAAGGCCAAGGGAAAGGCTCCATGTAGGATCAATTAGGGGCACATCGTGCACCTAATCGAGTTGCAAGGATCCCTACCCAAAAGCCACTTCATCCAGAGATTCCCTTTGCAGTGAGGGAGGTTGTGAAGATAGACACTTTGCATGCACTTACTGATACACTTGTTCATCATACGAGTAGACTTTCAGAGATAGATCCTTGAGATACTCTAGCTAATGGTCATACCCGACCCCACCCATGCAGATGTTGTGGTGCTATATGCACTGGACCTTCAGATGATGATGGTGGCGCTTCAGGGAGCTTGCAGGATATGGTCTTCACTGATGAGTTGTTGGCACACACATTTGGTTTGGATACGTTGGGAGTCTCTACACACATGCAAGTATTTTTTATATAAATTTCATGTTAAATTTTTAAGTTATATTTGCAAATTAAAAAGGTAAAAATTAATTTACACGTTTAAATTGAATAATATATATCGGTTTGGATACGGTCGAGCTATCCTCAAAAAATCCATTTTTGATTGAGTGTTGCCTATATACTATAAATAGACTTCATGCTGATGTAATTCTCCATTTGAGGAAGATCATATATAAATAAACTAGTAAATTTGATTAGAATTATTGACAAAGGATGGCCTCAACCTACAAAAAAATTGTGTTAACTTGGCCAATGATTGTATTACTATAGTAGAATTACAACAAGGCTCTTTGTTGAATAGATAAATACTTTTAAAATTGCATTTTCAAGAGAGTGTTAGATAGAGTAACCATGGGTTTGAAGTGAGACACTTGTGTGCTCTTATAGGATAATCTTTGGATTGTTTTTAATAACCAACTTATTGTTGTGTGTAGGAGATCCATTATGAAGCATGCCATTTTGAAAAGCTAGTTGTTAGAGCAGTATAGACAAGTTTTCACTAGTGTACATCTGCACATTGCATCTATATCTACCTAGTACACACTTCTCCAGAATTGGCAGAGGCTTCTTAAACTGGAATGATAGTGAAATATATGCTAATTAAGAATAAATAGGAATGAATTAGGGAAGTCTAGAAGACGTTTTCAGTAATTGAAAGACTTTAAATTCTTTCATATAGATAAATGGTTATTAGAATAACAATTTGGCCAAGTAAGGTAAAACATGTCAAGGACCATAAATGTCATGCATTTATTGATTAAGTTAATTTTTTCACAACCATATTTCCAATAATAAAGGTGCAATGATGGAATTATTTAGTTTAATTGAGAGCGACGAGCTTAATCATTTCAAATGACTCCATGATATTATACTTCAAGATGGGCAACTTCACAACTCCTAATAATCCAATCACCCTCCTTACATGTCACGTCCTCTGAGTCATTTTAAATCTGCATCTCTTTTCATTACTATACACATGGTTCAAATCTATCATATCCCAAAATACATTTATGAACACCTTATACACAATTTCATTGTGTATTTCCTTCTATGCATATACTTGTATTTCTTTCCCATTCATGTCTCATTTACAACATATCCTCCTCGACCACATTTCAATGGCTCAACTTCTACCTTCCTCATCTCAAACACCCTTTTCCATGGACAATATAAATAATAGCTTTAGAGATGATGAACATCTCACCCATTTGATCAACTCCACTCTCTCCACTAATGACTTGTAGGTGGACCTCCATTCACTACCAAAATAATAGGCGATGATATAAAATTTGCATTAGCTCCATTCATGCCTGCATTCACTAATTTTCTAAATATTAGAATTATCAATTAATAATAAGACAAAATCATGAATGCACATGAGATTATAGTTAAGTACAAACAAAGTGTCAATGTATGTTCAAAATGCATTAAAATACAAATCCTAAAATATTTCAATTTAAGATGTGTTGATTTTAAAGTATGAGAGCATAAAACTACTAAATTGTTTAGATTCCTAAAATAATAAAAATTAGAAATTTTGAAAAATATAAAATGAAGATATACAATCCTAAAATAGAGCAATGAAATACATATAATAATGTAAAAAATATACCAAAAATAAAATAAAAATGATACAATAGAAAGTGAGTAGACAAACGAATTTGAAAATGAGGTCTCATACAATTGGAATAGTGTAAGTTGAATGAAGATGAGTCCTTAAACCTATGTATTGATTTCATGAATAGAGTTCCACAAATTTTGTATTGAAAATGAGTAGAAACATTAAAAACTTGTATCCAATGTTATTTTTATAAATGTCACGTAAAATGGAAAAGCAAAAGAATGTTATATACAATAAAATAAAAAACTTTGAGTGCAACAAGTAGACATTTTTTCATTTTCCCAATAGCAAAAATATCTTCTAAATAAAAATATGTAAATCAAACTAAACTTATTATAACGATATCCAAACAAACATATAAAAATAAGATGGAAAAAAAACTTATGTTATAATTCTCTCTTTTTGAGAGTGTGATCTATAAAAAAGGCCATGCAAGCATGTTTTGTTTAAATTGAATCGAATCCAATTTACAATCAACATTTTATCTGAAGCACATATATTTCAAAATTGATTATATTAATTTCAAGTTTAAAAAATATAACAAAAATCATAGTAATGACAAGTTATTGTATTTGTATTTGTGAATAAGAAATGCTAAACCAAATTATAGTGATTTAAAAGGCGATGCATTATATTAGAATATGTAGAGACAACATTAAAAAAAGCATGTCAATGCTCAGCGAAATGCAGATTAAACATGTATTCAAATAAAAAATGTAAGAAATACATTACGCATCGTTAGAAAACATGCAGCAAAATTAGTTTGATATAGAAAACTAAGTCAACCCAAAATTATGCAAAATATTTAAATTTGAAGATAATACTAGAAACCAAGTTCATAAAGCAATACACAATGGAGGCTTGAAAAATGAAAATAACCCCTTTTTTTTAAACCAATCAAAGAAGGTAAAGTGCATATTCATCCAAAAAAAAAAAAAATTGCATGTTTGTAATAACAAAATTTGAATATCTAAAAAAAATACACGTGAAGGGACAAATGAAGGTGAAAGTTAAAACTTGTATATTATTTTCTTTCTAATAAGCACTCACAATTTTTTTTTGGAAAATGATAATAAATTTTAACAATTTGTATCAAACGTTGTTAGTTTTTACAGATTTTTAAAATAGGTGAAGGCAAGAATTATCATATAAATGAAAGATGGAAGCATTTGTATGGGACAAATATACGATTTTTTCTTTGTGAAAAAAAACATTTGTCAATTAAGAAAAATATGTTAGACACATTTTTAAGATATTAAAAAAAATTATAATTAATCAATGGAAAATTATTTTATATATTTTCTATAAAAATTTGTATGATTAAAAGCCAAAATTATAGAGAAAAGTTTAGATTTATGTTCAAAAATACTATAAACTATGCTTTGACATCATTTACCTAAAAGTTCTTGAAATTGTTTTTAAAAAATGTTTTTTTAACATTTGTATATGTATATGTAGAAGTTTTAGTAGTGAAATAGATAGACGATAAATGTTGCTAAGAAATGCACTTGTTTTTCTTTTTTGAAAGTGATTAAACGAGAAGACAATAGCATGTAAGAATAATATGTTTATGATTTTGATCGTGCCATTTTATATATAAAATAACTTATTTTTTTATATAAAAAAATACTGTTGTAATATTTTTCATAATTCAATTATAAGTGGAATGTTTTCAATACATCTTAACAGTTTATATGTAATAAAGTTAACAAAATGTTTTATTTCTTAGAAAATTATGTTGACATACATATAATAAAGAACATATTAAACATTATAAATTGAGAGTGATTTATTATTAAGATGGCTATGTTGTTTAAAATAGAATAAATTATAGGGCATGATTTTTGCTTGCAATAGCTAGTGGTTTTGCTTAATGTAAAGATTCATGTACTAGAGTCATAAAAATGTATATTGTTAAAGTGTATTGTGCATGTTTGCAATTAAAAATAGAAAATAACCTTTTGTGTTTTGTGTCATGTAGAGGTCATGTTTATTACAAAGTTTTGAAAAAAAAAATTCAACATAATTTGTGACTAGCAGTGTTTTTGAAGAAGAAATGATACTGACAAAATCATGGAAAAATTTGTTACGTTGAGCAATAAAATAGAATAAAAAATGAAAAAAAATATTGAATAAAAAAAAAAGCATTGTTAGGTAGGTGAGATGTTGGAATGAAATTAGAGTGTTGCATAGGAAATAAGAGAAAAAAAATGAAGAGACATTGACATGTTAAATAAAAAGTGTTGGTATATATTTCATCGAACAAATTAATAGCAAGGAATCACATTTGAGGTTTTCACTTGAGTATTTAATGCAATTAAGGTCATTGGACATGGAACGAGAAATAAAAAATGTAAGAAATGTAAGAAATAAGTTTTACATTTTTCAAAAAAAAATACTAAATTTAATTTGATCTAGAAAATTAAGTCAATCTAAAATAGTGTAAAACAATTCAATTTTTTAAGTGATATTAGAAAACAAGTTACAAACCAATGGGTGTTGGATGGTGGACCTTAATTTTATTTTAATGCCCAGTTCCCGACAGGGGGGGTGTCGGGGGGCAACACCACCCCACTAGGGTTGTCATGGGGGTCTGGGGGCGGGGCAATGACCTATTTTGGAGCCCCCTTAGCGGGGGTTTGGGAGCAACACCTATGAAGCAAAATTTTGTTAAAAATGCACTATATAATATATTATTATTTCATCGTAAATTTGGACCGTTCACTATTAGATCACAAATCTAATGGTAGAAATTATGTTTGTGCATTTTTGCCCTATATGTAACCCTCCTTTTGATATGAGGGTATTGTAATTACGGTGGCATGCTATATGTGAGTGAAGTGGATATTGCAATGGTTGTATTGTAAGTTTTTACCTTCATTTGTTAGACTGAATAATAAGAAGGACTGACTGTTTCTGTGTGGACGTAGGTCATATTGGGTGAACCACGTTAAATTTGTGTCTCTATTGTGTTGTATTTTTTGTATTTTATTTCTATCTTTAATTCATTAATATTGCTCTATGTTCTGTATTCCTAACAGTGTGCAATGGAAACATGATAAGCAAAGACAAATCTTTAAACATTTTTTTTCCAATTCCTTTTCAACTTTTGTGTTGAAAGTGATAAGATATCTTAAGAACGTGTATTCAATGATACTTGTTTTGAAATAGATTATAAAATAAATGAGGAAAAGTACTGTTTTGATATTTTTTGTGAGTTATATAAAATCAAGAACAAACAAAACATGCATAATATAGGTGTATTATGGAAATAGTGAATGATCTATATAGTGTACATTGTTCAATATTGTCTCAAATAAAATACATTGAAGATGGTAAATTTTACTTGTAATGGATAGCTATTTTTGCTTAATTTTAAATTTTTCAATGCGAAAGGCACAACCAATGTATAATGTGTATGTCCATATTTGCAAATAACATATGATTTTTTATGTTTTGTGTCATTTAGAAGTTATGTTCATTACAAAGTTTGGAAAGAAACATATTCAACATAATTTATAGCTATAAGTATTCATGAGGAGAAAGGGCACCAATAAAAGTAAGAATTTCTTATTGAGATGAGTGATAAAAAAAATAATAAAAAAAAATAAAAATATTAAAACAAAATTTGAAAAAATACAATGTTAAATAAGTAATATGTAAGAATGAAATCAATGTGTTGCATAGGAAATAAGAGGGAAAAATTAACACAACATTAACATGTCGAATTAAAAATATTGATATAAATTGCATGGAACAAGATAATAGTAGAGAATTGCATTTCAAGTTATTACTTGAGAATTTCGTAGAATGAAGATAAGACATAGAATGAAAAAAAATTGTAAAAAAAAACTTTACACCATTCAGAATTATTTATTGAAATATGTTTGATATAAAGAATTAAGTCAACCAAAATGGTGTAAAATAATTTGGAATTGGAATTGATAGTGGAGGAAAATATCTCAAATCAATGTGTAACAGGAACATGATAAATGAGGACAAACCTTTTTTTAAAAAAATTACTGTCTTTTTTTAAAAGGTTATTTGCAACATTTGTATTGAAGCCAAAAAGAAATCTTAAAAATGTGAATTGAATGATATTTATGTTGAAAGATATTATAAAATCGATAAGGAGAAGAAATTTTTGGCCTTTTTAATGATGTGTTCAGAATTAAGAACAAACATAATAGGCATAATAAATGTGTATTTTGAAAATAGAGAATGATTTATATAATGTGTATTATTTATTTACCATTAGTAAAATGGAGTGCATGATGATATTAATGCATGGTATGTGATATATGTTCATGCCTATCATATTTAGTTGTTGCAACTATACAACATGTATAAACATATTTAGAAGTATTAAAATATAAAAGAATTGTAATTAATTTATTGAAATTCTTGTAAGTAGGATTATTTTTTGATATGATTTTGAAATTAGCGATTTATTTTTTTAATAATATATAAAAATAATAGTGTATTATTTATGCTAATGAGATGTGGGTGAGTTGGTTTAGCAGTTTGGTTGTTTCAAGTTTCACTCGAGGTTGGTTGTGGTTGTTATTGGTATATGTAGTAGATGGTCATTTGAGGATTAAAAACAAAAATGTTTTTTGTTTGAACATTTGTGATTATGATTTATATTCTTAAATTGTTAATGATCGATGATCCCATAATTATTCTTGAACTAATTATAATTGTTATTGGTATATTTAATATATATAATAAATAATCATTTAGAAATAAAAAATAAAAATATTTTTAATTTAAATATTCAAATGTTTCAAAATTTAACGAAGGACCAAAATACTTGCATCTTATTCTATTATAACAATAAATTATTTAATCCAAATTTTAAAAATAAAGCTTCTACTGTAATACTTTGCTACAATTAAAAGACATCTAATTAAATAAAAGAAAAAACAATCTAGCTGAAATATAAATAATGTAAACATTACAAGTTAGCAAAAGAAGCATCTAAAACTTACTGAGATGCACATTTTGTTTTTGGGTGCGTTTTTTAACTTTTCAAAGCTACCAACACAGAGGACAGTCCATATTTGTTACCTGGATTGTGGTATTCCGTTCACAAAGCAGACTCTAGTTTATTGCCACTTCTAACACACACAAAAAAGAATTTAAAACTGCATTTATTTATTTGGAAAAGCATAAAAGTATATTCCAGGGGGAGAAAAGCAAAGCAATTAAATGAAAGTACGATTTTTTTTATTTATTTTTTACGTAAGTTGTTTTATTTTATTTTAAATATTGGCGTGTAATAAAATATTTATTTTTAAAATTAAAAATTGTTCGAATTTACAAAATTAATGTATATTTAGAAAATATGAATATGACAACAATAATTATATAGTGTGTTTGTTTAAGCATTATATTTTTTATGTTGTATGTATAAAGGAAGTTTATATTGGTATGTTTATTTTCATGATAAGAAAACCTTGTATAGTTAAACTCACAGTTTAATAATGATTAAGTATGGACAAGGCATGCAATTGTTTATACGGAAATTTTTTTTATAAAATATAATTTTTAAATATATAGATTTCATGATATTTGTTTATATTTGGAAAAAACATAACATTTAATATTTAACCTTAATTGTAAGAAATAAAATAACTATGTTAAATTATTTTTTAAGTATAAAAAATGATAAGCAATAGGACAGTTTGTATTGTGTCATCGCGATTAAGAACATATACATATTTTATATTAGTATGTTTAATTTTGTAATAAAGGAAAAAATATTTTTTTAATTTGTGATTCAACATAAAATAAAATAAATTATGTGTAAGTACTTGTGCCAAAAAATACTTTTCAAATATATATCATAACACTTATGTATGATACATTTACGAAAACATAAGACATCATATTGAAATTCAATTTCAAAAAACCAAAATAAATAAATTGTTTTTTTTTTTAAATATAAAAAATGATAAACAATAGTTCAATTGCAATTATGCCATTGGCAATACAAATACGGTGAAGTTTACAATAGACATTGTTAGATATAAGAGATGAAAATAACACAATTACAAAAAATGTTTAAAAGATCTCGAGTAGAGTGCATCAGAGTATGGCTACATGGCTCGATATTACAACTTGTAAGCAATTGTAAATGCGACTTAATACATTCGTCATTTAACACATCAACAAATGATGAAATATTTGTTTGAATAAATAAGAATTTTTAGGCACCATATATAATTACATTGTTGAACAAGTGTCGTGATGCGGTTATAGTATTTTTCTATCTGTCTGTGTCAGTTTGGTTGAGTAATCCACATGGTACGCCTTTCTGAATTGTCTTCCCTTTGAAATTTAATGCATTCTAGAGGTTGTTATCGTGGCAGAGGCTGAAGACCAGAAAATTGCAGGAGCTTCTCAACAACAACACGTTAACTGACAACTGGATCTCGCCCTTGTTCTGTTGGAGTATTACCATTATCGTGATCTAGTGCAACAATGCGTTTGAAACCTGAGGCAGAACCCACCCCTTGCCACATATGCAATTCGACAAAATTAGAAAAGATCCAAGCTCACATGTACCTCTACCCTGTACGAATAAGAAGACGAGATGAAAGCTAGTGTTAGGAATATGCCCGCGACCAGGCTTCAGAGAACCCATGGATTTTCAAAAAGACGTGGTCTTCATTGCACAGGGTGAACTATAAATAATAGAGCTAAGCAATTCCATACAAAATAAAGGAATATTGTTGGGTGTAAAGTGATGAAATAAAAACACAGAAATAGTTTTATGGCTTAAATACACCGTGAAAGCAACAATCGAAGTAGATTTTAGACTGAAATTGATAGGCACCGTTCACCTTGTCTTCGGAGCAATGATAGATATCAGTAGATTGTTCATGTATTTACTCCATAATAAAAAGATTCAACCTTTAATGTTCAAAGAATAACATCTATTATCACTATAAAATACATATTTATTCCAAAAATCACCCCCTGAAACATATATCTAAAAAACATGAATTTGCTTCAGAGATTTTCTCCAAACACAAAGACAGTGAGTTTTTACAAGACTTGATTTGCATTTAGGGAGCCCTACGAAGTTCTGTGTGATGGCAGCTTTGTTCACACGTTGTTGGATTCTCGTCTGCAAACCAACAGAGTTTGGAATTCATTTCGGTTCCCGATGTTACAGTCTTCGAATGAATGCAATTGGCTACTTGTAAAACCGCCATGAACAACAACAGTCCTTGAAGCTTTCAGTGCACCCTTCGAGTGGTAAGTTTTCTCGATCACAATCTTTTAAACGTCGTTTATCCGGTCGAATTTGACCCCGTAATTTGTTTTTTTTTGAAACCCTATTTTATAATGTTGCTTAGCGCTAGTTTATACCCAGTGCTATGTGTAAGTATGTCCGATTTACCGTTCATGTAAACCTTGCCTTAGAACTACATGTCGATGGGGTGCTTGTACGAAGGATTCCACTAGGAGTATCAGGAACAGTTTAGCCACTTCTTTACTTAAATATGGTTGGAATGTAAGTATCATCTTTTTTCGTTCTGAAGAATCCAACATCTTAGTGAAGACACTACTTATATTTATGTTTAATACTGTAGCTAGCCAAAATATATACAAAGTATCAAGACGTTGTTGATACATGACGGCACGATAGGGAATGGCATAAGTAGTCACAGGGAAATTTAGAGCGGGTAATTGATTTAGTTGCAAAATCAATTAGTTTTTTATTTACCTTATTGTTCACAAGGCATAAAACCTTTTTATTATGAAACAAATGCATTAACGATCTACTGATTTTATCAAAGCTCTGAAGCAAATTCATGTCACTTATACATATACATATACTCCTATTGCCACAATTATATAACAGAGTGAACGCCTTATTCATCACGAATTCTTATATAAGTCAACTCCATTTGAGACAAGTTGCAGCAGAGTTGCTGCAGAGCTGAGGAATAAAATAATATATTTAAGCAGATAGTCTATAAAATCAAATCATAGAACACAAACACAGACAACTGCCAAAAAAGCAAGGTATGCAGCTATGAATTCTCAGACTCACTGTTTTTTTTTTTTCAATAATTGAATGAAAACATTGCCTAAAGGAAGAATAATGAGATTTGTAGTGTGGAAACACAAGACTAAGAAAAAGGTATGAATAAGGAATAAAGATGAAACAAAGAAAGACCAAAGATGAGAATTTATGCCCACTTCCAATTTCAATGTCATGGTCGGTGTGACAAAATTTCTAATATATCCTTTTAAATATGCATTATTTAATTGTAAAAGTTGTCGCAATTTTAGATTCATTGCCAGTGCTTGTTCCTTGCAAACATGACATATATTGTCTATAATAATCATTTTAGTGGGCATGGTATAGCAGTCTGCGTCACCCCTCTCATACCTTAGAGTTGCTTTTGACAGAAAAGCCCATGATATGAATGCCCTTGCATGGGACAAGTCTTGATTCAAATTTTTTTAATAAAATTATTATTGATATAAATTGTAACTGTCATTTGAGCATGCAAGAATTTTTTTTCACGAGAATTATTTTTTGTTTAAGTAGGGTCATAAACCACTAATATGTTGTCTTCAAAAACTTTAATGGTTTTCCTTGCACGTAGGTTGAGCATAGTTAATGAACACTTGAATCTAAGTTATCTTTGATAATAAATACAAAAATTGTAATAAAAATATGGGTAATAAAAATAATCATTGTAACGAGTTTTTATTTTTTAAGTACTTTAGTAAATATTAAATTGTATTTTTATCTTTACAGTTTTGATTTATGTTCTCCTACAACATTTATTTCTTGATTATTATTATTATAATAAAAAAATAATATGAAATAAAAAGGAAATAACTAAATATTTATTTGTTTTTATAAATAAATAATCAAAATCCTTAACAAAATATTTTACAACATTTTAAATAAAATCTTACTTATTCGAGACATGTTTCCTTTCCAAACTAATATCAATTTTCATCCTTAGAAAATTAAAATGTTATAAAATCAAAATGCACAATAAAAGACTAATTAATAAAAGAAAAAAATTATTATTTTATTTTATTTATTCTTAGACATAATACAATATGAAACAAGAAGGAAAATGCAAAAGTCAAATGCTTACTAGTCTATGTTTTGTGTGTATATATATATATATATATGTGTATGGAGTCTTGTGTTATATAGTACATTTTTGTCACTGTGGTTGTATGATTTCATCTTTGGTGTGAATGTGAATTCTAAACAAAAGCAAAAATAAACAAGGGAAAAACTCAAGATAGGAGGATTATAGTATTAAGGGGTTAAAAAAGCAGCTCAATGCAATTTTATGAGATACTTCCTTAATAGAAATATGTTATTGATTAAAATATATAATTTTTGATTCAATTATCTTTGACAATTAAGATAAAATTTGCAAGATGAGTAGTGTAACATGTATAACTTTAAAAAATTTGATACAAAGACTCATCATAATTTGACCATACATTATCAATAATATTTTTAAAAAACGTGTTTTCTTTTTTTTTACTTACTTTTTTCATTGCTTGATCAATGACAATAAATGTATTTATCAAACTTGTATTTGGCATTACATAAACATGTATAATTGTTAGTAATTGTTCATGCACAAGCATGGTGGAACATAATGCCTTTATGCAAATAATTTTAAAATTTATTGTATGTACAAAATGATGTTTTTTTTATACAAATAATTATCATGTGAACATGATGTATAATAATACGATGACAGTTAAGCAATGCATTGTTCATTGTAATAAAAGAAATATGAGTTTTTTTATAAATAATATATACTAGATTGCATTAAACTATGATCTTGAACAATGTAGACTTTGTACAATTAAATACTTTGTATGTTTAGTGAATAAAAATGAATGCATGAATCAAAATCAATGGAAGAAAAGTAATTTTATAATTTCTATGTTGCCTCATATTTGCGCTGAGACATTTTTAGAAACACTTTTTCTTTTATTTTAATTTTTTCCTTTTGTTAATAGGTGTAGTAAATACGAGATATAATAGTTAGTTGGGTTTTTGTTATATTTATTCATATAGACATTGAAATCTCCAAAAATGTAAATCATTTGTTTTACTTACTTTTTCCAATGCTTGATCAATGACAATAAGGATATTTATCAGCCTTGCATTTGGCATTACATAAACATTTATAATTGTTAGTAATTATTCATGCACGAGCACGGTAGAAAACAATGCCTTTATACAAGTAATTTTAAAATTTATTATATGTACAAAATGATGTTTTTTTTTGCACAAATAATTATCGGATATACATGATGCATAATAATATGATGGTAATTAAGCAATGGATTGTACATTATAATAAAAGAAAAGTGAGTTTTTTATAAATTTAAACTATAATCTTGAACAATGTAGACTTTGTGCAATTACATATTATATGTTTAGTGAATAAAAATGAACCTATGAATCAAAATCAATGGAGGAAAAGTAATTTTATAATTTCTATTTTGCCTCATATTTGAGATGAGACATTTCTAGAAACACTTTTTCTTTTTCTTTTTTTCTTTTTCTTTTGTTAATGGATGTAGTAAATACAAGGTATGTATAGTCTTTATATGACACAACATAGTACAAACCAAATCATGACACTTATTCCTATAGGATCAAAATCAAGGTCATTCATTATCAGTCCTTGATCTTCGTGAAGTTTACATGCATGTGCAATTTTAACTAGAAACTATTTAATAATTTTCAAACTGCTTTGTATGGTGAATTTGTTAAAGGTCTAGCAATTTGAATAATTGGTATATATTGTGTGTCAATGATGTTCGTATACAAATATGATTTTTTCGTATTTTTATTTTTTTGTGTATGTTTCAATAGGTAGCATTCGTATGGAATCATTGAATTACATAGAATGTCAGCATTTCAATCCATATTTCAAAAATAAACATATAATAGATTACAATGATGAGTAAACATACATCCCATATTTTGAAATATATCATTAACTGATAATTTTAATATTGAATTTTATTTTAAATATATCAATACTTTTTGTATAATTATAATACTTGAACTTTCCATCCAACCCATTTACCAAACCATCATCAATATCATTGTTTCCAACAAATAATTAAGCTAATGTGTCTTAGTTGAAAACAAGTTTCTTTGGTAATGAAATTATACGTGCATATCTAGTTGTTCTATCATATGTTAGATCTTCTTCATCGATTGCATTGACCACAATCTCTTCACCAAGAGTAGTTGCAAGCATTTCAATATTGTGGTTATCGACATTGATATTCTTGAAGAAAAGATATGGAAATGTTGGATCTTTTTCTATAAGACAACGTAACATGTTTGAGATCTTATTCATATTTTATTAAGAATAGACACAAATATTTCATCTTGTTGTCACATATTTCTTAGTTAGTTTATAGATGTTTGCATTGTTTTTCCAAAAATCATATAGAATTATTTATCTAACTAATCTAGGACTTTCAAATACTAGACAATCATTTATAGGTTGGACTTGATATAATTCACCACAAAATATCATATCAATGTTAGTGAGATGCAATATCGCATTTGTTTTATTTCCCTAACTCAATTGTTAATGAAATATAATAATTATCTATCAATAAGAGAAAATTGATCTATAAGAATAAGATGAAATTACTAAAATGTTTAGACAAAGTATCTAAACATTCAGAACTCAATGAAACTATTTTAAATCAACTAAAAGGCAATAAAAGTGCTACATGGAATGTTATGCCCCCTACATTATAAGCAACCTTCCTTATGAATACCAAAATAAATCATTTTGATTTTAATGGGTCGCTATTGATCGCATTGTTATAGATACGAATCAAAGTTTTGAAGACCAATTTTTACATAAATGCCTTCCTTGTTCTTGCACCACCTATCAGAAAAGGTACAATGGCATTGCAAGGTTAGTATATTTCTTCAATACAATTTCTTTCACATTTTTTTACAAAAATTTATTCAAAATATTTATATGTTATATAACATTTTATATTATGAATGAACATTTTTCTATTTTATATGGTATGTTTATATTTTTTTTCGTTGTTGAACCATGCAAAAAAAAATCAATTTATATGTCATAATTTTCATACAATGTTTATTTTTATTTTTGTAGGGAACATGTTTCATTAACATCTTTGATGTTAATTTTAAATTCATTTAGTGAATATATATCTTCCCCAATTTTTTCCCTACCATAAACAAATGCTTCCTCGTTTTGGATTTTTTTTAATTGAAATATCTATGCATCTTTCCAAGTTGAGAAATCATCTTTGAGACAATCTTCAATGTTTTTAAATGAAACATAAAGCAAAATATTTTCTCAACAATAGTTGTCACTATCCAGATGTTTATTCTAACAAAAAAATCAAATGACACTTGTAGTTTCATGGACTTTTTTTATTTTTATTGTATGTAGAAACAAATTCAGCAAACCGTGTAGGCTTTCTAGTCATGCAATATAGTAGACTTGACTTATTGGCACATAACATTACCATATTGATTTGGTTATTGATTCAACAATACTTAAGATTTTAGGATGAATATTCGTTCTTCATAAAATGAGGCATTTATGAATATGGATTTTCATGAATTATTATAGAATGGAATAGGCACAAAGTATGTGTTGTCTATTGTGTAGACATATATTAAGAATTAAGTATTTCGTTTCCTATTTTTTTAAAAATTTAAATAACATTAAAATTTAATGTTTGATATTTTTCATTTACTTTTTAAAATGTTTTTGTTATTATTTTATCAATTTTAATCATGTACAAATTAATATAAATCATAATTGTATATGCATTAAAAATGAGTTGTGCATTTATATTTGATTTCCATAATGGTGGTATTTTTTTTTAAAAACACATTGTTTTATACTTATGATGGGATTTTTTTAAAATAAAAATGTTGGTTATTTCAATATAATTAAGATTATTTCTATATATTTAGTTTTGTTCATGTTTAGTTCGTCAAGAAACATTGTCAAAGAAATTGAATTATGATATCAATTTTTTAAAGGACCAAGAAATTATGTTTTACATTTTAGAAAGCACCCTCATTTTCATCTTCTTTTGATTAAATTATTCTTGTATGTTTCATTTGTGATTGGAGAAAATCATATTTACATTTTGATTGTTTGCCTCTCTTGTAACTCTTTGTATGTCGATATTGATATAATTTTGTAATATTGAGAATAAATAGGCTAGTGTCACAACTAATGTAGTCACTTTCAACATGATCGATGATTGAATCATCATTTTTTCCATATAAAATTTCATATTTTTTCCATATTAGCCAATTACTATGAGTATTGCCTCTGCTTTGTAATTTTGTGACAAAAAAAAATCAATAATTTCTCCAAAAAAAAAAAATTATTTTTACACAATAGTTGTTTCAATGCATATAATCTATATTTATAGTAAGAAAATGTCTATAGTTGTCTTGTAAAGAATGTAAGTGTCACCAAACTTCTATCGTCACTATCCTTGTCTATAGAACTAGCTCTATGCAAATTTATACTTCCTTTATTATCACTAGCAAGAGCGCAAAGCAAATCTTCATAGTTGTGATTCAATTTCACATTTTAAATGCAATACAATTGTTTCTTATATAATAGTTGTAAAGTTTTCATTATAACATTTTCACGAACCTTTCCCGATTGATAAGGGTATATATACTTAAGGGAACATTTAAGCTCCATAGTCACAGTTTTTGTTTCATGTATGGATAGCAGCAAAGTCCTTTGTATAATGTCAAAATTTAGGGAAAATTAATTATTCCTCCTTTCAATCGAAACTGAGGTTTTCCATGTGAACAGATATGATTTGTGTAAATGTTTGCCTAATGGAAACTAGTCTTTCTTTGAGATTGGTAAGCACAATCACAAATGGTAGCAAAGGATTCAAGTCAATCTAATTAGGTGATGTAGAGTTTGGCAAAGTATTATTGAACACATATCTATAATAAGTATGAAATGTGGGTTTTTCTTGGTTAATTGTATCATGATCACTCAATCTAAAATATGTTTATTTTTTAGATTCCTCAAATTTATTGATATTAAATTTAAAATACAATTATTTTCAGATCATATAATTATGTATTGGTGTGTTTTACTTGTATTTCAAATATTTGAATATAGCATCTATATTTTGATCTACTTATTCCACTATTTTTAATTTCATATTTAAGACATTAAGTGATTTCCTATGTTACTTGATTGTGCTACTATTTTTTTCAATAAAATTTCCACCAATAGTTTTTATTAAACAAGATGACATTGTGTCTTCATATTTTTTCTCTTATTTCATATACAATGTACATAGATCATTCCAATGTATTTCTTATCTAGCATTGCATCTTTCATTGGTTGCACAAACCTATTCAAGAGTTCATTGATACTTTTTCGTGTCTAGTGAAATTGTTAACGATATCTTGACTCAAGCAACAGTGAAATGTTTCATATATGTCTTTTATTTTATTGTTATACAATTCATAAATTTTTATTTGATATTTTTAAAATTTTATATTATGTTTTCCAAATGTTAAAATGATTTGATTGATGCTTTTCTCAATACTCTCTCTTCTTCATATAAATCTCCAACCATAACTTATATTTTGAATATATTTATATCTAATATTAATACTAAATATGATATAAACATGTTACTAAACACAAAATGTTATATAATATTTATGATTGTGTGCATATAAAATACACTAACAATATTTGTGGTTTGTAACTCCCAAGCTAGAATGTTTACATTAAGCAAAATCACAAGCAAAATTCATTACCTTCAATTTTTTCTATTTGAAATAGGACAACCATCTTAATAATAAATTCATATCAAATTTCAATGTTTGGTAGGTTCCTTATAGCCTCTATGTCAAGACATTTTTGCGGGCAAGACAATGCATTTATGTTTCCAAACAAATATGGATTAAAAAATACTATGTTACATAACATCTTAGACATTAAACACCATATTATTTATTGCATAAATAAAAAATAGAATTTAACAAAATCTCACCACTCCCCAATATTGTTTATAATTATATAAAGGCCAATTGTTTCTATTCTATGGAAATGTGTCTCATAACAAGTCACAAATACTACATAAGAAGTCAAAATGTGAACGTGTTCCATTGAATTATTATAACTACTTTTTTCCTTCCAATACAACAACTCATAATGAACACACAGGATTTGCATAATGAAATAAAATATAGTATGGGAGCATATGATTTGCTTAATGAAACAAAATATAGTATGGAAGCATATGGGTTTTTGAATTGAACTAGAGATAGGTATTGCCTCTCATCCTTGACCACATTGAAATTAGTATAATAATCTATTTATCCAACTAAATTATGCAAAATTTATCACTTCATAATCATGTTTCTTTTGCATTTGAACTGGTTATTGTAAAAAGTCATATTCGTCAAAACATGTTTCTGTATCATGGATTATATGAAAATTTCAAAGTGTACCAAGATATAATTCTAATTGCAATAATTTCAATTCATGTGAATCACCTCTTTTTAAGCAGTAAAATAAATTGTCTATTATATCATTTCGAAGTTCAATTAATATATATCGTAAATGCAACAAGACAACAAACATATCGAAAAAACAATCACTGACATTATACTTGAATACATGATCTCTAAAAGATAATTTTATATTAACATATAATTGATGTTCTCACATTTTTTCCCCTCATTTTAATTTTTATATAAGTATATAGTCTGTTAGCAAAACAAGGAGTGTTCATATTTTTGTCTGTAACTTACTATTTCCATTGTCTATTCAAACAACATGAATAAGCAAAACAACTCTAAACATAAACATTCGCTTCTAATGTCAAGTGATTTTAACAACTAGATTCGTTGCGTACCAAAAAAAAATCAAGCAATCAAACAAAAATTTTAAAAATGCTACAATGCAAAGCATAGGAATTAAATACACATCACATGTGTCTAATTGAAGCCACTCAATATGACATTCTTGATGGAAACCACTTGATAAAATAACAAATTATAACAAGTAGAAACAAAATAAATTGCATCAAACATTTGTTCTGCACAAGGAAAACCAAAGCATACAATCACTACTTTTTTGACATTGATGAAATATAATACTAGCTCTCTATTGACACGAGATCATCACAGCAGCTTCGCCACACCTAGAAAATGACCAAGCACATAAAGAAATAATTTCAATAAAAACATAGAAAGTTTTGATACAACACAATATATGTCACTTACAAAGTGACTAAAAACAAAATAGAAACCAATGGCTATACCAACAAATAACAATAACACTTTTTTAATATACAAATTTGACGACCAACACCAAACCTCTACCAAAAAAATAAAATGTGCATCCCCTACATTTTAAATATCAAATGACTCAAATATTTTTTGTTTGAAGAATATTTGGAAGAGCAATAAGTTGTATATACAATCAAATAAATGATGTGACTTCTAAACGCAAACATATTATATAAATATCAACAAAAATATATATGTAATATAAATATTTAGTTGCAAAATCTTGATAAAAAATAATGTATGCACTATTTATACACCTTTATTGCAAAGCACTTGAAATTTTCCACCAAATGTAAACCTTGAAGAAAAATCACCCAACACAAAAATCAAATTAAAAATATACAAAATAAATTATATAAAAAATGTACATCCTTTGAGAGAGATAGTATTTCCATAGTCCATGAGTTAAGATAAATATTTTTGAAATAAACCATGTTAAAATTTTGAATTAACATTTATGTTTACATTCTATGAACCATCATCAAGGTTGAAAGAATATAGTATGATGAGAATGCAAACTTGTGTTTCTATTTAAAATTTAAGCAAGGTGGTGTTTTGATGTCGAGTAGTTGAAAAATTAAATATTGAGAGTGGTACATTCATTAAGACCTTGTTAAAAAGGAAATAAATATTATTAGAAAATTTCAATTTTTATTAACCTTAATGAGATGATAAAAAGATTGTAAAATTTAAATAAATATTTAAAAATATTTATTTTGAAATTAGAAAAGAACCAAAATACAAAGATGAGTTATATGAAAATTTTAGGGTGGGTTATTTACCTTAGCTCATGTTCACCTAGGTACTTTATTATTTCTTTTTATTTAGTTATTCTCACCCATTTATGTGTGGATATTTCATTTATATTATTTTATATATCATGAGATAATATATATTTATCTCTTATATTATGGAGATATTTGTTAGTTGTTTTTATCTTTTAAAGACAGTTATCTCTTAGTCTTACTTTTGATCTCTTAGTTATGATTGATTACTTTACTTGATCTCTTAATTATAATTGATCACTTAGCTTGATCTCTTAGTTAAAATTGATCTTTTTTACCTATATACGCAAGGCATATTCATTGTATTGGACAAGCTTTAGAGATATAATATATAATATTGTTGCTATTTATTTTGCATATGTATCTATAAATATATGTTGTCAAATTCCTTTCAAAATATTGTTTTAATGAATGTAATGTTCTATTAACACCATAGATATCTGTGGTTTGGAACAATATGATTATCATTCCTTTGATAGTACCTTAGCTTAAGGTGTTATAGTCATTCATTTGTGAGTGCGTTGTAAGATCAATTTTTTTCTATATATCTAATCATTTTTGTTTGCTGCTATGGGAGACAAGAAGATTCATGCATTTTTTGTGCAGAGTTTGGCTTACAACATTTTGCAGTGACAATTTGGAAACAAAGAAGAAGAGCTCGATTGATTTGCATATTTGTGTTTGGTCTTGTATTGTCTATAGATTGGGCATGTTTCTAATGAAGGTCTGTATTTTTATGGATCGGTAGCTGTATTTCTATATTTTTTCTGCCTTAGTCCCTTGGTCATATGGTATGGTCATGTGGAGGGGGCTTAATTTTTTATTCCTACTAGCAAGGGCTTAACTCCAGCGTTTTGAATTTGGTTTTGTAATCTACCTAAGAATTATTTTTTTTCAAAGTATTTTAATTTTTTGATGCAAATCTTTTTGACCCATTTACAACGAGAAATTTTACAAAAAATATATTTTTTGATCAGTAACTTGAAATCAAGTGTTTTGTTTTTAAAAAGTGTATATTTTTTACACCTGATCTATTGGTGTCATTTATTTTTTAAAATGCACTAAAATATAAAGTGCTAATTTTTTTTGAGCAAGAAATTTCATCATCAAAGCAAATTTGATGAGTGTATGGGTGATAGGAACTTATGTAAGTGATAGTCTTTTGTTTCATTTAGAAGGTTGTGACTCTCCTTTCAAAATATGAAAAAAATTAAATGGTTTATTTGGTAAGGTAGAACATATGAGATCCATGCAACTTGAAGTAGAGATCACTTCTTTCAATCCTAAAGATTTTTCATCTATTATAGACTATCTTACTAAGTTCAAGCACTTGTTGACATAATTGAAGGGAAGTGGAAGAGACAAGAAAAATGAAGAGTGTGTTTACCTAATTCTATCTAAGTTGAAAGGTCCATTCTAAATCATCACATCTACCTTTTTCTCTAGCATGGATTTCTTAGGTGCCACATTCAAAATGCCTAATTTAGAGTTGATTTGTGAAAGACTTACTATGGAAGAATCCAAATTATCTAATATTGAATCTTCCACCTCTCAAAAGGCTTTATTAGCATCTCATCCTAAGGGCAAAGGAAAATAAAATAGTAAACCCAAAACCACTCATTCTCCATCTCAAAGCACCATTAAACCCAAAGACAATAACTCTAAACCCAAAGAGACTTCTAAACCTAAGAATAAGTCTAGCCTTTCATGTTCCTTTTATGGGCAGACTGATCATGTAGAAAGTAGGTGTTGGAACAGAACACAAGCCTTAGAAGATGTAATTAGATTACACAAGATCTTTATATCCACTCCACATCCTTCCAATGAGCATGACAAAATACTTAATGTTGTTGGGAGATCTCAGTCACCTATTACAGACAGTTAGGTTATAGATTTAGGTGCTTCTCACCACATGACTTCTTCTAAAAAGTATTTCATATCTCTTGGTTTGAGTTCTACTTCCAACATTGAGGTTAGAGATTATTCTATTATTTATATCAAATGACAAGGTGACATAAAACTTGTTGGTGGTTGCATCAATGATGCATTATATGTTCTTGACATCACTTCACATTTACTCTTCATTTAATTAATTTGTCATTCTGGTCAGGACAAGATAGTGACTTTCACACCACAAGGGGATAAAATTTGAACTTTGTTGGAGCTTCATTCACTTGTTACACAAGGTGTTGCTGATCATAATTCTAGACTATAAAATTTTGAAAGTTTTGATGAGACTTCTTCTATGGATACATGTTTTGTTTCTCATGTTGATTCTGAGAGTAAGCTTTGGCATGAGAGATTTAGACATCGTAATTATATATATTTAAAGGAGTTGAGAACTCATGGTATGATTAATGGTCTTACTAAAAAAAATTGTCTTGATGGAGTTTACCTTGGCTGTGCATTAGGGAAACAACACCAAGATCCATTTCCTAAAGGTATGTCTAAGAGATCTTCTTCACCACTTGAGTTTGTGCATAGTGACTTGATGGTTTTTCTACTCCTTTCAATGGAGTTAATTATGCACTTACATTTATTGATAATTTTTAAAGATGTATTTGGGTTTATTTTCTTGAGTATAAGAATGAAGTTTTTTCACTCTTTAAAGTCTTCAAGGCTTTGGTCGAGAATCAATCTTCTAGTTGTATAAAGAAGCCATGCACTGATAATGGGTGGAGTACTTTAGCAAAGAGTTTTCTAATTTTTTGGAAGCTCATGACATTGTTCACCAACATTTTGTTCCTTATAGACCATAACAAAATGGCTTAGTAGAAAGGAAGAACCAAACTTTGAAGGAGATGGCTAACTACATGATGCATTCTCAAGATTTACCTCTTATAAACTAAGCATAAGCACTTAATTGTGCAAATTATATTCATAATCACATACCACATAGAGAAATTGAGCATTTGAATCCAAAAGAGGCTTGGTATGAAACTAATTCTAATGTCTCATTCTTTCAAGTTTTTGGGAGCCATGTTTGGACTTTTGTACTAAGGAAGAAAATGAAAGCCTTGGATAAGAAGAGCAAGCTGTTGATTTTTTTAGGGTATTATGATGACATGAGAGCTTATCTAATTTTAGATTATGATTCCCGTGATGTTATTTTTTTAACACATGTTCAGTTTGATGAGCATTTTTCTTCTCATGAGTCTTCATCTTCTTCCACGACTTTTTTTTTATTCGATCCATTGATGATTCTCCACTTCATCTTGACCATCCATTTTTTTGAGGAGCCATTTCAGGTGGACATTGAGGAGGTTATGGATATAGACTTAGATTTGGATCATGTTCCCACTATGCCTAAGTGGTCTCATACTACAAAATCTGAGGCAATGCCTTTCATATAAAATATTCCACCCACTAGACATCATCAAGTGCATTCTATAGGTTCTAGACTTTTGTGTCAGGTATTTTTTGTGGATCCACAGTATTTTTCACATGCTCATTGGATACATGAGTTGGATGATGTGATGATCAATGAGTATTATTCTTTGATGAAGAATCATACTTGGGATTTGATCTCTCTTTGTAAAGGAAGAAAGCTGGTTAGATGTAAGTGGATATACCATACCAAATATGCAGTTGATGGGTCCATTGACAAGTATAAGGCATGTCTTGTAGCAAATAGTTTCTCAAAATTTGAAGGTATTAATTACTCTAAGACTTTTATCTCTATTGCTAAGATGGATTCTATGCACGTTGTATTTTCTCTTGCTGCATCACAAGGTTTGATAGTGTACCAGATGGACATAAATAGTGCTTTCTTACATGGAGATTTGTAGGAGGAAATTTACATGGATCAACCTACTAGTTTTGTTCATGATTATTCTCTTATTTTTTGACTATGAAGGTCTCTCTACGGTCTCAAACAGTCTCCTCAAGTTTGGTATGAGAAGATGGATTCTTTTCTTCTATCTATTAGCTTTATTCGTTGCCACTCTAATCCTACCATCTATATCTAACATGTTGGAGAGGATATTATTCTACTAGTTTTGTATGTTGATGATCTGCTTCTCATAGACACCTCTTCTTCTTAGATTCAGACTATTCAATAAGCTATTTTACTGCAGCTTGATATGATAGATCTTGGTATTTTGCAGTTTTTCTTTAATTTTCATATTTTTCAATCAGATTTAGGGATTCATTTGAGTTAGCAAAAATACACCCTTGATCTTATTCAAAATTTTAGCATGAATAATTTCAAGCTAAGTCCCTCTCTTTCTAGTTTGGGGTCAATCTTTCTTCCACCTACACTACTCTTTGTGATCCTATATTATATAGACAATACATTGTAAGTCTTATATACTTGACCCATACTCGCCTTGATATTTATTTTGCATTTGGTATTGTATTTTGGTTTGCACATGCTCCTCATGACAGTCATTGATAGGCTACCAAGAGGATTTTACAATATATGCAGGGTACTTCTCACTTTGGATTACACTACACCAAAGGTTCTATTCAGTTTGTTTGATATACTGATTCAGATTGGGTAGGTTCTATTGATGACAAGCATTCCACTTTTGGCTACCTTTTTCATCTTGGTTCTCCAGTTGCTAAGGCTTGAAAGAAGCAATAGGCTATTGCACTTTCATTTATAAATACACAGTACAGGGCAACAGTCACAACAAGTCAGTAGGTTCTTTGACTTTGTCAGTTATTGATAGAGTTTGGCTTCAGATAAAATTCACCTATTATACTTTAGTGTGATAAACAAAGTACAATTCATATTTTTTGCAACACTAATGAGCACCAACAAACCAAGCATATTGAAATTCACATGCACTTCATTCATTAACAAATTCAAGATAGATTTTTTTGCTTGGATTACATTCTGACTTAGTAGTAGGTTGCAATCATCTTTACGAAACCTTTTGCATTACCTCTTTACCTTGAGTTACGTGAAATGTTTGGGATTTTAGAATTTGTCCTTGGGGGGTCTTTGTGAGGACATTCTTGCTTCATTTCTTCATAGATATATTGTACATGAGGGCCATGTTGTCGGAATCCATATTGTGGATATGTCACTTTATTTTTGGCCCCTAGTTTCACTTGAAGGGGGGTGTTAAAGTAGGTTATTTACCTAACCTCATGTTCACTTGAAGGGGAGTGTTAAAGTAAGTTATTTACCTAACCTCATGTTCACTTAGGTGCTTTATTATTTAATATTATTTAGTTATTCCCACAAATGTATGTGTGGATATTTCATTTATCTGATTTTAAATATTATGAGATATTACATATTTATCTCTTACATATTATGAGAATATTTGTTAGTTGTTTCTATCATTTAGTGATAGTCATCGCTTAGTCCTATATTTGATCTTTTAGCTTGATCTCTTACTTATAATTGATCACTTAGATTAATCTCTTAATTATAATTGATTACTTAACTCGATCTCTTAATTAAAATTGATCTTCCTTACCTATATATGTAAGACATATTCATTATATTAGACAAACTTTTGAGATATAATATATGATATTGTTCCTCTTTGTTTTGCATATGTATTAGTAAGTACATGTTGTAAAATTACTTTCAGAATATTGTTTTTATGAATGTGATGTTCTATTAACATCATAAATTTGTGGCTCAGAACAATCTAATTATCATTCTTTTCAAAAAAAAGGTGAGATGTAGAGATAAAGAGAAAGATGTTTAACATTAAGACCGACAAAGGTTAGAAGAATGGGATAACAACACAAAAGGGAAAGAATAGAAATAAATAGATTAGAAGGACTGAACAAGAGAAATATGGGGCAAGAACATAAACAACCTTGGAGCTAAGTCATCAACAATTGAAGGAAAACCAATGAGAATGCAAAAGAAGAATGCATTCAAGTTAACATTTTTTAAATTAAATTAATGATCAGTCTCCAAGACTAGTTTAACTCTATCCCACCATCCCTATTCAGGGTGTTATCATACTTAAGAATTTCAATGGTTTCTCTTAGACGTCACTTAAAATAGTGGTCCTCTATGGCCAAATCCTTGGTATTCTCAGTAAAAATATGATGATGAGTTTTGAAAGAATGTTCAGCTAAGGTCGACTTAACTAATATTTCTTTGTTAGTATTTGTAACATGTTTATTGACCCTAGTGTCATTGGAGTAACATGTCTCTCCAATTTAAGATGACCCACACGAATAATCAATTTTGGACACTCCACTTCTAAGTGTTGGTTCTAAATTATCTTTGGATGATTTGATCAAACTCCTAAGTTTTATGTAAGGAAGAAAGGTGGTATGGATGTTATTAATCTTTAATATTTTTTCAATTTTATTAGAAATTCCTTCGACATACGAAAGGAATGTTGAGGATCTATTGAGGTTATCACCAAAAATTCTAGGATTAACATGCGCATTCCTAACTGACTTGAAAGCTCTTGAAATTTGCTTCCCTTTGTAACCATTATTCTTAAAAACCTTTCTAAGATGCTTAATCTCATCTTCTATGTGATCATCATCACAAATTCTGAGAGCTCTTGTGGCAAAGGTTTTAAGGACCCCCATTTTTTGTGAGAGATGATGGTGTGAATTCGCATGTAGATAGAGATCAATGTGGATAGATTTCCTAAAACCCTATCAAGATAAAGATCGATTTGGTTTCCTAGAGAGGAGAACATATAAGAATGGAAGATTACCATTATATTCAAGTTCCTTTGTGAACTTGATGGTATCAAAAACCTAACTTTGTGACATAATTATCAATATGATGTAAACATCAATACTTATTATAATTCATTAAACTTTGTGTATAGTCAAAACTCTTAATTCATCAACATCAAAGTATGTGTAAATTTTGTATCAATGAATCAGAGATATAGGAGCATCAAAGTATGTGTAAGCTTTGGCATGAGAGATTTGGACATCTTAATCATAGATATTTAAAGGAGTTGAGCACTTATGGTATGGTTAATGGTCTTCCTAAAGTTTTTTCTCTTGATGGAGTTTGCCTTGGCTATGCATTAGGGAAACAACACCAAGATTTGTTTCCTAAAGGTATGTCCAAGAGAGCTTCTTTACCACTTGAGCTTGTGCATAGTGACTTGATGGTTTTTTCTACTCCTTTAAATGGAACTAAGTATGCACTTACATTTATTGATAATTTTTCAAGACACACTTGGGTTTATTTTCTCAAGTATAAGAGTGAAGTTTTTTCACACTTCAAAGTCTTCAAGGCTTTGGTCGAGAATCAATCTTAAAGAATCTTCACACTGATAATGGGGGGGAGTACTTTAGCAAAGAGTTTTTTTATTTTTTGGCAGCTTATGGCATTGTTCACTAACATTTTGCTCCTTATACACCACAATAAAATGGTTTAGCAGAAAGGAAGAACCAAACTTTGAAGGAGATGGCTAACTACATGATGCATTCTCGATATTTACCTTGTATATACTGAGCATAAGCACTTAATTGTGCATATTACATTTAGAATCACACACCACACAAAGCACTTGAGAATTCGACTCCAAAATAGGCTTGGTTTGGAACCAATCGTGATGTCTCATTCTTTCAAGTTTTTGGGAGCCATGCTTGGACTTTTGTACCAAAGAAGAAAAGGAAAGCCTTGGATATGAAGAGCAAACTCTTGATTTTTTTAAGGTATTGTGATGACACAAGAGCTTATCAAATTTTAGATTATGATTCTTGTGATGTTATTTTTCAAACACATGTTCATTTTGATAAGCATTTCTCTTCTCATGAGTCTTCATCTTCTTCCATGACTTCTTTTTTGATTTGATCCATTGATGATTCTTCACTTCATCTTGATGATCCATTTTTTTTAGGAGCTAGTTCAAGTGGACATTGAGGTGTTTATGGATATAGAATTAGATGTGGATCATGTTCCCACTATGTCTAAGTGGTCTCATACTACAATATCTGAGGCAACACCTTTTATACAAAATATTCCACCCACTAGACATCATCAGATGCATTCTACAGGTTCTGGACTCTTATGTCAGGCATTTTTTGTGGATCCACAATATTTTTCACATGCTCATGGGATACATGAGTGGGATGATGCGATGACCAATGAATATTATTCTTTGATGAAGAATCATACTTAAGATTTGATCTCTCTTCCTAAGGGAAGAAAGTTGGTTAGATGCAAGTAGATATACCACACCAAATATGCAACTGATGGATTCATTGACAAGTATAAGGCATGTCTTGTACCAAAGGGTTTCTCATAATTTGAATGTATTGATTACTCTAATAATTTTTCCCTTGTTGCAAAAATGGATTCTGTGTGCCTTGTACTTTCTCTTGCTACATCACAAGGTTTACTAGTGTACCAAATGGACGTAAACAATGCCTTTTTACATAAAGATTTGTAGGTGAAAGTTTACATGGAGAAACCTATTGGGTTTGTTCATTATTCTTCTCTTATTTGTTGACTACGAAGGTCTCTCTACGATCTCAAATAGGCTCCTCGAGCTTGGTATGAGAAGATAGATTCTTTTCTTCTATCTATTGGCTTTGTTCATTGCCACTCTGATCCTACCATCTATATCCAATATGTTGGAGAGGATATTATTATACTAGTTTTGTATGTTGATGATTTGCTTCTTACAGGCACCCCTTCTTCTTAGATTTAGGCTATTCAGTAAACTCTTTTAGTGAAATTTGATATGATAGATCTCAGTCTTTTACACTTTTTCCTTAGTTTTTAGATTTTTCAGTCAGATTTAAGGATTCATTTAAGTCAACAAAAATATACCCTTGATCTTATTTAGCATTTTAGAATGAATAATTTCAAGCCAAGTCTCTCTCTTTTCCAGTTTGGGGTCACTCTTACTTCCACCTGCACTACTCCTCTTTGTAATTTTATATTATATAGACAATTGGTTATAAGTCTTATATACTTGACCCATACTCACCTCGATATTTCTTTTGCAGTTGGGCTTGTATTTCGGTTTGCACATACTCTTCATGAGAGTCATTGACATGTTACCAAGAGGATTTTATGATATATGCAGGGTACTTCCCACTTTGGATTACATTACACTAGAGGTTCTTTTCAGTTGGTTCGATATACTGATTTAGATAGGGCAGGTTCTATTGATGATTGGAATTTCACTTCTGGCTAATTTTTTTTGTCTTAGTTCTCCAGTTGCTTAGGCTTACAAGAAGCAGTAGGCTATTACACTTTCATTTATAAAGACAAAGTATAGGGAAATAGTACAAGTGAGTCAGTAGGGTCTTTGCTTGACATCAATTATTGATAGAGTTTAGCTTCACACAAAATTCACCTATTGTACTTTGGTGTGACAAACAAAGTGCAATTCACATTTCTCGCAACCCTAATGAGCACTAGCAGACCAAGCATATTGAGATTCACATGTACTTCATTCGTCAACACATTCAGGATGGAGTTCTTTGCTTGGAGTATATTATTACTCAACAATAGGTTGCAAACATCTTTACAAACTTTTTTGCATCACCTCTTTATCTTGAGTTGCGTGGCATCTTTGAAATTTCAAAAGTTGTCCTTGGGGGCTGTTTGTGACAACATCTTTTTTCATTTATTCAAGGATATATTTTACATGAGTACTTGATAAGGCCTTGTTGTTGAAATTCATATTGTGGATATGTCAATTTATTTTTGGCCCCTAACTTCACTTGAAGGGGGTGTTAAAGTAGGTTATTTACCTTAGCTCATGTTCACCTAGGTGGTTTATTATTTTCTCTTATTTAGTTACCCCCACCCATTTATGTGTGGATATTTTAATTATTTGATTTTAAATATTATGAGATATATATTTATCTCTTCCATATTATATGGATATTTTCTAGTTGTTTCTATCATTTAGTGATAGTCATCTCTTAGTCCTATATTTGATCTCTTAGTTATAATTGATCACTTGGCTCAATCTCTTAGTTATAATTGATTGGTTAGTTTAATATCTTAGTTATAATTGATTATTTAACTTGATCTCTTAGTTAGAATTGATCTTCCTTGCCTATATATGCAAGGCATATTCATTATGTTTAATAAACTTTGGAGATATAATATATGATATTGTTGCTCTTTGTTTTGTATATGTATTTGTAAGTATATGTTGTCAAATTGCTTTCAGAATATTGTTTCTATGAATGTGATGTTCTATTAACACCATAAATTTGTGGCTTTGAAAAATCTGATTATCATTATTTTTCGAAAAAAAAGGTGAGACCTAGAGATAAAGAGAAAGATGTTTAACATTAAGACCGACAAAGGTTAGAAGAATGGGACAACAACACAAAAGGAAAAGAATAGAAATAAGAGGTAAGACATAGAAATAAATAGATTAGAAGAGCTGAACAAGAGAAAGATGAAATAATCTCAAAAAGGATGGATTTGTAAACAACTGGTAGAAAACTGATGAGAATGCAAAAGAAGAATGCATTCAAGTTAACATTTTAATATCAAATTAATAATCAGTCTCCAAGACTGGTTTAAATCTAGCCCACCATCCCTATTTAGGGTGTTATCATACTTACAAATTTCAATAACTTCTCTTAGATATCACTTAAAACAGTGGTCCTCTATGGCCAAAACCTCGGTATTCTCAATACAAATATGATGATGAGTTTTGAAATAATGTTCAGTTTAAGTCGGCTTAACTAATCTTTCCTTGTTAATATTTGCAACATGTCTATTGACCCTAGTGTTACTAGAGTAACATATCTCTCCAATTGAAGATGACCCACACGAATAATCAATTCTGTACTCTCCACTTCTAAGTGTTGGTTCTGAATTGTCTTTGGATGATCTGATCAAACTCCTAAGTTTTATGTAAGGAAGAAAGGTGGTATGGATGTTCTTGCTCTTTAATATTTTTTTAATTTTGTTAAAAAATCCTTTGACATACGAAAGGAATGTTGAGGATCTATTTTGGTTGTCACCAAAAATTCTAAGATTAACATGCACATTCCTAACTAACTTGAAAGCTCTAGAAATTTGTTTCCCTTTGTAACCATTCTTCTTAAAAACCTTTGTAAGATGTTTGATCTCATCCTCTATGTGATCATCATCACAAATTTTGAGAGCTCTTGTGGTAAGGGTTTTAAGGACCCCCATTTTTTGTGAGGGTTGATGGTGTGATTGCACATGTAGATAGAGATCAATGTGGATAGATTTCCTAAAAACCTATCGAGAGAAAGATCTATTTGGTTTCCTAGAGAGGAGAACATATAAGAATGGAAGATTACCATTATACTCAAGTTCATTTGTGAACTTGATGGTATCAAAAACTTAAATTTGTGACATAATTTTCAATCTGATGTAAGCATCAATACTTATTATAATTCATTAACTTTGTGTATAGTCAAAGCTCTTTATTCATCAACATCAAAGTATGTGAAAATTTTACATCAATGAATTCGAGATATAGAAGCATCAAAGTATGTGTAAGCTTTGGCATTAGAGATTTGGACATCTTAATTATAGATATTTAAAGGAGTTGAGTACTCATGGTATCGTTAATGGTCTTCCTAAAGGTTTTTGTCTTGATGGAGTTTGCCTTGGCTATGCATTAGGGAAACAACACCAAGATCCGTTTCCTAAAGGTATGTCCAAGAGAGCTTCTTCACCACGTGAGCTTGTGCATAGTCATTTGATGGTTTTTTCTACTCTTTTCAATGGAGCTAAATATGCACTTACATTTATTGATAATCAATCTTCAAAGTCTTCAAGGCTTTGGTCGAGAATCAATCTTCTAGTTGCATAAAGAATGTTCGTATTGATAATGGAGGGAAGTACTTTAGCAAAGAGTTTTTTGATTTTTTGATAGCTCATGGCATTGTTCACCAACGTTTTGTTCTTTATACACCACAACAAAATGGCTTAGTAGAAAGGGAGAACCGAACTTTAAAGGAGATGGCTAATTGCATGATGTATTCTTGAGATTTATCTCTTATATACTGAGCATAATCGCTTAATTGTGCAAATTACATTCAGAATTGCACACCACACAGAGCACTTGAGCATTTGACTCCAAAAGAGGCTTGGTATGAAACTAATTCCGATGTCTCGTTCTTTGGATTTTTTGGGAGCCATGCTTGGAATTTTGTACCAAAGAAGAAAAGGAAAGCCTTGGATATGAAGAGCAAACTCTATTTTTTTAGGGTATTATGATGACATGAGAGCTTATCAACTTTTAGATTATGATTCTCATGATGTTATTTTTTGAACTCGTGTTCAATTTGATGAGCATTTCTCTTCTCATGAGTCTTCATATTCTTCCATGACTTCTTTTTTTGATTCAATCCATTGATGATTCTTCACTTCATCTTGATGATCCCTTTTTTTTAGGAGTCAATTCAAGTGGACATTGAAGAGGTTATGGATATAGAATTAGATGTGGATCATGTTCCCACTATGCCTAAGTGGGCTCATACTACAGAATCTGAGGCAATTCCTTTCATACAAAATATTCCACCCACTAGACATTATCAGGGGCATTCTACAGGGTCTGGACTTTTGTGTCAGGGATTTTTGTGGATCCACAGTATTTTCCACATGCTCAAGGGATACATGAGTGGGATGATGTGATAATCGATGAGTATTCTTCTTTGATGAAGAATCATACTTGGGATTTGATCTCTCTTCTTAAGGGAAGAAAGTTAGATTCAAGTGGATATACCACACCAAATATGCAGTTGATGGGTCCATTGAAAAGTATAAGGCATGTCTTGTAGCAAAGGGTTTATCACAATTTGAATATATTGATTACTCTGAGACTTTTGCCCCTGTTGCCAAGATGGATTGTGTGTGCCTTGTACTTTCTCTTGCTGCATCACAGAGTTTGCTAGTGTACCAGATGGACATAAATAGTGTCTTCTTACATGAAGATTTGTAGGAGAAAATTTATATGAAGCAACCTACTGGGTTTGTTCATGATTCTTCTTTTGTTTGCTGACTATGAAGGTCTCTTTACGATCTCAAACAGGGTCCTCGAGTCTGGTATGAGAAGATAGATTCTTTTCTTCTACCTACTGGATTTGTTTGTTGCCACTCCGATCCTACCATCTATATCCAGCATGTTGGAGAGGATATTATTATACTAGTTTTTTATGTTGATGATCTATTTCTTAAAGGGACCTCTTCTTCTCAGATTCAGGGTATTCAGCAGGGTCTTTTAGTGCAGTTTGATATGATAGATCTTAGTCTTTTGCACTTTTTCTTTAGTTTTCAGACTTTTCTGTTAGATTTAGGGATTCATTTTAGTTAACATAAGTACACCCTTGATCTTATTCAGCGTTTTAGCATGAATAATTGCAAGCCAAGTCCCTCTCTTTTCCAGTTTGGGGTGTCTTACTTCCACCTACACTACTCTTTGTGATCCTACATTGTATAGACAAGTGTAAGTTTTATATACTTGACCCATACTCGCCTCAATATTTCTTTTACAATTGGGCTTGTATTTCGATTTTCACATGCTCCTCATGATAGTCATTGACAGACTACCAAGAGAATTTTATGATATATGTAGGGTACTTCCCACTTTGGATTACACTACGTTAGAGGTTCTATTTAGTTAGTGTGATATACTAATTCAGATTGGGCAGGTTCTATTGATGACAAGCATTCCACTTTTGGCTACATTTTTTGTCTTGCTTTTCCAATTGCTTAGTCTTGCAAGAAGCAACGAGTTATTACACTTTCATTTATAAAGATAAAGCATAGGGCAACAGTCACAATGAGTCAGTAGGTTATTTGATTGATGTCAATTATTGACAGAGTTTGGCTTCACACAGGATTCACCTACTATACTTTGGTGTGACAAACAAAGTGCAATTCACATTTCTCGCAACCCTAATAAGCACCAACAAACCAAGCATATTGAGATTCGCATGCACTTCATTCGTCAACACATTCAGGATGGAATTCTTTGATTGGAGTACATTCTAACTCAAAAGTAGGTTGCAGACGTCTTTACGAAGCCTTTTGTATCACCTCTTTACCTTGAGTTGCATGGCATGCTTAGGATTTCAGAAGTTGTTTTTGGAGAGTGTTCATGAGGACATCTTTTTTCATTTCTTCATGGATATATTGTACATGAGTACCTAATAACTCCTTATTGTCAACATTCACATTGTAGATATGTCACTTTATTTTTGGCCCTTAGCTTCACTTGAAAGAGGGTGTTAAAGTAGGTTATTTACCTTAGCTCATGTTCACCTAGATGTTTTATTATTTCCTCTTATTTAGTTATTCCCACTACTTATGTGTGGATATTTCATTTATCTGATTTTAAATATTATGAGATATTACATATTTATCTCATACATATTTTAGGGATATTTGCTAGTTGTTTCTATCATTTAGTGATAGTCATCTCTTATTCCTATATTTGATCTCTTGATTTGATCTCTTAGTTATAATTGATCATTTAACTTAATCTCTTAGTTATAATTGATCACTTAGCTTAATCTCTTAGTTATAATTGATTGTTTAACTTGATCTCTTAGTTAGAATTGATCTTCCTTGCCTATATATGCAAGGCATATTCATTATATTGGACAAACTTTGGAGATATAATATATGATATTGTTGCGCTTTGTTTTGCATCTGTAAGTATAAGTTGTCAAATTATTTTTTAAATTTTTATTTTATGAATGTGATGTTCTATTAACACCATAAATTTGTGACTTGGAACAATCTGATTATTGTTCTTTTCAGAAAAAGGTGAGACCTAGAGATAAAGAGAAAAATGTTTTAACATTAAGACTGACAAAGATTAGAAGAATGGTACAAGACAAAAGGGAAAGACTAGAAATAAGAGGTAAGATAGAAATAAATATATTAGAAGAACTGAACAAGAGAAAGATGGGGCAAGAACATAAACAGCCTTGGAGCCAAGTTGTCAACAACTGAAGGAAAACCAATGAGAATGCAAAAGAAGAATGCATTCAAGTTAACATTTTTAAATCAAATTAATGATCAGTCTCCAAGACTGATTTAAATCTAGCCCACCATCCCTATTCAAGGTGTTATGATACTTACAAATTTCAATAACTTCTCTTAGATGTCACTTAAAATAGTGGTCTTCTATGGCCAAAATCTTGGTATTCTTGGTACAAATATGATGATGAGTTTTGAAAGAATGTTCAGCTAAAGCCGACTTAACTAATCTTTCCTTGTTAATATTTGCAACATGTTTATTGACCCTAGTGTTACTCAAGCAACATGTCTCTTCAATTTAAGATGACCTACACAAATAATCAATTTTGTACACTCCACTTCTAAGTATTGGTTCTAAATTTACATTGAATGATTTGATCAAACTCCTAAGTTTTATGCAAGGAAGAAAGGTGGTATGGATGTTCTTGCTCTTTAATATTTTTTCAATTTTGTTAGAAATTCCTTCGACATACGAAAGGAATGTTGAGGGTCTATGAAGGTTGTCACCAAAAATTCTAGGATTAACGTGTGCATTCCTAAGTGACTTGAAAGCTCTAGAAATTTGTTTCGCTTTGTAACTATTATTCTTAAAAACATTTGTAAGATGCTTGATCTCATCCTCTATGTGATCATTATCACAAACTCTGAGAGCTCTTGTGGCAAGGGTTTTAAGAACCCCCATTTTTTGTGAGGGATGATGATGTGAATGCGCATGTAGAAAGAGATCACTGTGGATAGATTTCCTAAAAACCTATCGAGAGAAAGATCCATCTGGTTTCGTAGAGAGGAGAACATTTAAGAATGGAAGATTACCATTATATTCAAGTTCCTTTGTGAACTTGATGGTATCAAAAACCTAAATTTGTGACATAATTATCAATCTCATGTAAACATCAATACTTATTATAATTCATTAAACTTCGTGTAGAGCCAAAGCTCTTTATTCATCAACATCAATGTATGTGTAAATTTTACATTAATGAATCACAAATATAGGAGCATTTTATATTTAGGTTTCCACTGTATTATAAGATCCATGGCAAGTTTTATTACCTTTTCAGAGGAATAGTTTGTATCTAGGTATCCATTGTATTATGAAATACATGGCAAGTTTTTACATCTTCAAAGAAAATCAAGACTCTTTAAAAAATCTTGTTCATTGTTAGGATCAAATATGTCGCTCTATTCATCAAAAATATGACATAACACAGAGTTGGCCCCCTTAAGAATCGTCAACACAACTCTTTGTTTTATGGTTCAAATTCAAACTTATTTCTTGAACCTTATTTTCAAAGATGCAAACAAAACCATTGTTCTACTCAGTAGTCACAAAGTGTCATGAGAAATATATCAACAACGTAACTCATATTTTATGTTTTATCCCCTTTTTCTCTTGGAAGCTCTTATTTGAAATGTAATTTCCTTGCAGCCCTGTTATGATTACTAATGACCAGTAATACATATTCATATCCATATAAACGTTAGAAGCAACTGTTTTATTATTTGTTACATGGTGCCTAAGAGTGTATTGTTTTACCTTTAAAATATTTTGCTGCTTCCCTTTTACTTCAAGACCTAATGGTCAATAAAATAAAATATAAATCTTTTTAAATAGAAGACATTAATATATATTAACTAATGAATAACTTTAAAAGCGATATTTTAATGTGAAAAGCTTAATTGCCATTGATATTTTTCTGTTTATTTTGCTTGAAACTGAATGTAAAATTTCAAGCTTAATTTTTATTACTAAGTTACTAGCTTTGGCTGATACATATTAACAAAAAAAAAAAAAAAAATTGAGAATGCAGAAGCAAAAACAACTGTAATTTTGCTTTAGTTGTTTTGTTTTTAAAAAGAAATAAATTGATCATTAAATCACAGTGGAACTAAGTATCATTCATTAATGCACTTTCTTAATTGAAGGCTTTTCAAGGAGGAAATTGCAGGTAAAATGGTTGCGTACCATTTGAATGCGAGAGTTGCAGGATATAAATAAAACCCAAACACAGTAGAATTGTGTTTTACCATCTGACTGCCTGTGACAGTTATTAGTACATGCTTAGCAATAGAAGCTTACACATGTTTTTGTGATGTCACAGTTAAACTAGTGTTGGTATCAAAACTGGATAGACAGGCAAAGCAATTGTCAGAGAGCAGCTTTGCTCCTCTTTTCACATTCAAGTTATAGTATCATCGTCCCAACTTGGGCCAGAATAGGAGCTTTGGAGGAGGCTATGGCCATCCATCAAAACATAAGGGAAAGACAATTTTTTCAGATATTGTAGTTGCTTGGGAGCTGATAGACACGTATGCAAAGTATGGAAGTACACACAAGGCATCAGAACGGCTTGAAAAAAATACCTCAACCAAATGAAGTCTTGTGGAATGCAATGATGGCACAATATGCAGAAAATGGTGTCCTTGACTAGGCTTTAAAGCATGTTACAACCACCATCCAAGACGGTTAATACTGAATCACAACTCTGAATATTTCATATTTGAGGAAATTTACATTTCTTTTTTTTAACATACCATTTAACCTAATCGCCTGATGTTTAGAGTTCGAGATTTGGGGTATTTCAGCTCAGAAGATGTGTATCATTGCTCATTTCATTTTAATAATGCTTTATGCATTCTCTTGAAGCAGCTAAATGTGGAAGATTAATTGATGTTTATTATTGCTACCCTGTTTACCTTCAGAAATTTCTTTATTGATTATGGATGATTGTTTCACTTATGCATAAACTATATTCTGAGCAATTGAGCACACTAGCATTATCTTTAAGCCTATACCAAATGAAAAGATGAATTTTTAAAATCAGTGATAGTTTCAATTACTATACGAGAAGACATAAATCCATATAAGATAGATAAGCCACTACAAAGGTTTTTGTTATTCCTTGTATTCGCACCTCGCTGTACAAGTGTGAATTGCTCCAACCAAGCACAAGCCTCTTCATAATCACGTAATTGCAAACACAGATATATCCCATGGTAAACCTTGGGAACAAACTTCCAAGCTCACTTGACAGCCATAGCCATGCAAATCAGTTTGGCCATTTAAAAAGGGCCTACGTTGCCCCATGGGCAGTACCTACTTTATAAAAAGCAACATACTACAAAAAGGGCTGGAAAAACAGCTAGCGTTGTGTGACAAGACATGTACAATAAAACAAAGCCCCAAACTTACTAGAACACTAAGGTAATCATTGAAAAAGACAAGGATCCATATTTGTGCATCAACTGTAAATCTCTTTTGCACTTGAGCAAGTGCTATAGATTGTTGTGAGGATGAAGGTATCCTCATTTCAAAGGTTCTCCCCTGTATCACAAAGACTGCAAAGCTGAAATGCTCTACTAGATATAAATCAATTTATTAATGCTCTCCAAAAAAAGTAATTTGTCCAATCACCCTTATTATTATGTAAAACTACAACTCGTGATACAGTTGACTTGCAAGCAAATCACTCTCCCTGGGCGATATGCTAGTTCAATCTGCAAAGTAGCTTGCAAAGACAGCCCTAATTTAAAGCCAAATCTAATATTATTAGGAACATTATTTTCTGAATTGAACCCTAACATGGGGCTTAGGCACACACCACAATTAAGGCAGTGTGCCAAACCAGAATGCAAACCAGACCACTGTAACACTAAGTTGTTTTGCAAGCATGGGAGACCAAAGTAAACTATAACTTGTGCTAGAGAATTGTCATTGAGGGCCTAATCAAAGCCTCCGAGCACCATATCAGCATCTCAAAATACTCATGATAAGTAACAGAAAACCAAAAACTAAGAAAAAATATATTCATGGTCTCACAAGTTTGAATGGCACTTGGAGCTGCTCTTCCTCCAGCAAGGTGTCATATGCATCATAAAATGGCCAGGGTGTTTGGTCAGAAATTCATCATCAGTGGGATTAACACTTTACATGATATCAAATTTTGCTAGTACAATTGTCATGATTTTTCAATGGTATTATTATTTTACACAATATCACATCTTGATTCAGTGCATACATTGGAAAATACATCTAACAATTGCTGATTACCTGTGTCATATTTTCCCACTGTTCCTGCTGCACAAATAAGAGGTTAAATTTGCTTTGAAGTACACCCACAGTAAATTACATCTAAATTTCAGGACAATACATCAGACCACCCTGATGTTCCTGCTGCATATTTAAAGCACCACATTTTTCGAGTTTGAACTGCATACATGCAAAATGTTGTCACAATAGCTGACTCTCAACTCATGGAAATGTGGACAAGGAACAAATGCTCAAAGTTCAATGCACTACAACATTTCCAAAAAGCCCTAGCTTCAAAGAGAATGTCCAGGAAATAAATTATAAATGATAAAAACGTCAAAATTTTACTTTGATAAGAGCAAACAGTTTAAATTGATCTGAAGACTTGAAATTTGCTCCAAGAAAGTATATCTTATCATACAAAAAACTCCATAAGATGAGGGAGCCGTGCCTGACCAAATATTACAGCCACACAAGCAGAAGGGTGGCTTGTCATGGTTTAGAACTTTGTTGTGAGAAATTCTGCAGTTCATGCCACACACACAGCAAATTGTCATATGCATCTTCAGCAGTAAACTCCAAGTTGTTGTGGAGAGATTTATCATCTGGAGTAGCTAACACAGTCTTCAACCACTGCTCATGTAGGGTTGAAAACTCCGCCCTTTGCTCACTTGTTTCAAAGCTACTTGATAGCCAGGATTTCATGACTTGACTGGCATCAAATGCTGCTTTGACCAGTGACCTTGGCATCCCAGCAAGCAAGGCCACTTGCAGACCATAGCTTTCTGGGGAAGCACCCGACCTTAGTTTATACAAAAAGACAAGTTGCCTTGCCATGTCAAAGAGATCCAAATTAAGACTGCTGTCAGTATTGATTGCTTTCTCAGAAACGAAATCAGATACACCCATTTTATTCACAAATGTGGGTTTCGCCACAAAAGAACATGCCATGTGCTTAAGACTAACACATGGGTGAGAAGCAAACTCCTTAGTTAATGGATGATAATGAGTGGCAAAGAGCAACCTACAATATTTTGTTTCAACCAGATGTCGAAAAACCTGCAATTCAAGAAAAGTAAACCAACTCTTGATCTGATATAGTAGCAAGGAATTAACCGGGACGAATAACCTTGTACCTCAAAACTGTCATCAAACAGGATGATGCCTTCAGTGCTCAGCTATACATAATTTTACAGGCAGTCTGAAGACAACTTACCGCATATGCAATGGCATATCCATCGAATGTAGATGTTCCTCGACCAAGTTCATCAAGCACTACAAGAGAGTGTTGAGTTGCATATCGCAATACTGATGCTGCCTCCATGCATTCAACTAGAAACGTGCCTGCAACACAAAATTAATCACCAAGTTCCTTCATTATTTTTTCAGAATAATATGAACCTTCAAAGATGACATGGATATTTATTTTTATGTTTTTTAGTTCTTGTGCTCTGATTCTAAAGATAAAGATCATCTCAAAAATGTGTTTAAAGCATAAATAGGACTCCAGAATACTGTCACAAAAAATATGAGTACACTCACTTTCTCCTGACATTATGCGGTCACTTGCACCAAGCCTTGTAAAAATAACATCTGCTGGTGATAGGACACATGATTCACATGGTACGTAACATCCAAGCTGGACATCAAATCCCAAATAAAGAACATAAATCAGAAACACTATGACATCAAAGAAGAAAGAATGTCATTGTACATAAGTTTTCTAGGTGGACTTAACCTGAGCCATTATCACTGCTAAACAGGTTGCGCGCAAGAGTGTGGATTTGCCTCCCATATTTGGTCCTGTTAAAAGCATTGCACGGGGACAACCATATGCTCTCTCATCCCCAAGTTCTACATCATTGGGAACAGGCACACTTCCCTGCCCTCCCATAGCATAAGGATGCCATAAACCTTTGATGCTGAGAAAAGCACCTTGTTTTTCAACTCCAACACTGTCATTATCTGCCTGGAGAGAGACAAGAACTGGTCTGCATGTAGGTCCATTTGACGAATTTGGTGACATAGCAAAGGCTAGTAGCACATCAATACAGCTTATGGAGTCAACAATGTGCGACCAATGTGCTGTCTCCTGACTAAACAAGCTTTCAATTGAATTCAAAGTGTCAATCTCGCCCTCACTGGGATATTTGTCCTGGCAAACACAACATATATTAAAACCCATAAGCATTGTGTACTCAAATTAAACAACAAAAGAAGGCATGGAAGTCACATTCTCAGCAAAACACCAGTAAGACTCTCATCTCTGATTCAAATATTTGACCTCGTCCTTACCATGATCCTTGTCCCAACCAATACTGGTCTATTTATTTTAGTTTGGTATGAATATAGTTAGATCTTATCAGCACACATGCCCAATAGAATCAAATGAGAAGCGGCTAGGAAGAATCAGATTTTTCTTACTAAGAATGGCTCAAAACCAATGTACACATCTCAAATAATTAAATAGGAGTATTGGTACCATCTGCAAATTAAGAATATCAAATTGTATATTCAGGCACACGTGCTATCTAAAACTAGCAAATAGCAATAGCATTTATGATGCACAATATAGCTTAAAAAGGACAATAAATTGGAGGCATTGCACATCCTTCACAGCCACATGTGCAAGCCTCGAATGCGATAGAGGCAGAGAGAAAAAGAGCATAAGGAAGCCAGATATTTGTCATGGCTCCATCTACAACCTAAAGTAGCAATAGATAAACACATCCACCTCACACATATACCACCTTGCACTAAGAAAACAAATTATAGAGAGTCAAAAAATAAATTTGGTTTTCAGACCATATAGTGCCAGAAATTTCTAAACTGACCTGTTTCAGAGATTTCATATCAAAAGAGAGACTCTCTTCAATCACCAAATCAATTTGATCAAGTAGTTGATTAAGCTCACTCGCATTTCTCATAGTTGACGCTTCACAAAGCAAACGTGACTTTGGAGGTCCTTCTCGGTCTCCAACATGAATGACCTGAAGTAAATCCATCCCGCCTCGCAGTCCCTTGACAGCAGTGGAAAGTGTTTTTACCTATATAGATAACAAAACACTTTAAAACTATAGATACTATATGATTCAGCAATACACATTCAGAGATCCAACCCCATGGTCCCCGTCCAATTCAAAAATAAAACCGAAAACAAGCTCTACAGATAATGGATAAATTGTAATGGCTCCAGTACTTCTAAAGTTGAACTGAAAATTATGCCCACCAAAGATGAACTTGTTAAACAGAAACAGAGGACAAAATAGATGTGTGTGTGTGTGTTTGGTAGTTCAGAACATGAAAATAAAGGAATTATTTTTAAGAAAATAAAGAAAGGACTATGCAAAAGCAGGCTTTAATGCTGAGCCATAAATGCTGTTAACAGAAAAAAACTCGGTGAAGTGACTAACAAAAGCAGATAGCGATCAAAATTTTATAGTGTTCAATACAACAAATATAATCAAATACTATAAACAAAGAAGCAGAAACACTAGACACAAAGCCAGAAAGAATAGAGCTCTTAACCGTTAGAAATATGCTTAACAACAGAAAGAGCACTTATCTTGGAAGGCCCAGTGTTGAATGTAAGAAAGATGAGAATTAACGTCACTACATTGAGTAGGGGTTTAATAAGGTGTTCTAAGGACAAAGCGATTTTCTAGAGATAACCAGATATGGAAACCAATGCTGTGATTAATTACAATAGAGTTAAAAGGGATAATTATACAGATGGATTGAAAGTTTGTCTTTGATCGGAAAACACTAATGCAAGGAACACTAGGCAAAAAATTGTAGTCAGAAAATAATTGATATATTGAATTGGAGGATTACTATAGTGCAATACACCTTTAATAAAACTTAAGCATAAATAAAATAGCAGTAATTCCCTCTGAAGCATATTGAAAACATGCACAGAAAATGAACCATCCATCTCGTATACTTTAACCAATGTCTAGACGCTAAACATTTATTCAGTGGATGGGTACATTATATTTCCTCAATTCGCCTGCGATAGTAAAAAATTGATCCCTGCTATGAGCATGTATGTCAAAGGACAGCTAAAATCAAAGGACAGCAAAAGCAGGCTTTAATGCTGAGCCATAAATGCTGTTAACAGAAAAAAACTCGGTGAAGTGACTAACAAAAGCAGAGAGCGATCAAAATTTTATAGTGTTCAATACAGCAAATAGAATCAAATACTAAAACCAAAGAAGCAGAAACACTAGACACAAAGCCAGAAAGAATAGAGCTCTTAACCGTTAGGAATATGCTTAACAACAGAATGAGCACTTATCTTGGAAGGCCCAGTGTTGAATGTAAGGCAGATGAGAATTAACATCGGTAAGGTGTTCTAAGGACAAAGTGATTTTCGAGAGATAACCAGATATGGAAACCAATACTGTGATTAATTACAATAGAGTTAAAAGGGATAATCATACAGATGGATTGAAAGCCTGTCTTTGATCGGAAAACACTAATGCAAGGAACACTAGGCAAAAAATTGTAGTGAGAAAATAATTGATATATTGAATCGGAAGAGTATAAAACAATTACTATAGTGCAATACACCTTTAATAAAACTTAAGCATAAATAGAATAGCAGTAATGCCCTCTGAAGCGTATTGAAGGACATGCACAGAAAATGAACCATCCATCTCGTATGCTTTAACCAATGTCTAGACGCTAAACATTTACTCAGTGGATGGGTAAATAGTATTTCCTCAATTCGCCTCCGATAGTAAAAAATTGATCCTTGCTATGAGCATGCAGGTCAAAGGACAGCTAAAATCCAAGTAAAACATACATACTCTTTGTTTAATCTTTTTAAGCCCAACCAAGGGGCCCAGGCCAACAGATAATGAACCAGCAGATCCCCTGACACGGGCAACAAGTCGTTCAAGATCTGGTAACTTCCGTAGCCTTTCTGAAATACAAACAGCAATTTCTGGATGAGCAATGAGCTCCTCCACAGCGTCAAGCCTGTAATTAATGTCCTCAACATTTCTCAAAGGATGACAAATCCAACGTCTCAAAAGGCGTTTTCCAAAAGAAGTTGTACAATGATCTAGATGCTTGAAAAGTGTCCCTGCCAAAAGATGATTATCCATTATAATTTCAGCTCCAAACATCTAACAAACTCTTGAAATAGAACCCTCATAGATAGTTGTTTACAAAGATTTGAAAAATAAACTAGTGTGTCAAAAAAAATTAAGAAGCTTTAAGAATTCAAAGATAAATAAACATTAAGATTAAATGTGTCATGCCCATTGTGGTAGTGAATTAACCTTCATCACTTCCATCTGCATTATTATTGAAAATCTCAAGGTTTGAAAGAGTTTGACCATCAAGCCGAAGTGAGCCCTTATAGACTTCATAAGGACAGACAGCCCCATTCTGAAGGAGATCCTCATCTAGCTAGTATTCATGAAGATAACCAGCCACGTGTCATAATACTCAAATACAACAAGATGGCGATTATACAGCTAATGGTGAACCACCAAAAATATTACTCACCTTCATCCTATGCAAATGTAAAACCAACCCTCCGAGTGCACTTAAGACAATTTGTTTGTGAGTTGTGCCAATTGCAGCATACCATGAGGTATTACCAGATCCTCTAAAGTATCCCTTTGACTGGATCAACTCAAACACTGAAGAAGAACCCATGAAATCCAAGCCTGGCTGAAGTGCAGTCAACTCTAAAGCCATGGACCCTGTGAGCCTTACAAAAATTAGTTTACTATTTTTTAATCATGTAACCTATTTACACAATTTATGATTCATACCAATACTTTCTTTGCTTTACGTGTTCTTGTTCCAAAATTTTAACTAAAAACAAACTTGTCATTAAGTAAAAATCCTACTCGGTGATAAGAAAAGAAGCAAAGGAAAGCCAGTTCAGTTTTCTCTAAGCAAGCTACCCAACTAAAACTCTCTAGCATACAGGCAAGAATCAATTTTGCCATACAGAATTCAAGTGTTTTCCATATCAAGCACTTTAAAACACTCAAAGCCCAGCATTTCCCGTTTAATGCTTATGAATCAAGGCATTATGCTACTGTTTCTTATTATGAAGTACTAATCATCTTGCAAATCTCATTAATATATAAGCAACCCAGACTGCACCAGCACACCAATTTGTTCTATGCCAAATAAGATGGTAAGAGTGTATGGCCTTTAGTCTCGCACACTAGAGATCACACCCTTACTAACATACTTGGAAGTTGGTAAATTACATTGGATTAGTCTCACATTCTAAAGGCCATAAATAAGACGTAAATTTGAATCAAGACAGGTTCATAACAAAGCAGATGTAAGAGGGACTTTTAAATAGTAATAGTATACATGGTGAACACGAGAATCGATTCCAATGTGCTTTGTTTTTTAATATCTTATTAGCGTAATAGATCTTGCTGCATGTCAAAATTTATTTATAATTTTTTTTTTTTCGGTTAGGGGTGGGGGCGGAACCATCATTTTGAAACAAGATAAATCTGATCCCATGCTCCACCCAAATATTGTTTAACAAGGAACAGATTGTCATTTTAAGTCATAGCAAAGGGGAAGGGTACCACTAACAGAGCAGCTAAATCAAGGAACTGCAAGGGAGACACCACAAAGAGGCACTCAAAATGCAAATGTAGGAAACAATCAGAAGAAAGCATAGTCCTCCCACTCTGTAAGAAAGCCAAGATAGATACTCAAAGCAAGACAATTTTGATGAAGGAGACAATACACTTATATTGGAACTTGTAGCAAAGATAATAGAAAGAAATTATATTAATGTTCACAAATAACCAAAAAAGGTATGTGTGACTCAGAAAGTACAATCAGTTATGAAAGAGAAGCACTAGGGTAAAAAGACCTTAGAAAGTACAATCAATAGGGTAAAAGGACCTTAGATTATAAAAAGTAACTAAAAATAAGCTACAAAAGAAAGGTGAACAAAACAAGAGGGAGAGCTACAAAAGAAAGGTGAACCAAACAAGAGGGGGTAAAGTTAAAGTTGTTAAACCACCCGCTGTAATACATAGGACAAGCTAATCCTGCAAATGACGTACTATTTATAAATTTGCATCTGTAGATGATGCTTACCCATAGGGTTTTGGTTTGCAGTTTGTTTTTTTTTTTTTTTTTTTTTTAAGTTTTAGGATCTACAAGTATGGGAAGGGCCCATACCTCATGTGAATGTATTTTTTTTTTTTTTGGTTAAATTTATAAAAAAACATAAGTATCCAGAAATAATTTTGAAGTCATCCTCTCTCTCTGTTCTTATACACATGTTTATATACTTTTATATATATATATGAATGATGATGATTGTTAAATGCTTCTGACAAGGATATATACTAAGCAAATGTCCAGAAATAATACATAGTACAAGCTAATCCTGCAAATGATGTACTTTTTGTAAATTTGCATCCATCCGTAGATGATGTTTTCCAATAGATTTTATTTTGCATTTTTTTTTTTGGTAAATGTTTTAGGATCTACAAGTATGGGAAGGCCCCGTACCTCATGTGAACGTATATTTTTATTTTTGGTTATATTTATAAAAAAGAGAAGTATTCAAATATATTTTTGAAGGCATCCCCTCTTTCTGACACATATATTTATGTTTATATATATTTACTACATTACCAGATACTGTTGTATAGGGTCCCAGATATTGATACAATACTGCTTGGATACAGATCCTGATATGATCCTTCTTGAATACGGCCAAGAAATGCTGGTAACCCTAAGGATACTCCTGCATGCATCCCAGGGCATATCCAGGACTACCTACAGGGCTCCCAGCATTTCCTGACCATATCCAGGGAGAATCCAAGCCCAGAAACTTTTTTTTTTTTTTTTTTCACTAGACAAAAAGTCAAATATGGACTTCAAAAAACAATTAAGAATAAACATTGTAGGCCTGTTTATTTCAAAGTTGGGAGTGTTTTCTACCAGCTGTTGAAGGTTGTGGACATGTTTGATCTTTTGTAGGAAAATACAGTGTGCTCGTAACCTCTCTTTGGAGGAAGTACTGGCCATTTTATTGTCATATGGTGCCTATTAAAATGGTTTCCATCTCTTCTTTCTTGTATGGGCATACTCTAGTCTTCATCATCGTGGCCATCACAAATATGTATTTATCATTTCCAGCAGTGCATTAAAAGGATTGCACTTCATGCATCTTCCCTCTACATGTGTATGAATGTACACTAAAATTGTTTGTAACAATAGTATCAAAGTTGAGGTATCCATTCCCTGCCATCATACAAACTTGGTTAGGATGTTAGGGACAAGTTATCTATTGTAGGGTATGTAAAATTATAGATAACTTATTTACTATAATTTTAACATGTTTAGCAAAATGTTGACATTAGCCATATTGGTATATGTGAGCCCTTTACAATGAACCTACTTTAGTATACTGATTTGTCTTGATTTTTTAGCATTTGTCCATACATTGTAACATTTGCATTGTGTACTTGTTCTAAGACTAATGTAAGTTCAACCCCTGAATTTCATGACATTTGGCATCAAATTATCAATATGTTTTGTGATTATTTAACTTATTTTGTTTACTCTATACATAATAAGTGGTTGATTTCTCTTATTTGGTTATATTTTTGCATTTTATATATATTTTTGTACAGCCATATCCAAAAATGTATCTAGGCCCAAAAAAATCACCATATCAACATACCCGAATCCCAAATCCATATCCTTACCAATACTAGGGTCGGCTACTTTGTGTGTGTGTGTATATACATATGTGTATACACACATATATATGCATATGCATAAGTATATACACAGGATGATTGTTACATGCTATTGACAAAGATATATACTAAGTAGATATCCATTTTAACATGAATATGATATGCGACAAGAGGTGTCCACCAAACTTAAGACGTTAATCCTTATGTTTTTACACTTACATTGTAGTGGAATTGCCACCTAATCTTTTGGATACCTGTCAATGCATGTCAGACCAATGTTAAAATGGATCTATGCTAGTCATAGAAATGTTTTAGCTCCTTCATTGCTGCAGTCCATAGAGATAATTTATTTTGTAGTTACCTAATTTTTAAGTATTCAATGTGCTACATTCTTGAAGGTTTGATTTATAACAGGAGGTGCATGTGTTATATTTATCTCTTTCAAGTTTTGATTATTATTTAGAGTGAAATATCTAGTAAACATCAGCCATCATCATTCACCACACATCCACCCACCCGCATATATACACCAAAAGTCCAAATTGATGCAGGATGTAAAATCACCTCAACACAAATTATATACATTTGTTCTATTAAGAACTAAGTTAAATTATTAAATCATTGTATAACGTTAATATTATTGCTAACATAAACATATATAATTGCTAGGTCCATAGATTTCATATTATCTTATACCACTCATTCAAGTGCTTTCATGCTTATAGAAAATGTTATAGAAAATGTTATCTGGAATCTTGATTAAGAAAATGGAACATTCCATTTCAAAACACTTGTTGAAACTGCACGAGGAAAAATCGTCTCTTGCAGTTCATCTATTAAATGAATTATTCTTTTCAATGGTGTCTTCTATCAACAGGGATTTTCTGGAATTCATGTGCCCTAGTTCAAGACACTTTTGGTTAGCAGCAAGTCTTAGTAACTTCAACAATTTGGCTATTTATATGTTGAAAAAAGCAGATTCCATACATCGCAAAACAACATGCTCCTAGTAAACTAGCAATCTGAACAAATATGGAAGAACAATATAGACACCATGATAGTAACACAGTCTCACAAAGATAAACGAATGTGTTATCTTTACCCGACTGGTTAAGTTTATTGAACTCTATCCCACAACTGTGTTAAAATTTCAGACTGCAAGTTTGAAAACGTCGAGTAATATAATTTTACTCCTATCATGGGCATTTCAATCAAATCCTTTAACGGGATTAGTCTCCTCCATAGTTACCAGGGGAAAGGTATGGATGCACCAATATGCCATTTTTCAAGAAAATAGGAGATTGGCACTGACGATGCTAGAAATATATATGAAAAAACATTAGCATACCAAGCATAAACAAATTTAAAAAGACAGTGCATAAAGAACTAAAAATTTAAAGCACGTAAATGAGATTAGTGTATAGGTGTTAGTCAATTACGGTTAGGTAGTAACAATAGGAACCACTTTGGCCTATTTCTGATCATTTTTTTTCATTTTCTTTTACATTTTTTAATTGGAAACTGTAGCTCAATTCAGGAGACTGCACATGAGACGTGGAGAGACTTGGAACAAAGTCTCCAAGTATTAGGAGACATCCCCAGTACTGAATACACGTCTCCATCTCCAAGGGCATGTCTCCATCTCCGAGAAGTGTCTCGAGTCCACAGAGATGCATCTCCTGGTGACACTAGTCTTCTCTCAAAATGCCCAGCAATAGCTTACACTAAAAAAGTTGCTTCAAGTGGGATACACATATTCAAATAGAGTGAATAAATATTTGAACATACACTCATGCACACATCTTTAAGACCATCTTTGTGCAATGTTCAATTGGACAAGGTTATATCCCAAAGTGACTCTTAGACCAATGGGATGCAAATATTTTGATTTGATTAGGTTTAATTGTGGACACAATCTCCATAGCGTCATCATTTTGGCACCCCCTCCTCTACACAATAAATATGAAATGTGTTATTTTTAGTCAGACTAGTTGAGCTTAGTAAACTCCATCCTACAATTGTGTCAAATTTACAGACAGCAAGTTTGTTGAATAAGTTTTTTCTTGTCTTACCAAGTTCAATCAAATCCTTAGACAGGATCTATCTCCTCAACCTATTCAACAATAGCTTACCCAATCTGTGCACATATCCTCCGATGGTTAATAAATTGACTTCTAGTGTGTAACATATATCCATAAAAAGTGAATAAATATTAGAACATACAGTAATCCTTCGATGATTTCCATATGTCAAATTCTCAAGTCAAAACATTGTTTGTTTCACACAAACCATCATATCAATTATTAACACATAACACAACTTATGAAAAGCAAAATTAGTTTTGGAGAAAGGTGATAGTTGAATCCCTAATATATCTCGAACATCTTCAGATACTGTCACAAAACAATGTAACCAAGAGGGTGATCAGCTGGTTGATGTTGAAGTTCACCCAAGGCCAACATAGACTCTAACCAAAGTTTTTCAAGATGGTACAGTTGATGATGTTATATCACTCCTAAGATCCTAATATCTTCCAAAGAAATAAAGAAAGAAAAAATTTATATTAATGTCCATGGATGACCAAAAGTAGGTCAATGTGACTCGAAGATACAACCATTAAGAATAGAAAGTTCAAGGAAAGAGAATCCAAGAAGCTAATGTACATAAGATGAAGTAAAGCATTGTGCCACTAACAAAGCTGGTAATGGAACCAATACAAATAGTAATGAGGGGCGAACAAGAGCCTCCAAAGCATGTACCAATAAAGACTATAAGACCTCATCTCTAATCTCTATATGTGCCTGAAGTGGAAGGGTTGTTTGACCCATCATCAATCATTGTGGAAAGATTTGATGGTGTTTGTTGGGGAGCACCCAATGTTGGAGGGGCCCGATTGGGAGATCCTAGGGGGAAGCAAAGCACTTCCTCTAGAATCTCCCCTAGCATCTAGGACCAATCTACTTTCCATAGTACAAAAGAAACTCATAATGTGAGTCTATCCTTGTGGTCTAGGGGCAACCGATAAATACTAGGTCCATGTCATCAAGAACAAGCGAAGCCAATGCAACGGTGTTGAGGGAGAGCAAAATGGGGGATTTGAGTACTCTAAGTAATGGTGATATGCTAGGAGAAGCATTGCCTAACTGATCTATCTATTCTAATGTGTGATGCACCAATGTCCAAAGGGCGCTTAGTGTTGCCAATCACTTGGATGGGCTACAAGAAAGAGGTGATCAACATGAGGGCTCTAGAGCCTCTAGGCTCCTGCAATAGGGATCTACACCAGAGGGTGATGACCTCACAAAGACAAAGAGCCAAGCACTACTGGTTTGGATCATAGTCACCGCATTCGAATTCGTGTTCGAATTAGTCGAGGAAAAAATTCGAAACTAAAAAATTTGAGATAAAATTCGTGATTGTATTTGGCTAATAGAAATATACTTATTTTTTAAAATATAGCAACCCACCATTAAAAAAAGATCACATTTCATATAAATAAACATATCAAAATAACTTTCAAGTTTCCACCAAGTATCTCATTAAAGTTATTAATGTTTTGTTCAAAATGATTTAATGATAATTTGCTTTCCTTAATTCCACATTCACTCAAAACAAAAGCATACAAGGAAAATCAGCCTCAGATTTTTCATGTCATTTTCAAATAGAACAAAATCTGTCCAAAATTTTAGACTCCAAAATTTATCCTAAATTGATTGAATTAAACAAACTATGAAAAGTATGTTGGATATTGAATACTGAATTTAATCACGAATTTGAACGAATTTCAAAGATTTTCTTGTCATTCAACGAATTTCAAACTTCTACGATTAAATTCGGCAAATACGGTTACTATGGTCTAGATATCTAAAGAAGTAGATAGAGAATTGGTTGAGTCCCTATAGTGATATTGTCCCTGTATCTCATAGTAAATAGGACATCTAAAAAGGAAGTGTTCCTCGATCTCCACCTCCTAGAGGAAGCAAATATTCCAAATCCAATCCAAATGGAGAATGTGGTGAACTATTTCAACCCGTAATTGGTGACCACACTCTCATCTAGCCAAGGGGAAACCTCAAGCGATGGGACCAATGGCACTGGAGATAGTGAGGGCAACAAATAATACCATCTACTACTTGTAAGAAATGCTCGACGTAGAAAGCAAGCTTGGCGTTGAGCCGTTGAAGGGGGAAGATCTAGGTGGTCTGGATATACTATCGGTAGGTGTCCTCTCTAGCAGCTATAGTGATGACATCCTTTGTAAGAAGGAGCCCGAGGGAGGGTGGGTGAGCCGAGGAGGGGCCAATTGAAAGGAGCAACCTAGTCTCAAAGTACCAACAGTGTCGGCCTCTGGTGGGGACTAGTGAAGCAATCCTCTATGAGGTGCATAGTGTTAAGTATGGATATCTCTCACAACTCGAAGTTGAGTCCCCTAGGAACCTGAGTTTGTGGATGTGGAAAATAAGACTGAAGGTAGTCTCACGGCATAGGTGTTAGGCGACAAATTCAACTCGATCGATGTGTTGAGGAATTGTCTACTTGCAACGAATCATGTGTTGTAACATGAGAGTCTAGACCCTCTCAATACGGGCTCAATCAATGGCCCCCAAGCTAGGTCCCCACACCTCAGAATCGTGTAAAATTGTAGGTGTGATGATTGCATCAAAAAGTCATAACTTGAAAGGAATGGCCTAGAAGTGGATCTGAAAACATTGACATTCTAATACAGAAAGAGAGGCATACCCATTGCAAAGGTGTGGATGAGCTAAAGCATGGACCAGAGAATTGGACCCCCAAATAAGTGTAGGCCGCTGTGATCTCTAGATGTTCCCCTTTGAAGAAAAATTGGAATTTGGAGAAAGCAATTAGAGATACTGACGATCATGACCTTAGTTTTACTAAGGTTGCCCATAAGTTGTCGGAGTTTGCAAAAATGAGCAAGGGCATGAAGTTACCGTTGTAAGCCCTTCGCAAAGTGTGAGAGGAGGACAACATTATCAACAAAAAATAAGGATAGCTATAACCACCTAATGTAAAAAACAGCAATCATCTATATGAGTATGCTACTAAAGAAACTCATCTAACTCATCAATATAGATGTTGAAAAGTGTCGGTGAAAGAGGACATCCTTGCTTGACCCCAATGATACTCTTCACAAGGTCAAAAAAACAATGAAGTATGAAACTGCCCAAGAACTATCTCATAAAGCCTCCATGCAACGGTAATCAAAGAGTCTAGAATACCGATATCTCTCAACTTCTTGAAAAGCAGGTGTCTTGGAACCAAGTCAATGACTTTCTTGAAGTCAACAAAGTAGCAAAAGGCTTTGGACAACCTGTGATGAGCTTTTTCAATAATAGCCCGAAGTGTGAAGATGTGGTCGATAGTCTAATAGTTCTTTTTGAAGCCAGCCTGTCCTCTAGCTCCTTTCCAGGTACTCTGACAATTGCATGTCTAACACTATGGCATAAAGTTTGGCAAATGTATGCCCTATCATAATGGTCTTGTAGTTGCTCAAGATCAAGAGATCTCAGAACTTATGAATAGGGTGAATAATGTGTTGGGACCATGATTGGGGGGAACCTGAAAACACCACCTTATTAAAGATTGTGGCAAGGGGGTAGGCAAGGGAATCCATGCCATATTGGATGCACTTAACTTTGAGACCTTCACAATTAGTTGCTTTGTTGTTGCACAATTTCAAAATAACTCTCTTAACAGAATAAGTGGAGAAAATAGAGGAGAGTGGCGAGTGGGGGCACTGGCAACAGGATGGACAAGAGCATTATAGAGGAAACTAGCATAGGAGACCCAGGCTTCAATGGTGATGTCAAAAGCTATAGTTTTTCTCAAGAGAAGGGTACACCAATAAGTCTTGTGGAGAGATGCAATTGCATGATTCCTTGTCTTCACACAGTGGAATCAAAACAATAATTTATTAAAAAAAAAATACTAGTCACCAACCATAATTTAAATTTTATTGGTGAAGTTGCAATTTTCATCGTCAAAAGATAGAAAATTAAACTCTATTTTTATCAAAGGGTTTGATAAGTCCAATTGATTCACTCCCAACTACACCAAACTTTACACAATATTATAAACTAGTACAAATATCTTAAATACATCTATTTGAAAGATGCCAAGAGATATCAATCTCAAGATTCTCATCTTGGATTTTTCACATACCACATTGATTAATAATTCCACTACCTTCTCTGCCAATTTCCCGCTGACTAGGGACAAATAAAATCAATCTAGCTACACCATTGTGTCAGGCTCAAAAAAATATCGAAAAAGAAAAAGGGCTCCAAAATCCATTGTATGGCCAAGATATTACAATTTTTCGATTGAATTCTCCAAGCAAAAGTAAAAACCTCTAAGTGGCGGTCAAACTTAAGGTTGGAATTCCCCTATGACGGTTAAATGGACGTCCAATTTAAAATCTAACATACTTGTGAACGACTCACTTACACTTCCTTGCTGCCACTATAGAATGCCTATCAGCATAATCAATATGATCTCTTCTTTACTTTGAACAAAAAGAAAACATAAAAATTGCATATGCTTGTGCAATATGCCCATTATGTTATAGCAATTTCTGAGTAGTTTCGTAATCACCTAAGCAAATGACAATCACATGATGCATAATCAACATTAAAAAGTTTTAGTAACAGTTCTTATCAATGCTATGACATAATCAACAGAATAAGCAATGCAAAGGTAAAATTAAATTTCAAATAGGTTGAGATTGATCAATTAGTTAATTCTATAAGAATAGAACATATAACTCAAAATAGAGGTTTATTTTGAAAATAATATTGATTGATCAATTCAATACTTCTGGAGGAACATCTCAAGTGGTACTTCTGCCAAATGCAAGAAATGTTTCTTCCAAGGAAAAACTTTTATATTGATGAATGGCAACAGCAATATATGTGTACTACAAAGAATACACAAACCAGGACAGTCTTTCTCTATAGGTGACCTACATTTAGCCCTAATAGAACGATATAAAGACTACTTTTGAACATTTTGGCCTAAGGGGCATCACAACTACAACTACAATTTTCATAGCATAAGATATTTGAGCAACCAAATTCTGCATGAAAAGCACAAATAACTGGGCCCATGAGATAACTATCACTAATTTAGATTAACCAATAGCACTTTAAAATCAATAAAGTTTTCTTCATAACTTCATTTATGTTGTTAATTTCACGATCATAATAGCTTGCCCATCTACTTTAGCTTTTTAGAGAACTCTCATTTAACATATTAACACTTAAGTTAACCTTTACTTTCCTTGATTGAAATCACCTAAACTATACATCCAAGTAAAATTGTAATTTTACTGCACAGTTATTAACCACAAATCAAGCAATATTTTACTCCTAAAGTTGAAGCAAAGTTTTTTTGAAAGGCTAGAGATTATTTACCTAAACAAGAATACTTTTTAAGTGCCTTTTGAGTCTCTTTAGAGAGCCCTGCAACAAGCAATGAAGAATGGCTTTGAACAATTCTTACCCATTATCTTAAGATAGAGAAATGAACAAACATGTGATACTTTGTTCTGGAAACAACCAAGCAACCAAAGGATTATAATAAAAAGTACCCTCGATCTCATATAGTAGCTCCCGAGGAGATACCTGGATTAAAAGGCAACATTTCAAGAGTTTTAGCTAAACAATATGCCTAGTCAAAGTACATGTGCAGTGAATAGTTTAATGCAAAAAATGACCAAGCAAGAAAGCAAAGGATAATACTCACTTGCATAAGCAAAGCTCCTAAAGCAGAACGAGATGAATCATCAGATAATGAACCAACAAAGAACTGGCAAGTAGCAGCATCAACAAAGGCAAACCCATACACAACTGAACCATCGTTTGACCTGCCAAATTCTTCCTGTATGTATGAGCACATTGCACATAAGTTTTATGCAGATAAAATATGCAAAACAAGTATTGAATAACAATACCGTTGAAAGAAAGTCTAATAGTTTTTGGCCTTTGGCATATAAAACTTGGAAACATTGGTTTATACATTATTATGACTAGTTTGAGCTATTGTGTGTCACAACAAATATTAATAGTTTGATAACTTAGCCCGAGGCCTAACAGACATATCCAAAGAAAACCTTAAGATGCTCGGAGTAATGCATTCGCCTAGGATCTTAGGATTCATCCTAATAAGAAAGAAACCAAAAACTACTATTCACTGTTAGATTTTGAAGTGGCTATGACAAAACACAATGACAAGGGATATGTATGTTCCCTGTATCTGACAGAAAATTTTCTTGTCTTCTTGTTGTACAAAGCATTAATAGCATCGTGAAGCTTGCCCATGCTCCTCAACATTTTTCTACAACTCCGAAGGATAATATTTGTTTCGACATTGAACAGTTGTGAGCAGCATGGCAATAGCCTTGTATGTAGTCATATCTTACATGGGAAATTACCTTCACTCTTGATATTCAAACTGCCAGTATCTGACTTCTAATAATAAAACATCTGAAATTTCATAAAACACTAAAACGAGGACTCGTGAACCAGAATATTCCTGGTATTGAAAGCCTTAAAAATTTAAAAATGAGAATGAAGCATCAATGAAATGCCATTCTCTTTTCGAACACTTTCATTTCAAGACTCTCTTATTTGAAAATGTTATGAGACAAAGTTCCAAGATTTACATGCCACTTAAATTTTGAATAACTAGAAACCTACAAATATTCATTCAAGCAACAAATTTCCAAAAGTTGCTTAGTGGCTATTCCTAGAATCATCCTGGCTATGGCCCAATGTTTGCATTAACTATTCCAGGTGTTTTAGGTGCTTCCAACATCTTTAAGGGTTATCCAACTGATGCCTGAACCTTCTAAGATACAAACTCCACCATTGCCATTCCACTCAAGTCCAAATTCATAAAATTTCAAGCACCCTCCACAATGGAATAGATGAGAACAGACATTTCCTTTAATATCTCTGTAAATTAAGGTGGTTAGATCCTCCTATTGTTTATTCCACATTATGCAAAGGAATATGGTAGATTAAAACTTCTTATTCTGTAGAAACAGTCAGAACGGAGTTGACATGAAGGGTTCAATATGGAAAAGGAAATACACTGGCTATTTTTTTCTTGCAAACATAAAAAGGTGCACCTAATATAATATATTTCAGTAATAAAAGAAGTGCCTCAAACAGTGGAAAAGTATCTCTTAATGCAAGTTTGAAATCAATACATCTACTATTGCTAACAGAAGTAGAATTAAATTACCTCTTTCAAGGCAAGGAGATGAACAGCTTCAGCCTTAAAGTTTTCATATATTGCTGTTGATGGTGTTGAAATATGAACCAACTCTCGTTGTACAGTCTGCATAGTTACTTAAGAAGGATCAATTAGGTTGTTTGAAAATATAAATGATATTCCAAAATGCTTTTAATAGTTATTTGCAGCAATATATCAAGGTTTATCAAAGGTTTCTCATAACAATGATAAGCATGTTTGATTTTATGGTAGAAGAGCATCATTTTATTCTATAGAAAAAAATTCTCTTTTGCATCTCAGAACGCCACAACCTTTACATTCGCCTCAGGAAAAACAATCGATGAATTACAGAACATGGTTTTTTGAGTAATAGTATTTAACAACTATACGACATAGCTTCAGCCTGTAAAATTGCAGGGCACACTATTAACTGCAAAATGAGATTAAGTTCTTCTAAAGCTACATACAGCTGTTGAACCCCTTTTTGCCTTTGCCTGCTCTGTAGTTTCAAGTTGTTCCATCATCCCAACCTTGTACCTAAAGGAAACTCTAATTAATTTTATGACCTTGAAAAATATCAAAAAAAGAGCATTGCATGGTTGAAGATTTGCACAAGACAATACTACTCACCCACGCTCAAGCAACTTCCGATTAGCCTCTTCAATCCCACTTTCAGGAACACCCACCTGATCAGTTATGTATTTACATTTACAAATCATTACAGCAATGTCCACAACCAAAAACAAATTGACCAAGATGAAAATGATTTATCAAAAAACCATTCCAAATTGTATGGAAGTCAAACATAAGCGTAAAACTAAGAGCAACATGATAAAACAGATACCATCAAAGAACAAATGGTACCAACATTAGAATTGATATTATCTAAAATGTGTGATGAGATTATTCAGAACACGATTTACCACCATTAATGTGTGACAAAATCATCACAGCCATATTTTGATGTCCTATCAAGATCAAGATACATCATGCAATTCTGAAATTTAATCATTCCTACATAAACATGCAAGACTCACCCAATTTAATGACTCAAGGATGCAGACCTTAGAGAGATAGGAACATGACATTCACCTGTGCTATGTTCTTGTTATGCTGATAGGCATAACCTTCAATGGCAGTCGGGGTGGTGGTGGTTTTTAATGTCAGTGAGATGTTAACAATTAACGGCCAGCCTTAAATTTGACGTCCATTTGACTATCATAGAGCAGTTTCAACCTTGAATTTGACATCCATTTGACCATGATATAGAATTTATTTCATCTTGCTTGGAGAAGTCAATCAAAAAATTACAACATCTTAGACATACAGTGGAGTTTGAAGCCCATGTTTTCTTCAAAAAAAGAATTTTTCAAGCACGACATTGTGGTGTAGCTAGACTGAGGCCATCTGCCACCAGTCAGTAGAAAATTTGTGGAGAAAGTAATGGAGTCATTAATCAATATGTTATGTGACAAATCCAAAATAGATGCCTCAATATTGATATCTCTCAGCATTTTTCAAATAGATGTATTTAAGATAACTGATAGTTTATTATTTCACAGTATCAAAAAGGGAAACATGTTGAAGATTAGATTTAGATTTGAAATTTACGTCAAGGGAATCATAGAAGATTGATAAATTATAATCCAACTAGAGAGCAATTCCATGACTTTATTACCTTCCATTTATGGAGCAATAGATGCCTCTAGTGCAAACAACAGTAACTCCTTTCAAATGGTCCAGAAAACTAAAATTTCTCAAGGCATGTACTTAGCCTAGCAACTACTTGGCTTAGAGGAAACTTCATTTTAAAATTTCTGGCAATTGAAATAAATTCAATGGACAAATAACTCATGGACGTGCTTAATTTACCTGGATAAAGATGGTTACCTAGAAAATTAAAATGACTAAGAACTACATAATAGATTATGGTATATGACATCAGGCAAACAAGTTGTCACTAATTGTAAAAATCAGCTTAAAGTAATCATTTTTCAGCTTGGTGGGTCTTATGTTTGAAAGGAAAGCTGCCCCTAAGAATCAAGAATTCTCTTCTTTTCTGTTTGAGTTGTGGCAGGACCAGCTGGTCTTGGGGCACTAGTCTAGAGCTTCACTTTGAAAAAGTTGGTTTGTGAAACAGTCAATTATTATTCTCTGAATCATAATCAAAGCGGCAGTGATTTTCATCCAGTCAATAGAGCTGGAGATCATTTCTTTGATGGGGAGAAATGAATTTACCTGCAAAAGAGCCAAGTCCAACCGTGGACAGGGCACTGTTAGTAAAAGTTCAAGAAAAAAAACAAAAATTCAGCAGGAAGGGCGTAGAAGGAAACCTATTCATGTTTCCAATGAGAACAGAATGAAAGGTAAATACAGCAGAGAAGTTTAAGGGAAGAAGAAATTTGGGTGAAAGAGGTCAATCTGCTGCTGCAGTGTAAAGGATTTATCTGCTTTAAATGGTTTGTAGTATATAGAGTCCAAAGTCATCAAATGGCTCAATGCCATAGTGGGGCTAAAAAGCGGTAAGGTGGAAGAAATCCTGTCAAACTCAGCAAATGCAAGGACCCAGAACAATGCACAGACTATGGCAATTTCAATTGCTAAAAAAATCAAAGTGGCTGTAGCAGGGTCATCTTGTTTGTTGTATCATGTTTTCAAGGATGGGAGGTATTCTTCAGCAGTAGTTTATGCCACCATAAACAATATACAAGATAATTTAGTCGCACCTGAACGTAATGGATGGACTTCTCCATTTCCTTTGAGTTGTAAATGGAATCAAGATTCCTCCTTCAGTCTGGCCATTTGATCAATTATTTACAAAAGAGGGTAGCTCATGTTTCTAAACCCATACTGCTATTTGAACAGTCATTTAATCATTTGGTTCAGCCAATGAGGACAATTCAATATGGTAATCCCCACTGGAAAATGTTGAATTTCTTGCTTCGTAGTTACTTTTTATGTTGAATTTGCTTAGTAGTTTAAATCTAGTAGACTGTATTACTCGGTACATTGTTATGTTTCAGTATTGCAGTGTATGAGATTTTTGTGGACAGAAGACACTCAAGTTGTCAATAATCTGAGTCTATATTTTTGTCAAAAGCTTCCCATATAATAGTATGTAGTTATGAATGTATGGCGTTTTAAATCTAGAATTGGACCTTTTCAGCAGGTTTTAATTATATTTTTTTGCTGGACAGATGAAGGGTCTTACTTGCTGCAACAGTCTGTCTCTGTTCAAGTTGTAAATTGTGTTTTTGCTTCTCAATGAGAATGGGATGCAGACCCTTAAATAGGTAGCCTCCTTTAAATTATCAAAAAAGAATGGATTACAAATGAAAATTTGCTTCTAATTAATGGTTTTTATGTTTCCGCAATTGTGACCCTACATTGACGGCCTAACCTGCAACATAATAAAAACCTAGGAATAGACATGCCATGTTGATTGAAGAGATTAAAAAAGCAATTGACAAGTTTTTCTGTAGGATTTATAATTGCAAACATTTCAGTGTTACCTGTCTACACTTGCCAACACCACTAATAGTCATTTTCCAGTCAAACTCTCTGTGTCCAATCTCAGCATCCACTTCATAGAGCTCATAAAACTTGCCCTGTACAACAATACATTGAAAAACAAAGAACAGGTAATTAGCACAGTTAAACAAGTACCTGCTAATTATTGAATTTAAGATATAATGAGTAATCATACCATTTAATTATTTACAATCTATTAACCCGAAAATAAGAACATTAAAAAAAAAATGCTTCTGTGATTCTAAGTATGTTTGTCGTGAAGTCTGACACATTTATTTCTATTACAAACAATTCATTTCATCAACCTTATATATGGCATTCAATATTATTTACATCACTTTGGCTACTTCTAGTATTTTCAATATTAGAAGTATGAACAAGCACTCTTGAATTCAGAAATCTCTGATGATATATCCAAAAAATATTTAATGCATGAGATGGATCATCTCAAAAGCATTTGCTTTTTACTAGAGAAAGCAACGCATCATTTAAAATAAAATATATAAAAACTTATCACTGACATAAACATAGGCACCAAAATCCAAACTGCTAAGAGAACAAAGAATAAGAGAAATACCATCCATAATAAACTTGAGTTTGCATATGGTAACAAGAAAAAAGGTCCGAAACACAGAAAAATCAACTTATCAGCGGCAGCCAGTAATAGTCATGTCAAATATCTTAATTTCTTATGCAATTAACATTTCAGAAAGAAATAGTATAGGCAAAGATCTCAGGAACAAATGAAAAAAGTGATGATCCTATTTCCTTACTGAGAACAACAAACAACATTTCTGTTCAAAGACATGGTAGATTCTCAAGAATTCAGAAGGCATCATGCCAATCCATAACTTACCACTTTAAAAAACAGTACGGTGTCCATATACTGACATTTAGTTGTCCAGTACTGTTTCTGAGAGGCTGACATTTTTTCTAAAACATCTTTGGGAATGTGCAGAGTTCTTTTATCATAAAAAGGATCATCTGGCCTCCTTAGTTTGGCATCCCTTATGACTGAAGGCTCTAGAAATTTAAATTTTGATTTTGTTTTTTCCCAGGCTCCTCCCTGGTCCAATCCATCTTCCCCTAAGACTTCGATCAGTTTTCTTCTTTTGTTTGGATCATGAGCAGGTAGAAGGTCCTGACACCTGGTAGCTTCCAAATCCTCTTCCAGAACATGTTTAAATCGAGGCCCAAAAGTTCGCACACCAGGTGTTTCTGGCCCTTCAAAATCACCTGCAGCGTCTTTTTGCACAGCATTCAACTGGTCTTCAAATGTGCTTCCATAAGCATTTGGATCGTGGCCCCTGTAGAATAAGCAGACAAAATCAGCTGAGTATACACAACAAAATGGTTTGGAGAAATCAAATTGACCAGGTAATTGAGACACCTGGAACTTGCAGACAGTTACAGTTTTACAATGGCAATGGCTCCTATCGTAAATATGTCAAATGATTGTGACAAAGAAAACTTTGATATCTCTAATAAGTTGTCTGAATGTATCTCTAGAAACATTCTACAAGACTATTGCCATTTTGAATTTAAATTTATTTAAATAAACCAATTTATACTTTTAATTGCCGTGTACGGAAGTATGTAACTAACTCAATTAAAAGTATATTGTATATATTTATGTAAGAGCTCATTTGAATCTGCTAGCTGTTTTCCCTTAGATGGGGAGAGAAGGCTATGCTCTCCAGTGCCCATAATGGCGTACGCTGTTTTCTGTAATATCAGAATTAGACATTCTGCCAAAAAAGGGCAAGCAGCTTTTGTTTTTGATAGATTAAACAGGGGATGCCACAGGTTGACCACCCTTGGAAAATAACAAGCAAAAGGCACTATTAGCCATAAAACTGGCACCTGGTGCCACATATTTATATTTTGCTTCACAGTTAGAAAATTAACATAGACCCCATTGAGGCAACTACTCATTATATGCCCATAATAGCGATTAATGTCTTGCAGCACCAACAGGGATCCATCCCTGATACAAACTAAAAATCCCTACATCGACAGAATTCAAAATTAAAAACTACCAGGCGACTGTCCCCATACTGACAAAATTTGAGCCGGGGCAAGATAACAGAATCAGACTAAATCAATGAAGGCTAGAGCCTTCTTCATCTCTCCACTGCCAGTTGCCTCTGCATTCATCGCTCACACATTCCCAGCATCAGCTTGTCATGTCCTTAGAGTGGAAGGGCCTCCACCATCTTTGGCATGTCTGTACCTGCTAGACCTCATTCTCACCAGCTTGCCCATTTTCACCTTTGATTCCAGCTCTGAATGCAGAGGGGAAACGTACAAGAACCTTTCTTAATTCAAAACCAGCAGTGCCCTGTAACTAGATAGGTCCAATTCCCCATCTCTCTGCACCACTCTCAAATCTCTTGCAAACATAGTGAAATCCACATAGTTGTCTCTCAAAACCTAAAACCTAGGCTGCTGATATGGATACGGGTACAAGAATCAGATATGGGGTTTTTTTTGGGGGGGTTTGGATACGGCTGTACAAAAATATATATAAAAAACTAAAAATATAGCCATATAAGCAAAATTAACCACAAAAAATGCATAGAGGAAACAAAATAAGTTAAATAAAAACTTTCATATGATGTCCATAGCTGTATTTTGAAGTCCAAGAGTGAACAAATGTGCAATGTGTTAGGAGGTGAAGTGACTATCCAGACCTCCAACAATTGTAATGGTGTGACGTCTTGTAATCCTCTTGGCAATATTATTTGCAGTACGACAAGCCATCTGGCACGAAGGGGGTTGCAGGGAGCAATATTGTTTGTGTAGTACAAGCCCCCGAAAAAAATTTCACACAGTGTTTGATAAAATGAGCGTGAATGCTGATTTTAGGGTTGGGAATCCACTTTAGTTTGTTTTTAATTGTATTTTGAAGTCCATGTTTGACTTTTCATTGGGTGAAATTGAAAAAATAAATTTAAAAAAGGCGTTTTTTATGTCCAGGACCATGAGGATATGCCCAAGGAGCATCCCTGGGCTGCGGAAATGCCTGGATACGCAACCAGATGTATCCAGACATTTCCACAGCCCAAGGACACTCCCTGGGCGTATCCCCCACGCTCCCATATCCAGGAGCATTTCCCCCACGCTCCCTAGGCCTGGGGGGGCATATCTGGTTACGTAGCCTAAAACCTGTCACTCACAACCTGATCCCCATCCTCAGGGTAGCTGCCTCTAATCTCACCTCCGGATCCTCTGCTGAAATTAGATGTGGGCCTTGTCAAGAGGGAGATACTCTATGATCTTAGACACACAGTCCACGATCCAGTAGAAGACAGTTTCATTCTGTACCATTGCTTCCAGCATCTGATTGAAGTCTTCTTCAAATGAAGAATGGGTGTGCTTCATCCAAATCCATCCTCACCCAACACAGATTTCACCATTGTCATTACTGCATGACCTTCCACCCAAAAAGTCCTTTTCAAACACCTGTCAGACACAGCCCCTGCATAAAGTGAGACTCTCTTCGCCCCGTCTGCCATTTCCTGCTAAAAAGAGAGTGATTTTGCAACACCCAGCTTCACACAACCCCCTAAAATCTCTGCACCGTGCAAAACAATTGAGAAAGCAAGCATTGATACCTTATGCCAGGGAACAATGGCAAGAAGATATAGGAAGTTGCCCACTGCCAAATAATGATTAATATTACTCAAGGTCTTTTGAGGCACCCTTTGAATCCGATTGCCCTGATGCCATCCTCCATACCTTTGTACAGCAGCTGCCCACCTCTGTACAGCCACCCCCCTCAAATATAATCTTGTGGGAGCAGGCACTTAATCTACTCATTGACCCATGCCTTGAATCAATATGCTTCAAAGCGGCAAGCACTAGTCCTTACGTGGGGTTAGAATGCAAGGTCTTTAAGCAAGAGGGTATGGGGGAACCCACACTCATCGAAGCTCAAGCTCACCACCAACGAGAGCAGAGATTGGGATACACCCTCATTAGCCAAGAGATCCACTGGGACCCATTATTTCACTAAAGAAATGGTTGAAGCTTATAAGTTATAGATATAAAATTTGGGATTAGGTTTCAAGCCTCTTGAAAGATTCCATTGATCTTCCAATTAATATGTTATTGTTGCATTAATGATAAGCTGTGAATCGCTTTCTACCAATAGCAACACAAATTCTTGGTAAAGGATGAGGTTAAGTCCTTCCACCAGATAAATTGTTTCCATTTTGTTATTTGTGCCTCTGGGAAATAAAGAAAGTAGCACCCTTGAAGATACTATTGTGATCACAAAGAAGACAACCAGATCCAGACAGTCCTGGATTGCCTTTGGAGGCCCCATCAAAATTCAACTTGATTACTCCAAAGAGAGCACCCGTTTTGCCAATTTGGGGTTAGTTCTCTTATTACTGAACCCATTAACAAGGTCAACCAGCTAAATTTTTATTGAATGGATTTCATGAATTCTATGATACCAACCAAAGTATATTCACAACATTATTAGTAGATAATTCAACTCTGCAAGGAAGCCTTTAATAAGACTCATTTCTGAGATAAAACAAAATTCTCTGAAAAGATGAATAAGGTCTGTAACCCATCACGTACTTTTAGCATTTCATTATAAATATTAAAATAAGTTTTGACGGAAAATATTTTGCACTAAGAGGTGCATCCTGCAGCCTACGGGTTAGTTCAGCTAGTACAGCCAAATTAAACTTATGAGTGAGCTGACACCAAATTCTCAAAGTAACCACACCACTTGGGTTCAGAAACAGAAGAGTTGACACCCTTTATCAAATCCAGATTAAGATGGATCAGTGGTAGTTTTCTTCACATGTGATTCTGATATACAACTTGATCTGCCATCCCAATTCTTTCAACAAGAAAGAAACCTTTAAAAGATATTTATTCTTAAATTTTGATCTGTAAAAACTAATATGTGCTAGCATAGTTGGGAAATCCAACCAGTTGAAAGAGTCTTTAAAAAAATTCCCTTTGGAAAAGCCTTGACAGATCCCACAGGTGCATGTGCAAAGCTAAATACTTCACCTGTGAGTGTCCTGCTCTAAATGATGGACATCAATGATATTTTCAAAGACAGTTTGAGTACTTTAAACTGGAATTCACATATGATACTCTTCTTTGATAAAACTCTCAATAAATCAGAAAAATATTTCTTAAACCACCCAAAATATCAGACTAGTAGATAGCCTTTTAGAAGGAAACCAGTCAGAATTTCTCGGCTGCCTACTGTAAAAGCAAAAAGCATCAATTTAGGCTAAATGTTTTCAAGGTAATCTTAAATCACTCTGTTATTACCCAAGGCTTTTATTGTTTTAGAACTTATTAGATCCTAATGTTACCTGTGCAAACATAAAAAAGTGACCCCAATTCTTCTTTAAGTAATGGAAACCAAAGGCAATTACAAGGTCAGTTTGACTCTTATTAACTGGATTTCAAAGGTAAAACTCATGTTGAGAAAATCGTCCCAGTGAATCAGAAAACAAATGTCAATCAAACCACACAAAATAAAAAATAATGAGACAGATAAATAAAAAACAAATTTCAAAGAAAATAAGTGAGAAGGGCTTTACCATGTATTCCAAACCTAGCCTGACCTGTTCCAAACGCTAAATGGAAAATGCATTTACGTAAGCAGTACATTTTATCCTAATCTTAAACCGTCGAGCTTATTAGTCAGGGTTTTAGTTGTTTAACCACTTCCCCAGCAAATTCTACGGTTGAATTACGAATTTTAAAAATTTAAAAAAAAAAAAAAAAAACACAAACTTTCCAACGGATCGAACCTGCGACACCCTGAAAAACAGCGTTTGCCACATTTATCTTTAAATTTAAAGATCAAAATTTTCAGACGGATTGAACCCCCGATCCCTAAAAATCGGCATTTGCCAGTTTCTCCTTTAAATTCAAATGTTACATTTTCCAACGGATTGCATCCTGGAAAAAAAAAAATTGCCGCAGTTTTTTATATACCTTGAAGCATTAACATACCTTTGTACACTAGAACATTTATCACTGTCGAATATATTTACTCCCTTGTCCAGGGGAGTCTTACACGGGGTTTGGGGCTGAACATGAAGGGGGGAACTTTCACTCCCTGAAAAGAAAGACCGTTCTCTCTTCGCTAACGGCGTTTTGATCATATGAGCTTCCATTAAGTCAGACGGAACCCCTTCCGCGGTAGGATGCGACTCCTTGGGAAGGGCAAATTTGTGCTTGAGTTGAGAGAATTGGACATGTTTTTCTTCTCGACGCTGCAGCATGTCTGAGTAGGAAATTTGTTTCAAATTTGCTTTGGGGTTTTGCTTGGGTTTTGGGGGTTTTTCGGCGGACTTGGAGAAGGAGGAACGGATCGAACTTTGGCGGCTCATGTTGAGGTTTGTTATTTGGATGTTCAGAACAGGGGCATGCAAAATGGAAAGGGTTCTGGGCGGTGTATAAGAATTTAATGGTGAAGGGATTTAACAGTGGGAAGGGCGGAAAATGCAGTCACAACATTTTAGCGGGAAGTACTCAATGGTTGAAACGCCATCTTCTTTCGCGGCATTTTTGGGGCAACCCGTTTTCTTCCCCTTTTTTGAGAAATTTATGAACTTGAGTATTTTTTCATGGAGGGGGGTTTACTAAATAAGATCTTGGATTTTTTCCAATCCATTTGAATGAAAATGAGATTTCTGGGAATTAATTATGTACGAAATTTTTGGATCGATGTGTTTCAAGTCATTAAGTGTGATTTATTATCAGGTTAAATATATTAGGTTTGATAGGGTTATCAAGATTGATCATGGTTATGTTAGGTTCTATGGTCACGTCTATAAGAATTAGGGATTTTATAGAATATTTTGTTTATATTATTTGATAAAAGTGATGATTTTTTAAAGACACTTCTAGGAACCTCATTTTCATTGGGATCTTTTCCAATGTATTGTAATAGGTATGATTTTAAAGTGAAGATCGATATGCACGATTGACAATTCCCTGTGAAAGCCTCCAACACAACATAAAAAATTATAAGGACTTTTTATATCAATGTAATAATTCTTTAGTTATTGGGAGACAAGCTCAAATATAGTATTTTTATGGAGCAAAAATGCAAATACATATAGTGTTTATGTGCTAATATGGGTCCCCTTGCTTTGTGATCTAAAACACACGAGCATAAAACCCCCAAAACTTTAATATCTAAATGAAAATTGTTTGTGGAAACCTTCAACTTGAAATAAAATTGTGAAATAGGTTTTTTAATTAAAAGTTAATGTACTAATTCTTTAGCTATTGGGAGGCAAGCTCAAGTATTGCATTTTGCAGAGTAAAAGCATAAATACAATCTTAGGACATGGTCTCATGGAGGTGGTTGTTGTTTTGGATTCAATTGTGCATGAGGGCCCATGGGATATCTCCCAGTTACCTACAGGATTAAACCGAATCTTCCCTCATTTTCACAAAGCTCTAAAATTTATGTGTGAATTATGTATGCAACAAAGGAAAAGAGGGCGCTGCAACATTCTTGCCCCTGCCTAACAAAAAAATTGGCCCCTGATATGTTGTTGTTGGGCTAAATAATTCCTGTGAGAATTTTTTTGGACGAAAATTTGTCTATATTTTTTTGAGTGTGGATTAACAATTCATTACCATTTTCCTGAGTGCATTTACGTCAATCATGTTCCTAAAATTGCATCACTAGTATCTGCAAATTAATATTTCAATTTTAAATTGTTTATTTCTTTATTTTTTAATTTTGTTGTCCATATTTCTGACCTTATTTTAAATTCCTTTTTGTAGATGTTTAAGGTGTAAGCTATTTGAGGTTGTGTTAGATCTATCAAACTGGGAAGCCATGGTATGCCATAAAAAGTAAATATTGCATACTTTAAGGACTCACAACATGTATTTTTTATTCATTCCTTTGTGTTTGTTACATAGTAATAAAATGACATTTTATATTGGTAATGAATCCTTGTTTGTACCATTAACTGAGAATGTTGGTGGTGGGTAAAATCATTGTAGAAGCTCGTGCATGTCATAAAATAGCTACCGCTTTTAAATTGAATTACACTAAGATTAATACCAGATAGGTTTGTGGGCATTGTGGCATTATAAATGGTCCTTGTTTTAGGGTGTCTGAATGCTTTGAAAGCGTAGTCTTGAATAACATTATCCACTGTCCTAAGAGAATTGGTATCATTCACAGTGCTTGGTAATATGGACTCCTAAGGCCGTGGAGAACCATATGAGGCCATAGAGGATATCATCCATGTTGTTGAAAAAATGTAAATTTGGCCTAGAATAGTCAACCAAATCCCTTACTCATGCCCACTAGAGGATAGCTCTGTATAACATGATCCCATTTATTATCTTGTAATAGTCTTCTACACCCTAGAGGATATTTGGGTTCTGCAATAAATAATTTCAATGTATCACCTCCGCCGCCTTATTTTTGCTATGCCAATGAACTTAATGATCAACTTAAAAATACTCCCTCAAATCATCTAGTCTCTTAGTCACAATTATCTAAAAATCAAGCACATAAATACTGCATTTCCCTATTTGAATGGGATTAAAATATCTTACTTGATTAGGACAAAATATGAATTACCCTAATTTAGAGAAAAGGTTCATGAAAAAAATACTTCCATGTGGTTGAAATAGTCAAATCCATTGCACTGCTTTCTGTAGGCCTTAAATCCCAAACATGCACTTTCAAATTCCAAGCCTTGTTATTTCCAAAGTGATAAAAAATGTTTTAAGATTGACTTCAATTCAACTACTGAAAAGGTCAAGAGATTGGGACTTGTTCCTAAACTAGTTGCATTCCTTAAAGCAACCCAAATTAATTGTCAAAACCTCAAAAGTCAAGATTAGAACTTGTTACTATAACTACTGCATTCCTTCAAGGAATCCAAACTATCTCCTTTTAGTCTCTTAGTGCCTCATAACCCACTTCTTTGTTAACCCAAAAAAAAATGTTATTGTTCGCCAAAATCTCACCCAAAGCAAATTGTTAACATCTGAAAAAAACTCAAAAACCAATGAGAAGATGCATTGCTTTAAGAGCCAACGAACCAAAATTCAAACTAGATTTTTTAGGCCTTCCTAAATCTCACACTTCAACCAATATAAAATCCCATGTTTAAAATAACTGCCCTATGAATCCAAGTTAAGATTTTAAGGTCTGAAACAAAATATGTATGGTTCTGAATTGATAATTATGGTGAAGATTTTTGGTCTTCCAAAACCCAACTCAAAATAACTTGGGATCAATGGTTTCCTTCATATAAGATGAATCTATCAAAACCAAAGAAATAATTTAGGCTTCAAAGATCAGAGACATCAACCAATATAAATATTATTTGCTCTATATATGTGCTACTTCAGTCCACCATTTTTTTCATTGTCATTAGACTTGCAAAACAAAATTATTGATATGTTTTAAATTATTATAAATTTTGTATTCGAACATTTTTTGAATTGTTATATGTTTTGATTTGAATATATTATCATATGCATTTCATTTTCATTATGCTAGTGTTTAACCCTAAAAAGGATGGGGATCCTTATTTTGAGTAGATAGGGTAAGAATATATAAATGATAATGCAGAAGGGTGGTAATCAGATCTACAACAAGTTAATTAGATGTTAAACTCAGATATAAACATACACTAAATCAGGGTCTTGAGTCGCTCCTTTAGTACTTCAAACCTGTAGATGTGATGTTTATATGATTGGTATGGAAATAGGGAAGCTTTGTGTAATTGAGTGCTCTTTGAATGCTCTTTGGTAAGAATACTAGGTATTGTTCTCGTGTTGTTAGGTGAGGAATGAATAAGGGTTGATCTTATATTTATATCAATCCCTTTGGATAATTAACTCACATTAAATCACTTAGGCTGACCATTAATATACGTTTAATTTATAAAATAGAGAACTTTAGGGACTAGACACTTGTGTTGGATCAGGATACTAACGTCGATCCTAGTGTTTGTCCTGGATGTTAGTGTCTAGGGAATAGAAAAGTAGGTATAGGTTCAAAACTAAAAGGAACAACCAAGGTTTAATATTGTCAATTATATAAGTGTTGTAGCTTGGAATTGCACCCTTTGTGAGAGAGTTTTTCAAGCTCTCTCACTTATAGCTACAAGCATGGGAACAACCTTAGGATGTGGGTATCCTATGTTGAGGTTGAACCTCTAGGCTTTTTAATGAGGCTAGTTCCTCAGAGGATTCACTTTAGCTCTTGATTCCCACACTAAAATCTATTATTGGCTAAGGAAAAGGGATAGGAGGATAACATGAAAGGAAATCTAAGCTAAGGGAGGTGATGCACCAAAAGAAATGATCCACTTAGTTTGGGAATCAACACTAATTCAGCATAAGATAAATTGTGCTTACACAACCTCACAACTAGTTAATTTGCATAAGTATTTCATAAACTAGGCTCACTGAACCATACATGAAGCAAAGAGGAATTTTGAAATTCACACCAAGCATTTGTTAATGGTGGAAAGAGCTAAAGTCTAGACCTACAATTAACTTGAAAACACCTAAAAATAGGCAAGAAAGAAGGACAATGGGCATGGAATAACACTTCTTCACAAATCCATCGTGTATAAGCTTGCTTAATGCAATTTTTAGACAAGAGATAGGTAAAAATTAATCTTTATTGCTTCAAAAGGTCTTTTACAAAGTGATTTTGGCAGAGTAAATTTATCACTAGTCCAATAATAATTTCTTGGCTCTAAGGCCTCTATTTATAATAGAAAAGGGGGAAGAGAAGATGGGAATGCATGAAAAACTAGGAATGAAAACCATAAATTCTTGCAACCACCACTGTCATCCTCCTTTTGCCATAAAATGCACCGTTCTAGGTTCATCACATAACCTCCTCGAGCCATTCCCGTATTCAAGTCACTCCTTTGGTGGATTTTGAGAAGCCATGTTGTGGGCGATTAGAATGTCGCTTCTTGGCATTACTACATTGGTCTTTGTATTAAAGATGGCATGGTGACCTTCATCTTTACGTGTCTTGTTGAAAAGGGATGTAGGTCTCCATGTGTTGAAAAAACTGGTTGAACCATGTTGCTTTTATGTTGGATGGTCATTTGTCAAGAGCGAGCCATATTGAAAGACGAGAACCTTCATAAACTCCCAGCTACCAACCACTTGGACTCCCCTTTGTGTTGATTGGCCATTAGAAGCTACCTCAGATCCTTGACTTGTGTCATGGATTTTTCTGTCATGGATGCCTATGGATCATCGATCTCCTTACTAGCTAGATGCCTTTATGCCACTTGGCAGCCTCTCATTTGTTCGATCATGATTCATGTGCACTATCGATCCTTAGAAAATCACATTAGTTTGAGTTTATTAAGTCAAGCAGCATTGGAAACCTGATCTACCATTTGTTGTGTAATTCAAGTTTTCAAAGCTACTTGATTTATAAAGCTTTTCAAGTGAAGTCATTGAAGAATCCTGATTTACTCTATGCAAAGTAACTCGGGCTTTCTGATCTCTCCAACTTTGGACTCTATCTGCGGGCTCCTTTGTTCTTCAGGATCTATTTGTCTCAAGAATTCTCCTGAAGGAATTCCTTGGGACAATTTGTCCGAAGGAATTCCTTTAGACTTTTTGTTCAAAGCTTTCTTCTTGCTCTCTTCCTTCAAAATTTGCCTTGTATCATTTCCTAAAGGAATTATTTCAAAAAAAAAATTAATTCCTTCCTTTGAAGGATCTTTCTTTTTTGGTTGCCTTTCAGATTTTTCAAAATGGACTTTCCCAAAGGGTGAGAGACCTTTTGGGCTTCCTGTATATCCCTTTGAGCTTCCTATATGCAAATGGTCCTCCCACCGAGAAAAGTGCCCTTTAGCCTTTGAAAATGGTCCTCCCAAAGGGAAAGATACCCTTCGAGAATTTTGAAATGGTTCTTTTTCTTTGGAAATTATCCTTCAAAAAAATTGAAAATGGTCCTTCTGAAGGGTAACATACCCTTCGAACTTTTATTTTTTGTTCCTTTCTCCACTCTCTCAAAGGATAAGGGACCCTTTGGGCTTCTACAAATGGTCTTTTCTGAAGGGAAATGTACCCTCAAAAAAAATTTAAATGTTCCTCCTGAAGCTCAAAAGAGCCTTCGGCAAACTTGTAACTGTCCACTTGGAGAAGGAAATTCCCTTCAAATTTGTCAATGACCCTTGGAGTATTCTTTGGATAAGACTTGTCCTTTCAAGAACTTGAGAATCACCTTTAAAGACCAAATCAGGATTTTGATGTCTCATTACTTGCAACTTAGGAAGTCACTCACTTCTGAAAACCTAATTTGTACTGCCATGACCAATTAGGGGCTTTTGGAGCTTCTTACTTCGGGTTTCTCATTACTAACTACTCATGAAGTGAAAAAGTTATGTTGCCCCAGAAACCCAAAGTTGTCCCCTTTGGAAAACTCAAAGACTTCCCAATGAGATAACTTGAAGCCTTCTGTTTAAGACCATTTCGGGTCCTTAACACCTTGTTCCTTACTCGTTCAAAGTTTTGTAACTCTACAACTTATAAATCCATTTAAGTCATGGGTTGCCAAAAATCTGAAGTCTTCTAAAGACTCATCATTTCCTGCTTGAAAGTCTATCTTCTCATACTTAGGCAAACAATGGTATGTGGGCCAAGAAATGGCCAACATTTCTAGTGACTCATGGGGAAGCATGCCTACTATGATTTGAAGAACCCAACTCATTTGCTTCATTCAATCCATTGGGCATGGAGTCACACTACTTTTGTACAAATCTGGCTCTATCTGAAAATTTCTCTTGAAGCAACAAGAATAACCAAAATGAAACAAACTGTGCCCAAGGCACATAGGGAAGGGAAAACACTCAACTAAAATGGATATGCATAAGGCAAACAGAGAAAAACATAAAAAGCTATACAAAATATATAATAACATATATAATGACTGCAAACTCTTAATAACAGGGCTTCATATGAATCCCATTGACTAGGATGGGTAATACCTCTTCATCTAATTGGGCGAGTTGGAAGGTGTTATGTTGTTTACATCCATGGATCAAATAAGGGCCACTCCACAAGTTGTTAGACTTGGTATGTTTCCCTGGTTTGGCCCTATTTGAATCCCATTTGAGGACCATGTCTCCTTCCTTGAAGTCCCTTGTCATGGATCTCTTGTCAAAAGCTTTCTTGACTTGAGCCTAATGTGACTCTAGCGTCTTCATTACAAGGTCTCTTGTCTCCTCATGCTTTGTGAGTTTTATCAATCTTACATTCATGGATTCATCTTCCAACAACTCCAGTTGATGGGCTAGTTTTAATGTAGGTTACTCAAGAGAAATGGGTAACTTGGCCTCCCTTCCATATATTAGAACATATGAAGAATTGCCAACAATAGCTTTACGAGTTATCCTATCAGCCCATAAGGCTGTCTTTAAATTAGTGTGCCACATCCTCTGGTTCTCCTCCATAGTCTTCTTAATGATCCTCAGCAAATTTTTATTTGTAGACTCAACCAGCCCATTTCTTTGAGGATAATAATTAGAGGAAGTGTTGAGGTAGATGCCCATCTTGAGAGCCCATTCACTTGTTTTTAGACTGAGAAAAGCTAATGCATTATCAAAGATGATAGTGGATGGAACACCAAACCTGGTCATGATGTTGTCATAGAAATCTAAGACTGCACTTGCATTGGCTTCTTTCAATGCAATGGCTTCCATCAATCTGGTTAATTAATCAATTGCGGTAAACACCCACTTATGCCCTGCACTTGATGGAGGGTGATCACTCCAATGAATCCAAACCCCACTACATGAATGGTTGCTCTACCTGAATCAAGTTGAGAGGAAAAGCTGCCAGTCTTTGCTTACCTATAAAGAGAGCACATTTTTGACACTTCCTCACCCATGCATAAGCATCTTTGAAGAGTCTAGGCTAGTAATAACCAGCCTTCATTATCTTTGTTGATGTAGTCTTAGGTGCAAAATGACCTCCTACAAGTCCATCATGGAAATGCTCCAAAAGCTTGGTTACTTATTCATTATATATGTACCTTAGGAGCACTCCATTGAGGTCCTTTCTGAATAAAATCCCATCAACCAATGCATAAGGTATGGACTGAAGTCTAAAATTCCTTCTTTTTGCTTTGTTCATACCTTGTGATCACTCACCTATTAGCAAAAAATGTGTCATATCATGGAGCCAACTAATGTGAGGTGGAGGTGCATTTATTTGTGGGTTATCTTGTGTTACCAAGATGACCTCTTTGTCTTCATGAAGGTCATCAACCATATGCTCACACAAGACTTTACCTCTTACTAGCTTAGTGACCTTGATCTCCATGTTATACTCCATGACCGTGGTAATCCAACCAGCTCTCTTTTCATTCAAGTCTTTGTTAAGAAGGAAGTCTGTCACTCTAGGGTGAGACACCACAAGATAGATTTTACTATTGGAGAGCATTGACCTGAACCTTTTGAGGCTTCTTACTGCTACAAGGATTTTCTTTTCTACAAAAATATACCTCAACTCATACCCCTCAATCCCTTAACTGAAAAATGATATTGGTTGCTTAAGTCCTTTATCATTCTTTTGCATCAGCATAGCTGATATATTATCAATATTGATAAAAACATATAATATGAAATCCCTTGAGAAATCAGGATTCATGAGTGTTGGTGCTTGAGCAATGGCTTGCTTGATAGCCTCAAATGTTGATTTACCTCATTTGACTAAGTGAACACTTGGTTCTTCTTCAGCACAACAATGATGGGCTTGACCAAGTTTGCAAAACCAGGTATAAATCTCCTTATAAAGTTTATTTTCCCAAGGAAACTTTGGAGTCTCTTCTTATGATTGGGTAAGGATAAGGACAAGATGACACTTATTCTATCAGGATTAATGGATAACCCTTCCTTTGAAATGACGTGGCCCAATAGCTTACCTTCATAAACGGCAAACACGTACTTCTTGAGATTCAATGAGATCCCATACTCCCTATATCTATCAAAAATCAGCCTTAGGTGGTCCATATGTTTGTTGATATTCTTGGAGAAAATCATGATGTCATCCAAGTATACTAGCACCATTTGATTTAGCAACCCTTGGAAAGCCATGTCCATGGCTCTTTGGAAAGTTGTGCCAACGTTTGTCGAACCAAAGGGCATATTTTAGTACACATACGTGCCCTATTCGATGGTGAAGGCAATTTTGTACTGATCCTCCTCTTTTACACATACTTTGTTGTAGCCTGAATATCCATCCAATAGAGAAAAATGTTTTGAACCTGCAACTACTTGGAGAAGCTATTCTATGGATGGTAGAGGGTAGTGATCCTTCAAGGAGACTTTGTTCAAATCTCTGAAGTCAAGACATAGCCTAATCCCCCCACTGTTCTTCCTTATAGGCACCAAGTTGGCTACCCATGATGAGTGTTTGATGGGAAAGATGATCCTGGATTCAATCAACTTGGTTAGCTCTTACCTCATAAGCTCTTCTATCTTGGGGTTGATGGGCCTTTGCTTTTGCCTTACATACTTAGTGTCGGCCTCCAATTCTATAGTATGATGAGCTAAATTTGAATCAAAATCTTATAGGTCATTGTACTCCTAAGCAAAAATGTCTACGTATTCCTAGTAAAGTGCTATGAAAGCGTGCCTCTCAGCCTTGTTGCTTACCTTCCCGAGCTTGAGAAGCTTATCCTTAAAGATGAGGACTCTTTCATAGTTTTCTTCATTGGTAGACATTACTATCTTTTCTTTTCTCATATGGTCCCCCTCATGAAAAAGGCCTTCAAGTGTAACCAGCCCCTTAGGAAGTTTGTGTGACCTTAGTTGAAAAATTTGATCCTTGTATGGATGATGCAATTTACCTTGATTGGCGGAGGAGAACTCAACTTCCTATTGTAAGAAACAAGCAATTTGCTTGTCACTTTCAAAAACCTGCCAGTGGGCTTCATTATCTGGTACTAATGGCCTCACCACCACCTTGATGTGTGGTTGAACCTTGGCTTCTTTCAGATCACTTGGAATGTCAAACCGAGCTTCCATGGCTACCAACATTTCAGCATGTTAGTTCTAATTTCTTGGGATAACTTAAATGTCAAAGGCTTCAAAATCTTCAATTAGGTCCCATACTTTATTTTTATAGGACCTCACCAAAGGATTCTTTGTAACATTCAAGCCTCTAACCTCATTCACTATGAGCTCATTGTCCCCATATGCTTTCAGCATTTTTATTCTTCTTTTGTTGGCCCATTGAAGGCCACAGATAAAGCCTTTGCATTATGCTACATTTGAAGAACAACTGAAATGAAACCTATAGGAAGAGAAAAGATTATTACCTGAAGGGGAAACCAACATTGCCCTAGTACCTACGCCATTTTTTTATCCTTGAGCCATCAAAGAACAACTTCCACATACCATTGGGGTCTTCTTTAGGTCTAATGAGGGAAGACATGAGTTGATTCTCTTCATGCACCAAATAAAGACCCATGTCTCTTTCCTCAACACCTTCTAAAGGGTTGAGAAATTAATTATCTCCCCATAGTTCATCTAAGAACAAGTCTGGAACCTCTTTAGGATGAGTGTTCAGCTCCTGACCAATTGTAAACTCATCCTTATCAAGGATAATATAATTGAGGTTTATGTTATCTGGCTGATGGGGTTGAACGTGGAATTGTGCCATGGGTTCAACCTTGATTGAGACTTTAGTCCCGTACCTTGTTCTAAATTCCATGTCATACCAATTTGTTGTAAGATAACCTCTAATTTTGGCTGTGAATTATCTATAAAGACATAACGTAAAGTAGGGAGTGACATCAAGGATAAGCATGTCTTGCACCACTAAAACACTAGGACAAGCATGCAAGGTTAAGCTCAAATCCTTGATGATACCTGATGGATTTATGGAAGAACCATCAAGCTACAAGACTCCCTTGATATGTGGCTCGTATTTAAGATGCAATTGATCAACTATAAACTTTGGCATGATTGAGGTGCTAGCCCCATTATCTACCAAGCAATTGTGCACCAAGAAATTGCCGATGATTAATGAAATATAAAATGGAAGGGTCTTGGTCACACGACTTGACCTTTCTCCCAAAGGACCCTTGGCTGCATTAGTGAAGATCTCAACTTCCTTGCTTGGTTGTTTACCTGTAGTTGTCATAACACTCATCTTAAAAAACCTTCCTGAAAGATGTCCACTTGGCCGGGTATGGAAAGCATGTCCCACATTAATACGCTCACGTTGGATTTCCTTATTTGCTTCATAATGTTGATTAACGTACCACCAACCTTTGCTTGGGTTTTGGGAGCTACTGTTGCTAACTTTATCAATGAAGGAGTGGTGACAAGAGGTTCTTTGAAAGCTTCCTGGTTGTCACCCATATTCCTTCTCTTGAATCTTGTGTTGTTGAGACTAGGACATGAGCCAAACTAGGGATGGCCTACTGATTGGATACATAACACTCCTCTTGTTCACTAATGACCATTGTGGCCTCCAGCTAATTTGACACTTGATCTAAGATTTTTTCTTGTGGAGGCTACTCCTGCTTTGTCATCGTGGGAACCTCTGTGCCTTGGGTCATGAGAGCTTGGTTGTACCCATAAGCAACAACCTGCTACCATTGGTCATTGAATGCTTGGTTAGAACCATTAGTTGGGACAATGGATTGCCCAAAAGAATGATTCTAAGGCATTGTCCCTTCAGCCTCTTGAGTCATATTATTTTGAACTAGAATTAAAGAATTGGAAGGGCCTATAGCATTTGATTATAATTGTGCTATCTAGCATAATTAGGTTGCCCCTATCCTTGGAAACCTCCTTTGTAAGGTGGCCAATTTACTTGATAAGGCCGTTGTTGAGGCTGATATGGAGCTTGGTATGGCTTGCTACAAGCTTGTTGCCTCTTGACATTGACCACATCATTCCCTAAGGATTGAATCATGCTCTTCAGTTTTAAGTAATTTTTTTGCTCTTGGGAGTTGTTAGATCCACTAGTGGAGGCCTCCTCTTGCTTTGGTGAAGGCACAGTAGCAATCATTGGAGTTGGAATCATAACATCAAGTGGAAGAATGACTACAGGAGGTGGTCTAATCTCAGGGAAAAGAGACATTAGGGGTCTGGGAGTAAGCTTGCCTGCCTAAACTAGGTAATTTTTTGCTTTAATGGTCACCTCATGTGCATCTAGCAATATGTCCCCTCCCATAGATTGGATGTTAGGATCAACGCATAGCTCTGATACCACTTGTTAGGATCTACACATAGCTCTGATACCACTTGTTAGGACCTTACAGTACAATTGATTACTTTTGTATAAGCAACTAAACATGGAATTAAACTAGAAGTAATAAGTAACTAGAAATCAAAAACAACAAAGAATAGGAGATAAGAGAAACAACCAATCTTGTATTAAACTCTTTCAAAAATAAATACAATGAAGAAATCTTTTTTCTTCTCACACCTCTCAGATGTACAGTAATTCTCCCTCAAGAGTTCTCTCTCTCTCTCACAATTACAACTAACTCAATTACTGAGTTGTTCCCTCTTCTCTTAATTACAATATTGCCCCATGGGTCTCTTAAATAGGATCCAAGGCAAACAATAATTAGAAAAATAGACTCAAGACTAAAATTAGTCTTTACATGCAAACCAACTGTTCTCTTAAAATTAGAACAAATATAATTCTGAAAATGCATGCAAACGCACAGACGTTGGTGTCAGTTTACAGATGATCGATGTCGGTCAGTTATGTGTTTGAAGATGATCGATGTCGGTCGACTATAACTGATGTCAGTTGGTTCTGACCGATGACGGTTACTGTGGCAGCTCAATAGTGAAGCTTTTAGCTCCATAACTCAACAATCTCCCACTTGGAGATAAACAACTGTACCTGTACCTGTACAACAACATCCTCTAAACATCTCTAGCTTGTTTCTCCCTCTTCAAGTTCAATCTTGAAGACCAACAAAAGTTGAATGAAGATTCAACTTCTCCTTTGTTACCGGCTTTGTTAACATATCAGCAGGGTTCTTATCCGTATGGATCTTATACAACTTCAACTGTCCATCCTCTAATACCTGTCTAATGAAGTGGTACCTAAGCTGTATATGTTTGGTTATTGAATGAAACGCTGAATTCTTTGCCAAATGAATTGCACTTTGACTATCACTATACAATCTGCAACTCTCTTGCTCCTTTCCCAACTCTTCCATGAACTGAGTCATCCAAATCATTTCCTTGCTAGCCTCTGTGACTGCAATGTATTATGCCTCTGTAGTAGACAGGGCAACAACCTTCTGCAACTTTGAAATCCAGCAATCTGTCGTTTCACCAACAATGAACACATATCCCGTGGTGCTTCTCCTGCCATCCAAGTCACCTGTCATATCCGAATCTACATACCCATGTAGAGAAGTGTTTGACCCTCCATAGCATAAATGCCTACTGTTGGTCCCTCTCAGATATCTGAGAATCCATTGAACTGCTTTTCAGTGTTCTTTTCCTGGATTGGCCATAAACTTGCTGACAACTCCCACTGCTTGGGCAATATCAGGTCTAGTACATACCATTGCATACATCAGGCTCTCAACTGTTGAAGCATATAGAACTCTACTCATGTACTCAACCTCATCATGTGATTTAAGACACTATTCTTTGCTCAACTTGAACTATCCAGGCATAGGTGTGCTTACTGGTTTTACATCCTGCATATTAAACCTCTCCAACACCTTATTCACATAATCCTCTTAAGACAAAATCAAATTGTGATTTTTTCTGTCTCTCTTAATACTCATGCCAAGGATTTTCTTTGCTGCTCCTAAATCCTTCATGGCAAATGTGTGAGCTAATTTTACCTTAAGCTCAGTAATTTTTTGCATGTGTGAACCTGCAACAAGCATATCATCTACATACAGTAACAGGATAATATAACTACCATTATCCAATTTGTTAAAATAAACACAATGGTCAAATTGATATTTACTAAAGCCATGCTTTGTCATAAACCTGTCAAACCTCAAATACCATTGTCTTGGAGCTTATTTAAGACCATATAAGCTTTTATTCAACCTGCACACAAGTTTTTTCTTACCTTTGACCTCAAAACCTTTCGACTGATCCATATATATCTCTTCATCCAAATCTCCATGAAGAAATGTTGTCTTAACATCAAGCTGCTCAAGGTGCAAATCCTCAACAACAATAAAGACAATACAGTCTGAATAGAAGTCATCTTTACTACAAGAGAAAAAAATTCACTAAAATCAATACCTGGTTTCTGTGCAAATCCCTTTACTACCAACCTGGCCTTATGTCTCATTTGTCCATTCTCTCCTTCCTTTAACCTGTAAACCCATCTATTTTTAAATGCTTTCTTTTCGATTGGCAACTCAACCAAATCCCACGAATGGTTCTCTTCCAAGGAATCAATTTCCTCATTCATGCCATGCTCCCACTGTTTCCTGGATTCTACCTGCATTACCTCATCAAAACTTTCCGGTTCTTCACCATCAATGAGCAACAAGTAGTGTAAAGAAGGGGAATAACGAATTGGAGGTTTACTTACCCTTTCAGACCTCCTTATGGGCATTTGAGACTCATTGACAGCTTGTTGTCTACCCAAATTTCTTTCTGACAGTGACCGATCCTGGTCATCTCTGATCGATGTCAGTCTGCACCTGACCAATGTCAATTCCTCTTAGTCACCAACGTCAGTTTCCTGATCGATGTCAGTTTTGACCTGACCAACATCAGTTTCTGCTTGACTGATGTCTTTTTCTACCTGACCGACGTCAGTTTCTACTTGACCGATGTCGGTTTTTGTGTTTTTTTGTGAGTGATAATTTTTATCCGTGAGCTCATTTTAGATCATAACCTTTTCCAAATCAAGATTGCCCTGCTCAAAATTATTCAGCGTCTTGAGCTGATCACTGTACATCACTTTCTCATTAAAAACTAAGGCTTTTCATTTCTTAAATGTGTCAAAAACATCAAATTTCCTCTTTATGCAATAAACCCATACCTTTCTTGTAGTATCATCAATTAAAGAAACATAATATTGTGATCCTCCAATAGAAGCTACCTGAGCTGCTCCCCACACGTTTGTGTGAACAAGCTCCAACTTGTGCTTCTTTGTTGACCCAGTTTTGTGAAACCTCACTTTTTTCTGTTTCTCAAAAATACAATGCTCACAGAAATCTAGATCTATGCTTTTCAAATCTGAAAGCTTACCTTTTGACTTAAGAACATTCATTCCCTTCTCACTCCTGTGACCAAGCCTACAGTGCCACAACTTTGCATCTACATCTGAAGTAGATAAAATAGAAGGAGAATAATCAGTAATACAAGTAGATAGATAAAGTGTACCTACTCTCTTACCTCTAGCTAATACAAGTGCACCCTTGGAAACTTTCTAAGATTCAGCTGTGAGAGTTACTGTGCAACCCTCATCACCCAACTTTCCTACAAAAATTAGATTTCTCTTCAAGATGGGTACATGCATGACATCCTTCAACACCCATGTGTTGCCATTCTACATTTTCAACTACACTTTTCCTTTGCCAACAATTTGACAAGGCTCATCATCCCCTAAATAAACTTTTCTAAAGTCTCTATGGACATAATCATTGAAAAAATTTCTATTTGGGGTTGCATGGAAAGAGGCACCAAAATCTAAAACCCATGATTCTAATTTATCAAAGGAAAATATAAGAGCATCATGTGCAACAATACCTGCATCATTTGCTTCTTTATTACCTTCATGTTGATTTTCTTTCAACCAACAATCTTTCTTTGCATGCCCTTTCTTTCCACAATTCCAGCAGGTTATACTTCCATTTTTGGATTTGGATCTACTTCCAATCTTTGACCTTGATTTCCCTTGCTTGCCCTTCTCTCTTTGCCTTCCCTTGCTTTCAATACTTAAAGCATTACCTGATGTTTTTCCTGTGCTTTTCCTACGAATTTCTTCATTCAAGATTACACTAACAACATCAACTTTCAAGATATTTGAAGCAGGTGCAGTATTACTAACTGCCATTACCAAACTATGCCAACTTTTAGGTAAAGAGCATAAGATTAAGAGAGCCTTAATTTCATCATCAAAAACTATTTTGACTGAACTTAACTGATTTACAATTGTATGAAAATCATTAAGATGACTACATACGAATCCACCTTCCTGCATTTGCAAATTAAATAATTATTTCATAAGATATACCTTATTCGAAGCTGAGGGTTTTTTTTATATATTTGCCAAAGTATCCATTAACTCTACCGTTGTCTTTGCCTGTGATAAGTTGAAAATCATAGAAGCTGCCAGGCTCAACCTTATAGATCCAAGAGCCTTTCGATCAAGAACATTCCATTTTTCATCTTTCATATCTGTGGGCTTACTTAAAACCCCACCCAACGGTAAGTACAGATCTTTCTGATACAAATAATCTTCTATCTGCATCCTCCATAATTGATAATTATTGCCATTAAATTTATCCATTCTTAGTTTACTTTCTTCTGCCATTGCTTTACTCCCACTCAATCAGAAACTCCTGTGAGTGAATTCTGTAATCAACAAACACTAACCTGCTCTGAGTTTTTCTTCAACTTGAGCTTTTCTTCAACCTGGCTCTGATACCACTTGTTATGATCAACACATAGCTCTGATACCACTTGTTAGGATCTACACATAGCTCTAATACCACTTGTTAGGACCTTACAGTACAATTGATTACTTTTGTATAAGCAACTAAACACGAAATTAAACCAGAAGTAATAAGTAATTAGAAATCAGAAACAATAAAGAATAGGAGATACGAGAAACAACCAATCTTGTATTATACTCTTCCAAAAGGAAATACAATGAAGAAATATTTTTTCTTCTCACACCTCTCAGATGTACAATAATTCTCCCTCAAGAGTTCTCTCTCTCTCACACATAATTACAACTAACTCAATTACTGAGTTGTTCCCTCTTCTCTTAATTACAATACTACCCCATGGGTCTCTTAAATAGGATCCAAGGCAAACAATAATTAAAAAAACAGACTCAAGACTAAAATTAGTCTTTACATGCAAACCAATTGTTCTCCTAAAATTAGAACAAATCTAATTCTGGAAACGCATGCAAACGCACAGATGTCGGTGTCGGTCTACAGATGATCGATGTCGGCTGACCCCTGACCGATGTCGATCGATTCTGTGTCTGAAGATGACCGATGTCGGTCAACCATAACTGATGTCGGTTGGTTCTAATCGATGACGGTTACTGTGCTAGCTCAATAGTGAAGCTTTTAGCTCCACAACTCAACATTGGATCATTACAACTATATCACTATTTAGAGCCTTTAAATAATATAATAAAACAAAGTTTGAGGATGGTCTAACAGTGGCTATAATTCTATCCCAAGCCTTTTGAAATCTCATGTTGAAGTCTTGCATGACTTCATGGGGAGCTCTCTTGATTGTGGTGAATTGTTATGCAAGTGAATGATGATCACTCTAATCTATAAACCTCTTACACAAGGTTGTTCCTAGCTGGTCCCATGATTGGATAGAGTTAGGAGCTAGACCCCTATACCAATCTAACATCTTTCGCTTGAAGGATACAACTAATATCCTAACAACTACATTTTTTATTGTGACATTATGGATGTTGCAGATATTGGCTATGTCTATTATGTGTTCAATAAGAGTTACAACTTGGTCTCCTATGTAATATGGGACACTTTTGAGAGCGGTTACTAGCATAGGGTCATATTGTGGCAAATTCAAAGGACTTTGGCCACTGAAACCCATAAAAGCTCTTTGGGGAATCGTGGTAGCAAGAGGGGATAACAAAGATCTTCTCACATAGGTATGCCTTATGACTGGTTTAAGAAACTAGTTTCTTATGTAAGGGTGAGTATGGGTGAACCTTAACCTTCTTACTGAGTTTAAAGGTAATTTAACAAATTAAAAAAGAATACCTATAGAAGTCAATTTTATAGTCACCTTTGGCATGAAAGATAGCTACTACTCTGCCACCAGATAGCTGGGTGTTCCTCAGAGTCACCAGATGCTGAAAGATGAAAGCTATCACTACTGCAAATTGATCAAAATAGCATCAAACTTGACCAATCTTCCATAAAAATGGAAATGAAAATGGTAGTGGGTCTCATCGAGCATGCTAGAACTATTATAGCTTGGAATTGCACCTTTTGTGGGAGAGTTTTTTAGTCTCTCTCACTTCCATCTACCATCATGGGAACAACCTCAAGATGTGGGTATCCTATGTTGAGGTTGAACCTCTAGGATTTTTAATGAGGCTAGTTCCTCAAATGCTTCACTTCAGCTCTTGATTCCCACACCAAAATCTATTGTTGGCTAAGGAAAAAGGATAGGAAGATAACATGAAAGGAAATCTAAGCTAAGGTAGGTGATGCATCAAAAGAAATGAACCACTTAGTCTGGAAATCAACACTAATTTAACATAAGATAAATTTTGCTTACACAACCTCAAAACCAGTTAATTTGTTAGGTTGTGGAGCTAAAAGCTTCAACTCTTTGCAAACAGTAGGAACATAAGGTTGCTGAGATCCAGGAGCACCAGCGTCGGCATCAGGACCGACGTCGGTCGTGACCAGTGCAGAATGCCACTGGCAACGGCAGGAGTTCGACCGATGTCGGAAGAACCAGGCAAGCAGGGACCGGCGTCGGTCGCCTGTGTGTTTCAGAACTGTTCGTTGCATGAACAGTTAGTTAAGTGAACGAAGAGTTTGCATGTTAAGACCAGTTAGAGTCTTGAGCTGCGAGGATAATTGTCTAAATTAAGAGTCTAAGTTATTGTTTAAGTTAGGGATCTATTTATAGACCCATTGGCATGTATTGTACAAGTATGAGATAGAAAGGAAGAGTTCCTTCTGTTGTAAGATCATTGAGTTGCAGGTTGTTGCAAGCTCATAGGGGATCTATATGTAAGTATGGTCTGTTGAATTGCAGGTTGCAGGTTCATGGGAGATCAACTTAAAGTGCTATAGAGTGCTTGGTGTACCGGCAGGGTTATTACTGACTGGTTGGAGAGGTGAACACCAATTATGTGTGTGAGTTGGTTGTTGGGACCATTTTTTGTGTAGGAGAGTGTTGTGTAGAAGAATTACTGTACACTTGAGGCATGGAAAACCTCTGTAAGGTGGAAGAGTGTGGCGGCTCTTTGTAGTATTTTTTTCTATAAAGTGTTTAATACAAGATAGTGTATTGTCTCTCATATTCTGTGCTATTGGTGAATTCTAGTTACTTGTGTTTCTGGTTATTTCTGTATATTTAATTGCTTATACTTGGTAATCATACTATGCTCTTTTTGAGGAGCAAGATCCTAACAAGAGGAATCAGAACAGGTGTGTTTGTTCTTGGATTCCCACCCCTACAACTGGTATCAGAGCTTTTGGTTGGGATACTAACAGATTGGTTTAGATCTGGGTAGTGTGTTTTTGATTACATGTTACTCACAGGGTTTCTGTTTGAGTGGGAGTTGAGTAATGGCAGAAGACAGTAAGCTACGAATGGAAAAGTTTAATGGCAAGAACTACCAATTATGGAGGATGCAGATTGAGGACTATCTGTATCAGAAAGATTTGTACTTACCGTTGGGTGGGGTTAACAGCAAACCCTCGGATATGAAGGATGAAGAATGGGAGGTTCTTGATCGGAAGGCTCTGGGATCTATTAGATTGAGTCTTGCATCATCTGTGGTTTCCAGCTTATCACAGTGTAAGACAACGGTGGAGTTGATGGAATCTTTAGCAAATTTATATGAAAAACCCTCAGCTTCTAATAAGGTATTTCTTATGAAGCATTTATTTAATTTGAAAATGTTGGAAGGTGGATCTGTTCATAGCCATCTTAGTGATTTCCATGGTTTGGTAAACCAGTTAAGTTCAGTCAATATTGTATTTGATGATGAAATTAGAGCTCTCTTAATCTTGTGTTCATTACTTGAAAGTTGGGAAGGTTTGGTAATGGCAGTTTCTAATACTGTGTCTCCTTCAAAAGTCTTAAAAGTGGATGATGTTGTGAGTGTGATCTTGAATGAAGAGATACGCAGGAAAAGCACAGGTGAATCATCAGGAGATGCTTTGAGTGTTGAAGGCAGAGGAAGGCCAAGAGAGAAGATAGAGCGTGAGAGATCAAGGTCGAAGATAGGCAGAAGATCCAAGTCCAGGTATGGCAGAATAACCTGCTGGAAATGTGGAAAGCAAGGGCACTTAAAGAGAGATTGCAGATCGGGTGAAGATCAGCATGAAGGACATGGAGAAGAAGCAGATGTTGCGGATTACGTTACATAAGATGCTCTGGTATGTTCTTTGGATAAAGTAGAATCTTGGGTTTTAGATTCTGGTGCCTCTTTTCATGCATCCCCACATAGGGATTTTTTTCATGAGTATGTCCAGGGAGACTTTGAAGAAATTTGTGTAGGGGATGGTAAGCCTTGTCAGATTGTTGGCAAAGAAAAAGTGAAGCTGAAATTGCAGACAGGTGACACATGGGTGTTAAAGGAGGTCATGCATGTCCCAGTTCTGAAGCAGAATTTGATTTCTGTTAGAAGTTTGGGTGATGAGGGTTGCACAGTAACTCTCACAGTGGACTCTTGGAAGGTTACCAAGGGTACACTTGTTGTAGCTAGAGATAAGAAAGTAGGTACGCTTTATCTATCTACTTGTATTACTGATTCTCTTTCTGGGTTATCTACTTCAACTGTAGATTCGGAGATGTGGCTTAATGGGCTTGGTCACATAGATAAGAAGGAGATGCTTGTTCTTGAGTCAAAGAGTATGCTTTCAAATTTGGAAGGCATGGATCGTGGTTTCTATATGCAGAAGAAGAAGGTGACGTTTCTTGAGGAATCCGATGTTAGTGACAAGAACAGGAAAGCCTTGGTTTTCAAGGAGAAGGTGACGGACAGAGTTCAGCACAAGATGCAGAGGAATTCTGAGCAGAGCAAGGGTGATTTGGACAAGGGTTTGATCCAAAAGGAGCTCGCGGGAAAAAGTCAGGTCTCACTAGAAAAACACAGAGACCGACGTCGGTAGGAAAATCGACGTCGGCATCCAGACAGGGACCGATGTCGGCTATGTGCAGGCCGACGTCGGTGACTCAGGGTAGATAACGACCGACGTCGGCCAGGGGAAATCGATGTCGGCAAGGTGGCAGTCACAGGGAACTGACATCGATCGGCTGTAGACTGAGATGTGACCGGCATCGTTCACTGAGACGAATTTTGGGTGGACAGCTAGTTGTCATGGAGTCTCAAGCGCCCATATGGAGGACTGAAGGCGTAAGTAAGTTCTTAAATTCGTCATTTCCCTTCTTTACACTACTTGTTTCTCACTTATGGTATAGAACCAGGAATTTGTTAAAGAAGCAAAACAGGTAGATCCAGGAAACAGTGGGAGCTTGGCATAGATGAGGATGTGATTCCTTGGAAGAGAACCAAACAGGTGTTTTTTGGGTAGAGTTGCCAGATGGAAGTAAGCACTGAGAGACGAATGGATGTTCAGGATGAAGAAGAGCGGAAATGGATACGTGAGATGGAAGATCAGGGTATATGGTCTTGTATTAGCTACAGGGCAATGGAGGTTTGATCATTGTGTTTCTCTTTACCAGGTTGGATAATATTAGCTACATTATCCTATTTCTGTATGATGTGCTTGTTGTAGGGTTACATATATAGGTATTGCTGAACTAAAGGTAAAGCTAGTTCAGGTATGTGTCATGGAGAATCTGGGAGCAGCAAGATTCTTTGGCATGAGTGTGTTCTAGAGACATGGAGGTCTTGTTGACTTTATTTCATGATGATTGTGTGAGACCGGTTAGCACGCCGATGGTTGGACAGTTCACAGAACAGGTGTCTTGATTCACATAATGAGGTTAAGTGCATGGTATGTACTAAACCTGAGTTTTCCCAAGCAGTGGGAGTTGTCACAAGTTTGGAGTCAATCCGGGAAAGTAATACTGAAGGGCAGTTCAGTGGGACCAGCAGCAGGTGCACATGCTATGCAGGGTCAAGTTCTTATCTACATGGTTGTAGATACGGATGTGGCAGGTAATTTGGATGACAGGTTTTGCACTACAGGATTTGTGGTGGTTGGTCTTCAAGAGTGATCTTGAGGAGGGATACAAAGCCAAGGGAAAAAACTAGACAGAGTACAGGTACAGGTACAGGTTGCAACTGTTTATCTCCAAGTGGAAGATTGTTAGGTTGTGGAGCTAAAAGCTTCAACTCTTTGCAAACAATAGGAACAGAAGGTTGCTGAGATCTAAGAGCACCGGCGTCGGCATCAGGACCGACGTCGATCGTGACTAGTGCAAAATGCCACCGGCGACGGCAGGAGTTCGGCCGACGTCGGCAGAACCAGGCAAGCAGGGACCGGCGTCGGTCACCTGTGTGTTCCAGAACTGTTCGTTGCACGAACAATTAGTTAAGTGAATGAAGAGTTTGCATGTTAAGACCAGTTAGAGTCTTGAGATGCGAGGATAATTGTCTAAATTAAGAGTCTAAGTTATTGTTTAAGTTAGGGATCTATTTATAGACCCATTGGCATGTATTGTACAAGTATGAGATAGAAAGGAAGAGTTCCTTCTGTTGTAAGATCATTGAGTTGTAGGTTGTTGCAAGCTCATAGGGGATCTACATGTAAGTATGGTCTGTTGAATTGCAGGCTGCAGGTTCATGGGAGATCAACTTGAAGTGCTATAGAGTGCTTGGTGTACCGACAGGGTTATTACTGACTGGTTGGAGAGGTGAACACCAATTCTATGTGTGAGTTGGTTGTTGGGACCGTTTTTTGTGTAGGAGAGTGTTGTGTAGAAGAATTACTGTACACTTGAGGCGTGGGAAACCTCTGTAAGGTGGAAGAGTGTGGCGGCTCTTTGTAGTATTCTTTTATGTAAAGTGTTTAATACAAGATAGTGTATTGTCTCTCATATTCTGTGCTATTGGTGAATTCTAGTTACTTGTGTTTCTAGTTATTTCCGCATATTTAATTGCTTATACTTGGTAATCATACTGTGCTCTTTCTGAGGAGCAAGATCCTAACAAGAGGAATCAGAACAGGTGTGTTTGTTCTTGGATTCCCACCCCTACATAATTTGCATAAGTATTTCATAAACTAGGCTCACTGGACCATACATGAAATAAAGAGGAATTTTGAAATCCACACCAAGCATCCGTTAATGGTGGAAAGAGCTCAAGTCCAGACCTTCATTTAACTTGAAAACACCTAAAAATAGGCAAGAAATAAGGACAATGGGCGTGGAAGAACACTTCTTCACAAAGCCATCGTGCACAAGCTTGCTCAACATAATTTTCATATAAGAGATAGGTAAAAATTAATCTTTATTGCTTTAAAAGGTATTTTACAAAGCAATTTTAGTAGAATAACTTTATCGCCAGTCTAGCGATAATTTCTTGGCTCCAAGGCCTCTATTTATAACAAAAAAGGGGGAAGAGAAGATGGGAATGCGTGAGAAACTAGGAATGGAAACCATAAATTCTTGAAACCACCACTGTCATCCTCATTTTACCACAAAATACGTCATTCCAGGTTCATCACATAATCTCTTCGAGCCATTCCCATATTTAAGTTGCTCCCTTGGTGGATTTTGAGAAGCCATGTTGTGGGCAGTTGGAATGTCACTTCTTGGCACGACAGCATTGGTCTTTGTATTAAAGATGACATGGTGACCTTCTCCTTTATGTGTCATATTGAAAAGGGATGCAGGTCTCCATGTGTTGAAAATTTTGGCCAAACCATGTTTCTTTATGCTAGATGGTCATTTGTCGAGAGTGAGCCATATTGAAGGATGAGAACCTTTATAAATTCATAGCTATCGGTCACTTGAACTCCCCTTTGCACTGATTGGTCATTGGAAGCTGCCTTGGATCTTTGACCTACATCATGGATTTTTTTAATCATGTAAACCTATGGATCATCGATCTCCTTGCTATTTGGATGCTTTTGTGTCACTTGACAGCCTCTCATTTGTTTGATCATGACTCTTGTGCACTATCGATCTTTAGAAAATGCCATTGGTATGAGCTTATTGAGTCAAGCAACATTGAAAGCCTAATCTACTCTTTGTTGTGTACTTTAGGTTTTCAAAGCTACTTGACTTATAAATCTTTTCAAGCTAAGTCATTGAAGAATCACTATTTACTCTATACAGAGTAACTTGGGCTTTCTGATCTCTCCAACTTCATACTCTATCTACAGGCTCTTTTGTTCTTCAGGATCTATTTGTCTCAGGTAAATCTCCTGAAGGAATTTTTTGGGACAATTTGTCCAAAGGAATTCCTTTGAACTTTTTGTTCGAAGCTTTCTTCTTGCTCTCTTGCTTCAAAATTTTCCTTGTATCATTTCTCGAAGGAATTCCTTTGGAATTTTTTTTTGTTCCTTCCCTTGAAGGATCTTTCTTTTTCGGTTGCCTTTCAAATTTTTCAAAATGGACTTTCCTGAAGGGTGAGAGACCCTTCAGGTTTCTTGTATGTCCCTTCAGACTTTTGTAAATGGTCCTCTTATTGAGAAAAGTGCCCTTCGGCCTTTGAAAATGGTCCTCCTGAAGGGAAAGATACCCTTCAAGAATTTTGAAATGGTCCTCTTTCTTTGGAAATTGGCCTTCATAAAAATTGAAAATGGCTTCTCATAACTTTGAAAATGGTCCTTCCGAAGGGTAACATACCCTTCAAGCTTTTATTTTTTGTTCCTTTCCTTCAAAATTATTTTTCACAGGCTTTTATGAGGATTCTCCCAAAGGGTAAGGGACCCTTTGGGCTTCTACAAATGGTCTTTTTTGAAGGGAAATATACCCTTCAAAAAAATTTAAATGGGCCTCTCGAAGCTAAAAAGAGCCTTCAACAAACTTACAACTGTCCACTCGGAGAAGAAAATGCCCTTCAGATTTGTCAATGACCCTTAGAGTATTCTTTGGAGAAGACTTATCCTTTCAAGAACCTGAGAAGCACCTTTAAATACCAAATTGGGATTTTGATGTCTCATTACTTGCAACTTAGGAAGTCACTCACTTCCAGAAACTTGATTTGTACTCCCATGACCAATTCGGGGCTTTTGGAGCTTCTTACTTTGGGTTTCTCATTACTAATTACTCATGAAGTGAAAAAGTTATGTTGCCCTAGAAACCTGAAGTAGTCCCCTTTGGAAAACTTGAAGACTTCCCAATGAGATAACCTGTAGCCTTCTGTTCAAGACCATTTCAGGTCTTTAACACCTTGTTTCTTACTACTTCAGAGTTTTGTAACTCTGCAACTTATAAAGCCATTTAAGTCATGGGCTGCCAAAAATCTGAAGTCTTCTAAAGACTCACCATTTCCTGCTTGAAAGTCTATCTTCTCATACTTAGGAAAACAATGGTATGTGGGCCAAGAAATGGCCAACAATAAGACTGAGGTGCTATATAATCCATAAATATCATCTACATTTACCCCCATTTAATCTAGTAATGAAATTTTTAGTTTAAAGGAAAGGAATGTGTACCTAGGTATGTATAACACACATTATCTGTGTGTACCTAATTTGAGTGCTTTACTGGTGACTGACCTACAACCAAGAGCATGTTGTAATATATAATCATTGCATATAATCTGGAATTAAAAGTACTTGAAATTGATTGAAATTGAAAGAGCAAGGTTTATGAGTACACTTGTGTGTCGATGTAACCACCTTGCCTATTGGCAAGTTGATTTGAAAAAGATATATCATTATAAAGCTATGAAACTAAGATTAGGATAAATATAGATAAATTTTGAAAGTACATATATCCAAGGAGATAGATAGATAGAGAGAGAAAGAGAGATATTGATGCAAAAAAAGAGGTCAAACTTTTGGAGGCCATAACTTTTGATTTGCAACTCCATTTGAGCCCATATTCATGTCAAAACAATCACTTTAAAAAGATAAATGCAGTCATAACCAAGCCTATCTAGTTATGTATGTTTTTGATATTTTTCAAAGGCCATATGTGTTAGGATCAAATGAATGCAAAATTTATCATCCTTTAGTTGTAATTAAATGTGGAGACTATGAAACATAAATTAGACTTGCAAATCAAAACTAAAATGGAAATGGAAATGCAAACCATAACAATAAGATAAGGTGGTTCACCCAACTTGGGCTATATCCATGGAGAAGTTTGTAGCTCTCCCTATTGCAACATAATCCTATATAATTACAACTGTGACATAAACTTGCCACTCACACTCTCTTACACCTCTTTCTTCTTCCTTCAATATTCCAAACTTAAAACCAAACTTACAATGCAATAACATGCATAAAAATGAACCTTACCAAATGGCTAAATAAAACCCCATACTTAAAGCCCAATACAAAATTAGAAGAAAGAAAAACTAAAGAGAAAACAATAGGGAGAGGGAAAATTTTGACCCACTCCATGTGGAAACACTATTGATCAATAGTAGAAAAGGTGGAATAATAATTTCAAGTCCTTATTTCAAAGAGAATCTCATGATGCTTTGTTGACTTCTTCCCATGTGCTCATAAGTGGCACATCCCACTCTCCATGTGCAAATTCAAAGGGTCAAAAGATACCCAATTAGGAATAGTGCTTGTCCCCACTATCCACATGTCTCTAATCAACTTTTGAAGATTTCAAATGATTTTTGACTTTCTCCCTTTGGACATAATCATGGCACCATCAAATGAAAAGTCCCACATTTCACTTTTGACTTTATCCTTTGGACATAATCATAGCTCCACCAAATGCAACGTCCCACATGAAAAGCAAATGAATTTTTAATTCAAAAATTTCTCGTAGTGGAAAAAAATGTCCCACTCCACCTCATGCCTTTGTGGGTCATGCCACATCACTTTTGGAGTCACCTCACTGCCCAGTCACACATCCACATCACCCGTGAATAGTAAATTTGAATAGTGCCAAGAGAATAATGTTTGTGTGAATAGTAACTTCACATCTAACAATATGTGACCATCTAAGGGTCTGAAATTGCAATTTGATACAATTTGTGATATTTTTCTAATTTTATAAATTGTATATTTTTGTAATTGGACTTGAACTTTAGTTTATATTCATTTTGTAGGTTAATTTTAGTGTTCAATTTATTTTTAGAGATGCGCATGCTTCCATATGAAACTTTCTAAAAATAACAAGTCAAGTTTTATTATTTTTAGGAATTCTAAATTTTGCATGTCAATTCCAATTTGAAGTTGAGGCTTATTTATGCATGGTTTGTAATTATTTGAATCATTCAATATGAATCAATACAAGTTATTATTTTAGAAGCTTTACCTATTAGTATTTTATTATATTGATAGTGTTCGGGTTCATTATTTGGTATCAAAGCAAGTTTGAATCTTAGAGGCATAAGAGATGGTGAGAGGATGAGGAGGAATCACTCAAATGAATCAGGCTATGAAAGAACTACAGAGACAAGTAAAATAATTAATCGAGATTATTGTGAATCAAAGACAAAGGAGAGTAGAAGATGATGTAGAGGATGACACATATCATGAAGAGGAAATTTTGTAATAGGAAGAGCAACAAGAACAACCACCATCAATGGAAGAGATGATGGTTAGAGCTTTAGAAGGAAGGAACGAAGGAATCAAGGTTGACGTTCCATATTATGGAGGAAGTTTAAAACCATTGGAGTTAATAGATTAAATGAACAACACAGGGAATTATTTTTGACTGGAGAACTATGAGAGAAAACAAGAAGGTAAAGTTTTCATGCGCAAAATTGAAGGGACATGTAATGATTTGGTGGGATCGCCAATAGAAAGAAAGAAAGAAAGGGGAAAGGTAAAGATAATATCAACTCATGAAAAAAGATGGAGAAGAAGCTGAGGAAGAAATTTCTTCGTATGGATTATGCCTAAACCCTATACAAAGGATTCCAAAATTTTAGGCAAAAGGATCATAGTATATAAGAGTATAGAAATGAGTTTTACAAGCTTTCCATACAAGTGGATCAAGATGAAACTGAATAATATATGATCTCAAGGTATGAAAATGGTTTGAAGTTTTCTATTCAAGATGAATTAAGCATGCATAAAATACTTTACATGGAAGAAGCTTATCAATTAACATCAAAGATAGAAGAAAAAAATATATATGAAACTTCAAAAGAATGTCTATTAGGATATGAAGAGGATAGTTTCCTCTAATAAGGGGATGAGGTGGACTTAGTAAAAATAGAGGTGGGTTTAAAGCCAGTAGAGGAGTATCATCACATGGTGTAGAAAGACAAGAAGATAATAGATAAGGGTTTTAATACCAGCAAAGAGGAAGAGGATTTCAAAGAGGATGAAGCTATGGTGGTGGTAAAGGATAATTTTCAAATCAACGCAAGTCTTATGTTTGTTACAGATGTGGAGAAGAAGGCCATGGAGCATTTGAGTGTCCACACTACCAAGATTAAGAAATGAGATAAGAGGATTGCCCACGAGTGAATTTAGTTGAAGTTGAAATAGAAGAGGAAAATATTAAAGTTGCAGCATTAGATATTGGAGAAAATCCCATGATGAGAAGAACAATGATTGCTCCAAGGAAAGAACGAGTGCAAAATAAATAAGGTGGTGATGCAAGGCCGTGAATGAATATTTTTTGAACAAGGTGTATTGTAAGAGGTAAGATATGCAAAGTAATTATAGATGGTGGTAGTTGTGAAAATATAGTTTATAAGGACGTGATTAAGAAATTAGGTTTACAGTGTGAAAAACATCTTAATACTTATCATATTTCATGGTTTAAAAAAGGGAATGAAGTTACAATAGATAAAAGGCACTTCATCAAGTTTTATAGAGGTCAAAATTATAAGGATAAAATATGATGTGATGTTATACCAATAGATGCATCCCATGTGTTATTGGGAAGGCCATGGCAGGTTGATAGAAAAATAATACATGATGGATCAAAGAATGCATATAGTTTTTGGAAAGGTGGTATGAAGGTAGTTTTGTTACCTCTTAAAGAAGAAGGGCATACTAAAAGCACGCTGACTGCAAAATAATTTATCAAAGATATGAATATGATTGGTTGATGTTATGCATTAGTAGCGAAGAAATAAGACACAAAAGTGGTGCAAATACTAACAGAAGTAACATTAGTGTTGAAAGAATATGCTAATGTTATACCTGACGAGTTAGCAGATGGTTTACCACCAAAGAGATATTCAACATCACATTGATTCAATTCCATGATCAGCTCTACCCAACCGAATAATTTATAAGATGAATCCAATAGAACATGCATAATTAAATAAATAGGTTACTGAATTGGTCAGGCAGGGTGTAGTAAGAGAGAGCATACGTCCATGTGCAACACAAATGTTGTTAACTCCAAAGAAAGCTAAAGGGTGGAAGATGTGGGTGGATAGTAGAGCAATCAATAAAATTACAAACAAGTATAGATTTCTTATACCTCGTTTAGATGATATGATGGATGTTCTTATGGGAGTAAAATATTTTACCAAAATTGATCTGAGGAGTGGATACTATCAAATTCAAATTAATGAAGGGGATGAATGAAAAATAACATTCAAGACTAGAGATGGTTTATACGAGTGGATGGTGATGTCATTCATATTATCTAATGCAACCAACATTTTTATGAGGGTGATGAACACAATGTTACAATAATACAGTGATAAGTTTGTGGTGGTTTATTTTGATGATATTTTAGTATTCAGTAAGACAAAAGAAGAGCACTTACAACATTTGAGGATGGTATTAGAATTGTTAAGAAAATATAAGCTCTATGTGAATTTGAAGAAGTGCAGGTTTATATAGAATAGTTTGGTATTTTTAGGATTTGTAGTTTTAGCAGATGGTGTAAGAATGGATGAAAAAAAAATAAAGGCAATTGTCGAGTGGCCTATTCCAAAGAGCATCACAAAGGTAAGAAGTTTCCATGGTTTAACAAATTTTTATAGAAAGTTCATTAAGAATTTTAGTAGTCTTGTTGTACCAATAAAAAATTGTATGATAGGGAAAATATTTGCATGGACAAGGGAAACAAAAAAAATGTTTGAGTTGTTGAAGAAAAAAATTATAGAAAAACTTATTCTAGCATTACTAGATTTTAGCAAAGTGTTTGAGGTTGATTGTAATGCTTCATTTGTGGGAATTGGTGTTGTGTTGAGTCAAGAAGGGAAGCCAATAACATATTTAAATGATAAATTGAATGAGGTAAGAACAAAGTATTCTACATATGATGTTGAATTTTATGCCATTATACAAGAATCAAGACATTGGAGGCATTACCTAGTGCCTAAGGAGTTTATCCTCTTTATTAATCATGAGAATTTAAAGTATGTGAGTGTATGCATCTAAATTTTCTCATTTAATTTAATGTCATTAATATTACTATTAGTCGACAATAATTTTTCTTATCTAATTTATATCATCTAATCCCATCCTAAATTCACCCCCTTCTAATCATTTATCTCATATCCCTCATCAATATTTTTTCATTCACTAACTATAGTCTTATCCCACTTCTTCATTAATTCCCCTAATCATATTTTATCTTATCATAATCCCCTCTTATCTATTATTTGAGAATTTTAAATTCCCATGACCCACCTACCCACCTATTAAGCCTATTCCTATGCTCTCTTACACCCCTAGTCCTTAATCACCCCCTTAATCCCTAGCTAATCCCCTAAGAGGATTCTAGAATTCTTCAATTCTAGAATCCTCTCTATTCTCACCCTTCCTCTCTAGAAGCCTCTAAATATAGAGGCTTCCAAGGAAATTTTAATTCTTTTTTCTCCCTCTTTCCTCTATTTAAACAGGCTAATCTTCCATTGAAACCAACTCAAGAATCTATAAAGTCTTCATGCCCACATAATCAAGTAGAAATCTCAACCATACATAACATCTCCATGCCAATCTAATTCTTCAATCCATCATCAACATTCTTGATCATGCCAACATAATGTCAAAATTATGAGTCCATAGCAATCAACCATCTATTTGAATATTTTGGAAGGAAGTTAGCTGAAACAAGGGATTGGTAAGGTTTGTATTATGATTCTAATTTGTTTCCATAATCCTTCTTATAATGTATTTTGATGTTTTGAGCTTAAATTACATGTTTATGTGTGGTTTAATCTAATAACTCAAAATTTCCTACTACATTTTGGTGACTACGGTGGGACTAGACTCCCAATGTAATAATTTTACATCCTATAAGTGTTTTTAGAAGCTTGTAGGTCTGATTGGACAAGAAAAGTGTTGGATTTTGAAGAAATTTGCATGCACAAGTGAAATTTATGGTATCACTATGTAAGTTGTGACATTATAGTCACGATTTTGCCTCGAGAGTTACGCTTTTATGTTAACATCTAATTTAACTGCTAACAATCTCTTTTTGGTAGGTTTTTACTCGTTTAAAATACCGTGCCTTTGTGAATCATGATATTGCACTGGTATTCATAGTTTTGCATGCCAAATCAATGATTTTATGTCTAATGGTTTTATGACTGTAACAAGTTTTTAACTATTGGCAGAATTGTGACATCATGACTCGTAATATCACCTTGTGAATCGTGGTATTGCATACTAAATCGCGATATTGTAATTTTATCCAAATATGCTAATAGTTATGTTTTGATACCTTACTTGCAGGTTTAATCTTGTAATTTTCTATTTTGTAGGAGATCAATAACCATCTAATCTATCACATAAACCTTTTTTTATAATATTATTTAAGTTATTTGGATTGTAATATATATGTTTGCTAATCACAGTTTTTGAAAAAGGTTTTATCTATGCAAATTTGTTGTGTGATTGACTGATTTGCAGGGTCAATAGGATAGAGGCAAAGGCAAGGAGGTCATCTGAAGTCAAAACAAACATAGTCCTTAACCCTTTTCTTGCCTTTTGCAAAACCATAAATCACTAAGTCACGATCTTGTTCTGAGAATTGCGGTATTGCATCCACATCAATGATATTGTAATTTTACCATTTTGAAACTAATTATGTCTACTAGTTTGTTATCTTTGAAGTCTATAGGGTAGACTTAGGAATAAATATAATTGAAAACACTTTTTGTTCTTCATATTGTTTAGGATTTTGGTTCATTTTGATAAATATCTTAATAAATTTTTGATACATCCTAATAATTTTAAATCCACCATAGTCATATGTAAATATTTCTTAGGCATTTAGGCATCTAGGTTAATTTGATTGTCTAAACACCTATATTTTGATAAAAAATCTAAAATTTTGAAGTCTTGAGTCTTCCTACAATACCATTAATCTAGAAGTCACGATATCACCTTGAGATTCATATTTTTGCATTAACAGTCATGATCATATAGTTTGAGCATCACGATTAACTGCTTGTTGCAAAATTGAAACTCATGAATTATGATATTGCACTGATAGTTATGATATTGCAGTCTGAAGTTGTGATTTTACACTAATTTTTCCTTCAATTTGGTCTTTTTTTAGTGCATTTTTAGAGTAATTTCTAAGTCATTTCGAGCCTCCTGAAAGGCCCAAATTGCCTTTCATGTTGGGAGATCCACCCTTTGAACTCGTGAGCACACCTAGGGCACTACCCCTAGACCCCTCAAGGAGCGTTGCCTCATGATTATGCTGGGGGCTACCACCCCCAGACCCCCACATTGTGGCCTGCTCATCCAAAGAAGTTATAGAGCCAAATCATAATTTTTTTAGGGTATTTTTTAAAGGCCTATTAGACTAATAGCGTGTTTCTTGCAGGGGTGAATCTAGAAACTATTTTGTCTTGCTAACACCATCTTTTACAAGTCATATTTTAGTCTAACATTTTGTCTTGCAGGTTTCCACTCAAGATTATCAATCATACTACTAATCATTTGTCTTGTAGGTTGCCTCTTTAAAAGTACCAATCAAACTACTAATCATTTTCATACAGGCTGCCTGTCAAAGACCCTTTTGACATTTTAAACATCATTTTTTGAATCACTTTGATTATTTTGTCTTAATTTTTGTATATATATATCTCTTTTATCATTTTATCTTTTATATTCTTGGAACTTGTATATATCTCACATCTTAATTAAATTAGATAATTAATCCCCTTTTTGGTTTGATTATTTGTCACCCAAAGGCTACGGTGGTGTATGATTTCTTCCTTACATCCTTGCGGTGATTCCTGGAGGATAAAAAAACTACTAATAAACCCTTCCCATTTTTATTTCTAGAGGTCAATAATATGGATTTCATCACCATGCACTAGACTAAACTATGTGTTCTGATAGAGTATAAATATCAGGGGAGTTGTCATTAGGCACTAAAGTAGAATTACGCATAAAGGGTTCCATGGAGTGAGGGGTATTTAAGATATAATACAAAAAGTGGTTAAACAACATCTTATATAGATTTGGGCCCCATCATACCTTTGTGTATATCAAGGATTCCCCTAAGAGCCTGTATAGCCTAGTATAAGACCTTTCAGCCATAATAAGTGATCTGTTATTGGAGTCATTATCAACTCCCAGGTGATCATCATGTGTAGACAGGGTTGAGAGGGTTCAGTAGATTTCGTAATGGGTCACCAGCCTATAGCCTCATTCATGAATCCATTAGATGGTGTGATCATTGGGTTACACACCCATTAGTTTACTAATCTTAGGATTGTGGTTTGTTTACTTGAGTGTGTGTTGTGCTAGAGTCGTGTTGTTTATGAGTTGATTCATTCTTTTACCCAAACACATACACATTTATCTAGGTCTTTTGTACATATCATATTGTATATCCTTACCTCTCTATCATTTCATATATCTCATCATCCCCATGTGCTTATTATCTTTATACATCTTTTTCATTGTCCTATCCCATCTCTCATCTTGTCTTCATCCTATCCTAGCTTGGTAATATCCACCCATCATTGGTCATACCCTCGTCACCTATATATCCTAGTCACATCCTGTCATCCACATCTTGTTTGAAGTCTACTCTATCCATAATCAATAATTTATATTGAACTTGATTTCGCTTAGTCACCTCATCCCCCATTTAGTCTAACCTCACTTTATCTTATCCTAGTTGGTTCTTTAGGTCACATACTTGTCCAAATCATATTCACCATCTTTACATCACCACTTTCATTCCATTTATTTTTCATCACATAATCCTATCCCATCCCACCTTGAGCAAATCAGTATAAGGTTTTGAGTTAGTCCTCTTGTTATCCATCCATATCATCCTATCACTCTAGTCCACTATCACTCATCATTTATACAGATCTCATACCTAGTCGATGTCTTGTTAGCATCTTACCACTTTGTTAGTTTCAATCTAGCATCCAATCGATCATCAAACTAGTCATATTTAATCCAATCATCTTGCTTACTCATAACTAACACCCATCCAATCACCGTCTTGTTAGTTTGAATCTAGGCACCTATCAAATCCCTAATATTTTTGTTATCTTGAAAACTGGGCATTGTTGATAGATCATTAGCACTTATTATACTGCCGATCTAAAATTTGGTTATAGTCTTACATCTTATCCTCATCATTACCTGTCATACTAGATCGGTCATTCATACATACTTTGTTCAAAAAACCATCTCTAATCCTTAGTCTACACCATCCCCCTTTATCATCTAACTTTTATCATTCATCCCTGTGGATTTGAACTCGATTCTTGTAAACCAATACATCTTGGCCAATAAGGATGAAGTCCTTTGTGACCACTAGAAATGGGTGCTCACCTACCTTTTGACCTTGTTCCCATTCAACCGAAACCAACATCCCACATCCTTCCCCATCCACACTCCCCTAGCTTATTAGAACCGATTTCCACATTCAATAATGTTGTCACCCTAATCAACTAATACATCATAGCTAATAAAGACAAATTCCTCTTATGACTATTGGGGATGGGTGCCCACCTTCCCAATGATTTTGAGCCCAAAATCCTAAAGTCACCTCCCAAACAAGTCCCACATCAACCCTCATCCCCATCCCATTCTATTCCACCATCTATTATTCCTTGTCCTAGTCATAGCCTTCCCAGTTCACAAATTTCTTTGTTTAATAAGTATATTGATGAAAGCTCGTAGGTAGTCTTCTTAAGGCTCCATGAAATGGGTGTCTAATTTCTCGAAGGTCTTGACCCCATTCAATTCACCTTACCCCTAATTCATACCCATCCAAAATCAACTCCTCCATCCACTAGTCATAACCAATAATCTACCCCTTCTTACAATAGTAAAGGGGATCCTATCCTGGCCACCTCATCTACAACCAGATCATCCACCCAGTCATGTCAACAATCATCTGATATAAAGTTCAATGCTTCCACGTCTAAGTCACAAAGTGAAGTGGGTCCTTATACTCCCCTTCATATGTCCTTGGAAGCCCTTTTTCAACAACTAATCACCACTAACATGATGGTCTATCCACCCATACGACATCTTAATCCCTCTAATCCTAAGCCATCTAGGTATAAAGCTAATCAATATTGTGCATATCACCAAACTTGGGGGTATACCACTAATCAATGTCAAAACCTCCAAGATTATGTTCAAGACCTCATCGATCGTGGTGACATAAAAATCAAGGATGAACCAGATGAGTTTATATCCTTGGGTGAACAAGCAGTAGTATGCCAATATTCCATTCTTGATCATGATCGAGCCCTTCCCCTTCCAAGCCAAGGTCAAGACACCACATCCCTCTTCCATGGTCCTCCTATATTTGACAAATCATCCATCTAAAATGAGTCCATTTCCCATACAATGAATCATCCCATATCTCATGAGACCTTCTATGGGCCTATCTTTATTCAATCCATTCCTCCTCTATCATTCCCCCATGTTGAAAAGTCACTTGTGGACAATCACTCTTCTACTAGAAACATAATGTCATATACATCAAAATCAACATCAGATTCAATGCACATCTTACCTACATTAGGATCATGTTTAGTACTAGTATTTGAATTATATTCCTCATCAAAAATAACATCCCTCATTGAGATTACAATAGACGATAATAATGCCTAACCTTTTAAAGATACCCATAATTTGGATGACAACCAATCACCAGGCATATATTTTGATCCCAATCATGATGATGAAGTCATAACCAAGTTTTTAAAATCTCTATCTATCGAAGATCTTCAAAGTGGATCTGATCATACCTCAGATGCATGCCTTTCAGAAAGTCTTAGTGATCCTTTTAAGTTTCTTGAGGACACTTTCTCTAACATTGAGACTCGATCTCCTAGTGACCTTTATGAGGACTATGCTGCCAATTATCCCCTTGATCTATCACACAACAATAATCATTCATTGACCTCCATAATCCCTATATCCCACTCCATGAAGGGAATGAACAGGAACATGCATCATTGGATTCCCCTCTGCATTCAAGATCGTATGCCACAAATACAACGGTTCAAGACCATATTCCAAAAATCATAAATCATGATCAAATCATCTTTGATTCCATAAGTCAAAGTCAAGAAAAATCATATCATCAGCCAAGTCACAAAGAATCCTCCCCTAGTACATATAATTTTGAAGTACTAAGGGATCATCTAAATCAAAATCATCATCTATCAAGTCAAAAATCAATCTCCTCTAGTGAAGCCCACAATCAGGCACCAGGGCGAAGCCAAAATAAAATCCAATTAGCAAATCAAAAGAATGTCCAAAGTAATAATCATATGATATACCATCCTCTCAATATTTGGATCAAATAATCAATAATTCAAAAGGTCTTCGATCCCTTAATATCATGGAACCAATCCTCTTCACCATATCCAACAATGTATATAGTTATAAAAAAAAACCATTTCCACTCTCCATCTCATCATATTCCTCATTTACATCCTATATCCCATCATCATAATTATGACATGCTCCCATCCATACCATATCTACAATCCCTAGGCAATATTATCCCTTGTAGGGGTTATAAAGACACCTAGTTAAGATGTCTAGAGGACGTTCAATCAAGAGTTAATAAAGGCCACCATGACATTGATACATCCAACAACAGTCACATGGTCCTGGTAGCATCTTGTTAGGTTGTGGAGCTAAAAGCTTCACTGATGCAAATAGGGGAGGAGGTTGCTGAAGGTTGCTGAGTTGCAGAGCAACCGACGTCGGTCTGATCAGCCGACGTCGATCACCTCTAGGCAGACAGGGACCGACGTCGGTCGCCTGTGCGGTTCAGAACTACAAGTTTTACGGGCAGTTAGTTAACAAACCAAGTGTTTGCATGTCAAGAGCCAAATTTAGACTAGAAGCTGTGGATCTAATTATTGTAATTAGATGTCTAATTATTGTAATTAGATGTCTAATTATTGTTTGCATGAGATCTATTTAAGAGACTCATGGGCTGTATTGTAAGGTGTTCTAGTTTGAGTTGAGCAAAGTTAGCTCCTTCTGTGTGTGAGGTGAGCAAGGGTGTTCCTCCTAGTTCCAAAACAGTACCAAGTGTGGGTGCTTGTTTTGGAGAATCAGAAGGGTTCTTCAGGTGTGTAGGATCTTGGTCATCAGGGGTGCATGGCTACGTTAGGAGATCTGCATGGTAAATAATATAATTGATCTACAGGTGTATGTGTGTGCATGATCCAGGTTTGCAAGTGTGTAGAACTAGATTGATTTGCAGGTGTGCAAGATCAGGGAGGAAAGCAACACAAAAAGGAGCAAGATCAGGTGGGATCTACTTGGAGTACAGTGTGCACTCAGAAAGAGAGCAAAGAGGAAGGCAAGGCAGTTCCTTCCATAAGTGAGATCATTTGGGTTGCAGGTTGTTGTAGTTTAGGGGAGATCTACTTGAAGTACGATTATGTACTTGTAGAGTGCATGGAGCATTGGTGTACTGGCAGTAATGGATACTGACTGGTTGGAGGTGAACACCAACTCTGTGTTTGAGTTGTGTGTTGGGACCGTAAGAGAGAGAGCTTTGAGGGAAGATTTACTATTTATGCCCTAGAGGTGTGGGAGCCCTAGAGGTGTGTAAGGAAGAAGAACTGTGGCAATCTTATTTGTTGTATTTCCTTCTGGAAGAGTTTTAATACAATTGTGTATTGTCTCTCATATTTTGTGTTATTTCTGAATTCTAGTTACTTGTGTGTTCTGGTTAATTTTCGCATGTTAAGTTGCTTGGTAATCAATTGTGTGCTTCCGTTATTTTCCAACAAGTGGTATCAGAGCTAAGGTTGCAGGAAGCAGGTTTTGTGTTCGGTTACAGGTCACTCTCAAGGGATTCTGATTGAGTGGGAGTAGAGCAATGGAAAAAGAAAGTAAGCTAAGAATGGAGGAATTGAAAAGCACAGATGATCACTTACGGTGTTATGGAAAGAAAGAGCAGGTAAAGAAAAATTGTTGGTTTGTGGAAGATCAACATGAAGGAACTGAAGAAGCAGATGTTGCAGGTGATGTGGCACAGGATGCTCTGGTATGTTTCTTAGATAAAGTAGAATCTTGTTTTATAGATTCTTTTGCCTCTTTCCATGCAGTCCAAAATAGAGTATCTTTTCATGGTAAGGTCTTTGGAGACTTTGGAAAGATTTATTTAGGGGCTGGTGTGCCTTGCCAAAGAATTGGCAAAGGGGAAGTGAAGCTGAAATTGTAGGCGGCCAACACATGGGTGTTGAAGGAGTTCATGCAGGTCCTAGTCTTGAAGTTATGGCTAATTTCTTCAGGGAAGTTGGGTGATGAGAGATGCACAAGAACTCTCACAACAGATGCACTTAAATTAGCTGGTGGTAATAAAGCAGGTATCCTTTATCTACTTGCTTATATTACTGATTCTTCTTCTGTTGTGGAGACGTGGCTTTGTAGGCTTGGTCACATGAGCAAGAAGGAGATGCATGTTCTTAAGTGGAAGATAGATGTGTTTGATAGACTTAAGAACTGGAAAGCCTTGGTGTTCTTGGAGGAAATGGCAGACAGAGATCAGTGGAGAAGGCTGGATACCTCTAAGCAGAGCAGTTTGGATAGGGATTTGATTCAAAGAAAGCTCGCGGGTAAAAAGTCATCAGTCACAGGCAAACACAGGTACCAGTTTCGATTAGGGGGAATCAGCATCGAATAGACAGGTGCCGATGTCAGCCATGTGCAAACCGAAGCTGGTGATGTCAGGCAGGGTAAGACCGACGTCGATTAAGAGGACCGACATCGGCAATAGGTAAGACTGACGTCGGTCAGGAGAATCGACGTCGGCAACAGGAGACATCGACATTGGTAGGGTCGGTAGTCAGGACAGGTGCATGGAACCGACGTCAATCGGATGCAGATTGTGTGGTGACCGAGGTCGGTCATTGTAACAGATTTTGGGTAGACAACAAGCTGTCAAGGAGTCTCAAATGCCCATATGGAGGACTGAAATTGGTAAGTAAGCCTCAAATTCATTGTTCCTCTTCTTTATACTTGTTGCTGACTGCAGAGTATGAAGGATCCAGGAAACAGTGGGAGCGTGGTAGGAATATGATGTAGAACCAAGCGAGAGATTTGGTAGGGTTGCCAGTCAGTATGAAAGCACAGAGACGAATGTATACCTTAGTTAAAGAATAGAGAGAACGGACACGTGAGACAGAAGACTAGGTCATATGGTCTTGAGGAAGCTGCAGGACAGTGGTATAGGTTTGACAGGTGGATGACAAAGCATGGCTTTAGTCAATGTCAGGGTAACTACTGTGTTTGTCTTACCAGGTGGATGATGATAGCTACATTATCCTGTTACTGTATGTGGATAGTATGCTAGCTAGCAGGTTTGTACATATAGGGTTTTGCTAAGCTAAGGGTAAGGTTAGTTCAGTGGCATGTCATGAGGAATTTGGAGTAGCAAAATTTTTTGGCATGAGAGACATGGAGATCACAGGGTGATTTTGTCTCCAGTGGGAGCTGATGTGAATCAGTTATTGGCGAGGTTTAGGATGCAGAACCGGAGCACACCAAGGGCTGGACAGTACAGTGTCCAAAATCACATGAGGTCTAGTATAGACCTGAGTTTGCCCAAGCAATGGGTGATGTCAAAAAGTTTGGAGTTGATCTAGGAAAGAAGCACTGGAGGGCAGTTCAGTGGATTCTCAGGTATTTGAGAGGGACCAGCAGCAGGTCGACATGCTATGTAGGGTCAAGTTCTTTTTCTACATGTGTTTGTAGATGCGGATGCGGTAGGTTACTTGGATGACAGGAGGTGCACCACAGGTTGTGTGGTGGTTGGTCTTCAGGATTCATCTTGAAGAGGGATACAAGCCAGAAAATAGATTAGACAGGGTATAAGTACAGGTACAGTGCAACTATTTAACTCCAAATGGGAGATTGTTAGGTTGTGGAGCTAAAAGCTTCACTGATGCAAATAAGGGAGGAGGTTGTTGAAGGTTGCTGAGTTGCAGAGTAACTGACGTCGGTCTGATCAGTCGATGTCGGTCATATTAGTGAAGAGAAGCAACTGACGTCGGTCAGGGATCAGCCGACGTCGATCACCTCGAGGCAGATATGGACCTACGTCGATCACCTGTGCGGTTCAAAACTGCAAGTTTTACGGGCAGTTAGTTAACGAACCAAGTGTTTGCATGTCAAGAGCCAAATTTAGACTAGAAGCTGCATATCTAATTATTGTAATTAGATGTCTAATTATTTTTTGCATGAGATCTATTTAAGAGACTCATGGGCTGTATTGTAAGGTGTTCTAGTTTGAGTTGAGGAAAGTTACCTCCTTCTGTGTGTGAGGTGAGCAAGGGTGTTCCTCCTAGTTCCATAGTAGTACCAAGTGTGGGTGTTGGTTTTAGAGAATCAGAAGGGTTCTTCAGGTGTGTAGGATCTTGGTCATCAGGGGTGCATGGCTACGTTAGGAGATCTGCATGGTAAGTAAGATCATTGATCTGTAGGTGTATGTGTGTGCATGATCCAGGTTTGCAGGTGTGTAGAACCAAATTGATTTGCAGGTGTGCAAGATCAGGGAGGATAGCAACACAACAGGGAGCAGGATCAGGTGGAATCTACTTGGAGTACTGTGTGTACTCAGAAAGAGAGCAAAGAGGAAGGCAAGGCAGTTCCTTCCATAAGTGAGATCATTTGGGTTGTAGGTTGTTGCAGTTCAGGGGAGATCTACTTGAAGTATGATTGTGTACTTGTGGAGTGTCTGGAGCACTTATGGAGTGTGTGGAGAAATGGTGTACTGGCAGTAGTGGATACTAACTAGTTGGAGGTGAACACCAACTCTGTGTTTGAGTTGTGTGTTGGGACCGTAAGAGAGAGAGATTTGAGGGAAGATTTACTGTTTATGCCCTAGAGGTGTGGGAGCCCTAGAGGTGTGTAAGGAAGAAGAACTGTGGCAATCTTCTTTGTTGTATTTCCTTCTGGAAGAGTTTTAATACAATTGTGTATTGTCTCTCATATTCTGTGTTATTTCTGAATTCTAGTTACTTGTGTGTTCTGGTTAATTTCCGCATGTTAAGTTGCTTGGTAATCAATTATGTGCTTCCGTTATTTCCTCATTTACATCCTATATCCCATCATCATAATTATGACATGCTCCCATCCATACCATATCTACAATCCCTAGGCAATATTATCCCTTGTAGGGGTTATAAAGACACCTAGTGAAGATGTCTAGAGGACGTTCAATCAAGAGTTAATAAAGGCCACCATGACATTGATACATCCAACAACAGTCACATGGTCATAGTAGCATCTTTCTCCAAAATAGGTGTTGGTTAAAAATCTAGCCAGCGTTAGCATTCTTGCATCTCGTACCCATATCCAATAAATTAAGATGCTAAAAAGTCACCAAAAATTCATTCATCCAATGGTGAAAACCAATCTTCTGGTACCTAGGGAAAGTACCATGATGAAAATGGACTTCTGACGTCATGATAAAATAATCTATTATCCGCATTTGACCTTAACACTTGTGGGCAAAATCCATCCATCTATTGTTAATCACCCATCCATGTCATCCTTTTGGTTAATTATTTCTACCCATCGCCTGCCATCATATCATGAATCTTATCTCTCTTTATTTATATTCTTGGTCTCCATAAGGATGAGGAAGGTGTCTTGAGAAATGTTCTAGAATCATCTTGGCATATCCTCCAATGGACACTTGGGAAACTAAACATTTGGTTCCTTCATGATGTGGTTACTAACACTCCCTAGTCCCTTCTTCCTTGGTCCTCATCCCCTTTTCCACATCACCACCATCATTTTTGTCATCCCTTCCATCATTCCATCCATCTTCATCATAGTTGCTAGGTTTGGTATTCCCTTTCGTAGTAACCCCATTTGTATAGTGTATATACATATTCCAAAAATCCTAAAAATCAAAAAATTTGAAAAATCCAAAATAGTCCATTGTGTCTGGTCTTATACCTAAACCCCTAATTGCATCCATCTCCCTACCTTTCATCTCTCACCATTACGTTATTTATCTTCCTATTCTAAACTAGGAAAAAATCTAGTCTATAACGAGCTAACATTGACCTAGTCTCACTTTTACCTGATTAGTCTTATGTTTCTCATTTCTAAATCCTTATCCTAATTCTAATCCAAGTCCACATATCCAAATCCTTATTCTCATCCAACTCATTAGTCTATTCCACATCCATACCTTGTCCAAATTCTTATCCTAATCCAAGTCCATAATCTATAGCCACATTCATATCCTTATCTAAATCCCTATTCAATCGTCATCGTCGTCATTAGTCTATTTCAAATCCAAGTTTATCCTTAATCCACTATTACATTGTGATCATTTTAGTCTACTCCATCACCCAATCACTCATCCCATCATTAGACAAGACACAATGACACTGCATGTAGATACTTATGTATTCTACTTGTATCCTCAGTGTTATTTAACTTGTTTGCATCATGTATATATATATATATATATATATATATATATATATATATATATATATATTGTTTGTCTTATGTTTTATTTACATCATGTCTCTTTTTATCTATTGGGAAATGAATGAGGATGCTATGAGGTCACCTAAGGCAACAATAATGCTTTCAGGTGCCCTCAATGATGTAGAGTTTGCTATTTACCCGTGCACTTTGGCACAATTTCCACTTGATCATATTTATATCATGGGGCATACTATCAAGTGCTATATTTAATATATGATGAGCCTTACGATAGTTGTGATGGTTTGATCACTTACACCCTCATCATTTGTCTAATCACCTCATCATCCTTATTCCCATTCCTCATCTAATCCTCTTAACTCAACTGATTACCATCCAATATTTTATCCTCATCTCATCCTTTAAGTCATATCTTTTAATGACTAACATCATCCTCTAATCACTAATCATCATCATCCCCTTATCTATTTGTCATCTAGTTAGAACTACATCAACTTGAGGTCTTTTTAGACTATGTAGGTAGTACTTGGCCATGTTTCAATGCCCAAAGATATCTCCACCACTCTATCTTATCCCTCATCATCCCCCAGTCTTACATCAGTCAAATCCTTGAGCTATAATATCAAGTATTCATCAATCAGACTATTGATCAATCACTAAATCATCTCCTTACTCTTTTCATTAATCGCCCACACCTCTCGATTGCACTCGACAAGTCACCATATTCATATTTTCTCCATTTTTTATCCATTATCATTGATTGGTCAATAAATTATTTCAAGTTACAGTTCCCTCTCTTGATTGGGGCATGACACAAACTATTGATCACATTACGGCTCATTGATTTGGATTACAGTCTAATTCTTCTCATTTGTCTTTTGGTCACTTGATCCTATCATTTATTCTATTCCATTTCCTTCATCATATCATTCAACTGTAGCCTTGAGTTACATCCATCATTAATCCTCATCTTATCCTCGCTTATAGCTCTCCCTTGCATGCATCCTTGTTTGGGATAATCGAAAGCTTGTGGCCTTTTAATCCTATCATCATCATGTTACGGTTGATTCCCCCTTGGGATGTGTCTACAACTGTGACACAATCATCTCTAATCCCTGTGCATGTCTTTACTAGGGGCATCATCAATTTGTAGCTCATTTCTCAAGTTGAATTCATATTACATCTCTACATATAGCATCCCATCCCCTTGTCCATCCATCTCATCCCACCCATCATTTCTTATTTCAAATGGTCATCTATTTCATTCTTCATCACATGTCCCTTCGAGGGGGCATCATATCCATTAACATCATCTACTAACATTCATCCATGGGATGGTTTTTTATTTGAAATACTATTACTCCTTCCACTTTGATTCACTCACAATACCCTTTCAAAGAGGGGAAAAATGTATGCATATAAATTTGTTCTCTTCATTTAACGTCACTAATATTACTATTAGTGACCACTAATTATGTTTATCTAATTTATCTCATCTAATCTATCCTAAAATCACCCCCTTTTTATCATTTATCTCATATCCTTCATCAATATTTTTTCATTCACTAACTATAGTCTTATCCCACTTTTTCATTAATTCCCCTAATCATCTTTTATCTTATCATAATCACCACTTATCCATTTTTTGGGAATTTTAAATTCCCATGACCCACCTATCCACCTACTAAGCCTATTCTTATGCTCTCCTACATGCCAAATCTCTAATCACCCACCTAATCCCTATCTAATCCCCTACCTAATCGTAATTAACCCCTAAGAGGATTCTATAATTCTCCAATTCTAGAGTCCTCTCTATTCTCACCCTTCCTCTCTAGAAGCCTTTAAATCTAAAGGCTTCCAAGGAATTTTTAATTTCTTTTAATTCTCCCTCCTTTCTCTATTTAAGCAGGCTAATCCTCCATTGAAACCAACTCATGAATCCATAAATTCTTCATGCCCACATAATCAAATAGCAATCTCAAGCATCGATAAAATCTCCATGCCAATATAATCCTTCAATTCATGATCAACATCCTTGATCATGCCAACATAATGTTAAAATTATGAGTCCATAGCAATCAACCATCTATTTGACCATCTTGGAAGGAGGATAACTGAAACAAGGATCAGTAAGGTTTATCTTATGATTTTGATTTGTTTCAATAATCCTTCTTACAAGGTAGTTTGATTTTTTAAGTTTAAATTACATGTTTATGTGTTGTTTAATCTAATAGCTCAAAATTTCCTACTATAGTGAACACTCAAAAGAAGTTAAATAGTAAGCATGCAAAGTGGGTGTCTTTCTTGCAGGGTTATACTTTTGTGTTAGAGCAAAAATTAGGAAAACAAAATTAGGTAGTTGATGGTTTGAACAATGAATGGGTTGATAACTACTATGGTGAGTAAAGTAAATGGATTTGAATTTATTAAGGAAGTATATGATATTGATCCAGATTTTGGCAAGATAGTTGAGCAATGTAGGAATCTATTAATAGGTGATACAAGTAATGTGTATGATGAATATATTATGCAAGATGGATATATATTCAAAGGGAAACAATTATGTATTCTAATTGAGTCTCTAAAAGATAATATTATAAGAGAATTGCACAGTGGTGATTTGGCTAGACATTTTGGTAAGACAAAGCTAATAACTTTGGTAGAGAAGTATTTTTGGCCAAAGATGAGATATATGATAAGACATGTTTCAAGGTGCAAGATATGTTAGGTGGTAAAAAGACATGCTCAAAATATAGGGTTGTCCATGCCATTATCAGATCCAAGAGGACCATAGAAATATTTGAGTATAGATTTTGTGTTGGGATTACCAAACACATAGAGAGGTAATGATTCAATTTTTGTTGTTGTAGATAGGTTTTCTAAGATGGTTCATTTTATTGCATGTTAGAAAACTAATGATGCCCCAGGGTTGTAGAACTATTTTTTAATGATATTATGAAATTGCATGGTGTTCCAAAAACCATTACATCAAATAGGGACACAAAATTTCCAAGTCATTTTTGGAATAATTTACAGAGAAAGATGGGGACTAAGCTAAAATTTAGTAGTGCATACCACCCCCAAATAGATGGATGGATAGAATTTGTAAACAAAAGCTTGGAATTTTTTTTAAGATGCATAGTTGGAGAGAAACCCAAGCAATGATACTTAGCTTTACCACAAGCTGCATTTGCATATAATAGTTCAATGAACATATCAATAGAAAAATCAATATTTCAGATTGTTTATGGGAGAAATCCTATGAGCATTTTAGATTTTTTATAATTACCAATTGTAGAATGAGTTAGTGATGATGCATAAGTATTTGTAGAACATATACATCAATTACAAAAAAAAGTAAGAAGAAAATCATAGGAAAGTAATGAAATGTATAAAGCAACAACAAATATCAAAAGAAGGTAAAAAATATTTGAAGAAAGATATTTAGTAATGGTTTACTTGAGAAAAGAGAAATATTTGAAAGGCACATATAATAAGTTGAAGTATAAGAAAATTGGACCATGCAGAATTGTGAAGAAAATCAATGACAATTCTTATGAGGTGAGTTTACCACATAATTTTGATATCTATCTAGTATTTAATGTTTTAGATTTATATGATTTCCATGGAGAAGATGGTGAAGGTGAAGAATATGAAGAAGTAGATTGGCAACAACAAGTGCCAAAGAAGAAGAAAGAAAAGTTAGTGTAGGTTCTGGATAAGAAGATAATAAACACAATGCATTGAAGTTATGATAGGTATTTAGTATAGTGGGAAGGATTACAAAAGGAAGAAAATACTTGGATTATAGAATGGGAGCTTAAAAAGATTGATAATGACAAATGGAAATAGTACAATTAGAGAAACTCATAGGAGCTAAGCTATTTTCAACTAGAGGAGAATGATGCAGGAAAAAAGACCAAACTTCCAGAGGTTGTAACTTTTGATTTGTAGCTCCATTTGAGCCCATATTCATGCCAAAATGACTGTCTCAAAAATTTCAATGCAACCATAACTTGACCTATCTAGTTATAGACATTTTTAATATTTTTTGGATGTAATACGTGACCATCCAAGGGTCCAAAATTACAATTTAATATTATTTTTAGTATTTTTTTAATTTTAAAAATTGTATATTTTTATAACTAAACTCAAACTTTAGTTGATATTCATATGATGGGTTAATTAGTGTTTAGTTTATTTTTAGAGTTGTGCCCACTTGCATGCAAAACTTACTAAAAATAATAATTGCTAAAAATAGCAGGTTAAGTTTTAATATTTTTAGGAGTTTCAAATTTTACATGTCAACTCCAATTTTGAGTGAGACTTATTTATGCATGGTTTGTAATTATTTGAATAATCAAATACAAATCAATATAGATTATTATTTCAAAAGCTTTTGCCATTGATATTTTATTGTCTTGATAATATTCGGGTTCATTATGGCTGATGTAGTTCTCCCCTATGTGTTGGCTTGTTTGTGCATCATGCAATATATGCAAAACAAGTATAATAGTGACACAGCTTGTAACTTATAAAATTAGGCTCTTGGATTGCTCATTTAGTACTTCATACCTGTAGATGTAATGTTCTTATGACTGGTATGGAAATAGGGAAGTTTTATTCAATTGAGTGCTCTTTGAATGCTTTTTTGTAAGAATACTAGGTATTGCTAGGTAAAGAATGAATGAGGGTTGATCTTATATTTATATCAATCCCTTTAGACAAGTAAATCAGATCACCTAAGATGACCATTAATATACATTTCATTTCCAAAATAGATGACTTTAGGGCACTAGACACTTGTATCAGGTCAGGACACTAACGTTGATGATAGTGTTTGTCTTGGATGTTAGTGTCTAGGGGACAAGAAAGTAGATATAGGTTCATAACTAAAAGTAAAAATTAAGGTTTGAATTTGTCAAGTGTATAAGACTAAGGTGTTATATAATCCATAAATATATTATACATTCCCCCCCTTTAATCTAGTAATGAATGTTCTACTTTAAAGAAAAAGAATGCATACTTGGGTGTGTATAACACACATCGTCTTTGTGTGTGCCCAACTTTAGTACTTTGTTGGTGACTGACCTGCAAGCAAGAACATGTTGCAATATATAATCAGTGCATATAATATAGAATTAAAAGTACTTGAAATTAATTGGAATTAAAAGAGCAAGGTTTAGGAGTACACATATGTCAATGTAACTGCCTTGCCTATTGACAAGTTGATTTGAAAAATATGTATCATTATAAGGATAATTATAGACAAATATTTAAGTATATATATAGATAAATATATATACATATTTAAAGTATATATATCCAAGGAGATAAACATATAGATAGATAGATAAAGAGAGATAGATTGGGAGGCACATGCCCCCAACCTTGGAACAAAGGTGAGTTGCACATGATATTTGAGATTAACTCAACCATGCAACCCAATCATACTTATAAATTGGTGAGGCTGGATGATACAATCAAGTCCAACCTAAAAATTTAATAATATTGAGTGATTTAATCACCTCAACCATACCAAAAAGTGAACCAACTACTGCAATAGACTAGCTCAATAAAATTCATAAAAGTCCAATTGGGTTATTAGTACATAAAAGTCGATGATGTGGTAATAGTCTATAAAAATGTTTCTGAAATCTAAAACTGATTTATATTTTTCAATATTAGGCACAAATTACATAGCATATGTACCTTATATATGTCTCATACTAAAGCCATATATAACAATGGTACCGATGTATAGAATTTTGCCACAAGTGTAAATCTAAATCATATAACTATGTACTGTGGCCAATTAAAAAAAATATGTAAGTGTAGAGAACATGCTTCCAAAGCATGCCCCCGCTATATATGGAGAAATCTAAAAAATTATATAAATACCAATGTGGAGAACATGCTTTTAAAACATGCCCCCACTGTAATCTACAGATGTTGAATACTAAATAGGTATGGAGAACATGCTTCTAAAGCATGCCCCCATTGAATTTGAAAATTGTGAATGTGTGGAATCCATGCCCATATGACATTCCCCCACCGAATCTAAAAACTTGTATAAGTACCATATATTGAATAAGTGTCAAGGACATGCTTCCAAAACATGTCCCCACTGAATTTGAAAATTATGCCTAGTGTTGAGAACATGACTCTATGACATGCCCCCACTAATATGCCCTCCCTTTGAGGTGAGGGAATGAAAGGAACTAGTAGTTACCTTATATTTAAAGGATAATACAATTATATAATCTATGAATGGAACCATATTAAATAGGGCTGGTAATCAATCCCTCAAAATGAGAAAATGATTGGACCAAAAAGATGAAATGGGGTGGAAGGGACTGATTTGCCCATAGGTGATTATAATCAGTGGCATATGGAGCTGATCTAATTAGGGTAGACAAATAAGATGATTTACCCACAGGTGGTTATAATCATCAGCATAGGTTGAATAAAAAAAAGATAATGATTTTCCCAAATCCTGTTATAATCATTGAAAAAGGTGTAGGGTAACAAGAGACTAATTTGCCCAAAGGTAGTTATAATCAATAAAAAAGAAAACAATGATTTGCCCATAGGTGGTTATAATCATTGGTAAGATAAAAACATGCCCTGATTGGGTGGATAGAGATAATGGTTTGCCCAAAGGTGGTTATAAGCATTATCTCAATGAAAATATGTTTCAGTTTGGCAGAAGAAAGAGAATGATTTGCCCAAATGCGGTTATAATCATTAACCTTCAAATGGATGGAAACACAATGATTTATCCAAAGGCAATTAGAATCATTGGTGATGAAAGTGGGATGGTATATAATGATATGATCAAAAGTGATTAGAATCATTGTACCCTAATTATGGCAAACATGATATAGAATATGATGGCAAAGTGGAACATAGGTGAAAGATGAATTTAGCAACCTATGATTAGGGTGATGCTCATTCGAACTAGCAATAAGGAAATTTTTTTTGTTGTTTAATTACTCTATGTAGGATATGATTTGGATTAGATTAGGAATTTTGTTGGTGTCAAAGAGATATCATTGTTGCATTATCGTGTAGACTCCTATAGCTAATTTTTGCTATAACACGTGATGGTAGGCATCATGATAGAACACCATGATAACTTGGATAAAATATGCATAAGGACTTACACATAATTTAATACTCAATTAAAAATAATGCACCAATGATAAAAACCATGATGATAATGTTGACGTATGAATATGGATGGATTCAAGAATAATGCGCAAGGAATCACCCAATGAACGCACATAAACTAAATCAAGGCACAACAAGAAAGTAAATAAACAAAGAAACAAAAAAAAACCAAAAATAAAGAACAAACAAAACAAAGAGAAACAACAAATAAATAATGATTAATCACAATGTTAGTACAAATAACATGACGCAAACAAGATGATGAACATTGCCCCTAGACGATAAAGGGACAATCGAACAAACAAACAATATAGGGGAATAGAAGAAAAATAAGGGGGTGGTTGAGATATCTCTTGATGCACTAGGAAAATGGACGTTACCTACATAGTTCTATGGACGTATGATCTAATAAAAACTTTAGGCCAAATGTATTTCTCCTAGGAAATGGGATAGAAAAAAATGATGAGAAGAAAAATATGATGGATGTGATAGAAGAATATGGGAATGGACTCGTAAAATGATGAGAGAATGGGATAAAAAGCTAATTAGGATGGGGAAATTAAATGATAAGCAGTTTTTTATGATTTAGTGAGGGTTTTTAAATTTCTTAAGGAAAAGAAGTTGTCAATAGGCATTGTTTTGGATTTTTTAAAATGGTTTTACAAATGTTTTTGGAATTTTTTATGCATCTCAACTCAATGGAGAATGATGAGATACTAAATTGCACAATATCACAAAATGATGAGAGCATTCAAAATTAAAAATTGCTTGAAAAATAGTGGAGCATGGTTAAGGAGTGACTGAGCTGACCTCAACATGAATCAAGCACTGCCTACATAGTCCCAGTATGGGACCTCAAGTCATTGTAGTTCTGCCTTATAGCGGATTAATCTGACCAGTGTAGTAGCCAATTCATATAAAATAGAAAAAGTTGGCAAATGGCACAATATGGCATAGCCACGGCAAGGTGGTACTTTAAGGCATGATAAACAAGTGTTGCCCCTAGTTTGCCCATATGTAGTTATAACTAGGAAACAATGACATAGGTCAATGATACTAATTTACCCATAGGTGGTTATAATTAGTAACAATACGGTAGGACACTGATTTACCCAAAGATGGTTATAATCAGGCCTACTTAGTATATAATGGAACAAGAAATGAAGGATATAACTGCCAAACCATTGTCATACTACTCCAAAATAGAGCTTCGGTTTAGAATACTGTAAACAACTATTGGAACGAATTGGAATCTTCGTGCTAAAAGTGAATGTGGAACCAATAAAATGGAACCAAGGTCAAATAGGCTGGGTAGGGAGGATGAGAACAACTTGGTTGATAGAAAAGGTATGGTAAAATAGAATGGAGGAATGATAAAGTGATAGAATGGTATAGTATAAAGAAGAATGTCAATATTATGATTTAATTGAAATGGGCCTCATACATAATACACTAGGTCATTCAAGTGAAATAATGCTTAAGGTGTATAATGTTCATTAGCTCATCAAGTTCATCCCTGTCTAGTGTAGCGAGCCTGGATGATCTAGTGCTATAGTTTTCAACAATGATAAAAGGACCTACCCAGTTGGGTTTGAACTTGCCTTTGTGTTTCTTCTCGACCATGGTATTATTTTGGTTTTCTTTAAGAATAAGATCACCAAGCTCAAATTCTCTTGGTTTGATGCACTAATTATAGTGACCACAGAGTCAGTTCTGGTATGATTGAAGATTGTTTACTGTAGTCAAGCGTTTATCATCAAGTAACTCCAGTTCTTACAGGCAAGCTACTAAATAGTCATCATCTTCCAAGACATGATTCAAAGAGATGCATAAAAAATGTAACTCAACCTCAATGTGAAGAATGACCTTAGTACCATAAACAAGTGAGTATGGAGTGTGTATACACATAATATTTTAAAACTTTTTATCAATTACTGACGTTCTTTATCTTGAAGGAACCTATTGAGTCTCAATCTCTCTAAGTGCTTGCCTTAAAGGGTGCACTGAGAAAGGGGTGGGCAAACCATTGGTGGTTCATAAGATTATTTTCCCTTTTACCACTTATTATCTACACACTTCTCTCCTAAAAACCATTCCCCTAAGCTTGTTATTCTCTTTTGCATAGTCCTATAGTCTTTTACCACCTTCAATAACCCTTTTCCTAATTTAAAACCTCTTTTTGGCAGTTTACATGACTATGTTGGTAGGGTCAGCCCTATATTATTATTTATAATTGCTTAAGAAGAACTAAGTCAGCCATCCTGCCTGACTTAGTTCATTATCCAGTGAGTTTCTTGTGAATTACAATACTAGGTCGACTGGGTCGACTTTATCGGCCAAACTTTCAGAAGGGCTTAGGGTTAAATCCACCTATATATACAAGATCACTTCACCATTATTTATAGAATAGAAGAAGAAGTAAGAGATATTGCACAACTTCTTATCTACCATTCTACTTGAGGACTAAGCTCAGGGTTCCATACTTTCTTTGGAGATATAGATATTGTCTTATGGAGAAGTCTTTTAGATGCAATGATAGGTTATGTAGCTTAGAGCTTATTTATACTTGTCATCCTTACATACCATAATTACCTCTTGTGAATCACCTTGGCCAAGGGAGGGATTAATGTTCAATGGGTTCTTCTTCAAAGGTAAGTATACCTAACTTTGTTCCTCCTTTGTAAGAGTAGATATATTTGTATTTGTACTTCTCTTCCATGCATTAAGATTTTGTACATATTGACGTGAGTATATGTCTTCTATGCATTTTTACTTTATTGTTTATTACCCTCACTTTATGCCACAATATTAGGTGAGCACTAGGTTATATTTATTTTCTTTACTTGTTATTAGTTTAGTGAATATGAAAAAATAGGGCTTAGTTAGGGTTATTGGTTGATTTTGCTTGACTGGAGGCTTTGGAACCCTCCCTAGTATTATTGTTGTGATAAGAGATCCCTTAATTGGGTCTAGTGAATACACATATTGGTAATTTTTTAGATTATATAATTTATCTCCAATTATAAGTGTAAGTATGATCTATGTTCTCCAAGTTAGGATTGATTTATAGACATGATGCATTTTTGATTGCATACAGAGTGGCCCCTATTGGAGTACAGTGATTGGTGCGATATGCCCAAAGGGCATGGAATATTTGGAGGTGTCAATCATGACCAACATCATTGAAAATATTTTTAAGGATGTTGATAATAGTTTTTTGAGAATGTTTTTGAGATGCATTTATTGTCATTGATGTCAAGGTGATCTTAGTATATAATGCATTAATGACAAAGTCATACTTTTCAAGTGGATTTGAGAGTGCATATCATGTGTGCAAGCCTTTGAAGTGATTGACCATGTTTGAGGGGTAAAATGAGGGTTAAGGAGTTCTTGGTGTACTTATGAAAGTGAAAGGAATCTATTGGAACAATCTTGTGAAGGTCTAGGTGATCCTAGTCATCTCCTAGTCAACTTGACAGATCTTTCTGAGTAAGCATATTGATGACATAAGAATTCACACATGTGAAGGTTTTAGAAGAAATTGGTCACATGGTTTTGTTCATATTTGTTACTATATAATGTGGTTAAAATGTAAGGTCTTGATATGGTGTCTATAAAAAGTTATGGTGGTGCAAAGTTGGTCTCCCAGGCAGATTTCACTGTTTTCCATAGACAAATTTTCAATATCATGTAAACAAAGGAAAACAATCAGTAGTATATTATTTATAACTTTTGATAATGGATGAATTTGATAGTGTTGTAAAAATAAAAGAGGTAGAGGACTTCAAGGGATATATAGGAAAACTGATTATGAGGTTTTACTGGTCATATAATTACATTTATTTCATGTGAGAGTTGACTGTTGTTGACTGTGTTTTTTCTAAATAAACTAGGGTGCAAAGAAATGATTGTAGAAGACAAAGTATTGATCAAATTTTGTTGGTATAAAAATAAAATATGAATTAGAGTAAATATATATCATCTTAAAATTGATTTGGAGTTTTGAATAGCAATAAATGTGAATTTATTTTAGGTCAAAGTTGACTTTTATTGACTGTAATTATTGTAGGTCTAATTGAGCTTCTTGTAATGGTGTTTATGAGCCTTTAGAGGATGAATGAAAGTGTTTTATGGATTGTATGATGTTCCTAAGGTATTTATATTTAAATACATATATGTATTGTACATGGAAAGTTTATATTCAAGTAGTTTGAGCCTCATTTGTGAAGACAATGTTTTTGGGCTAGTTAAGCCTAATAGGTCTTTAATACCTAATGGAGGTTTTAGAGTATGAGTGAATGATTTGATGTTTATTAAGCATAGATAATGATTATATATAATTAAGGTAAAGTGAGTGAATTGGTTTGGGTCATTGGTAAGGGCCATATGGAACATAGTGTCTCAAAGTGTTACATGAAGGTGAATTAGGTCTCCATGGGACCTATTGAAGGCTTGAGGGCTAAAAGAGGTTTCATAAGGTGAGCGAGTGACTTGAAAGTGTTGTATGACTTGTTAAAAATAAATATGGAGTGTATGAAATTATGTTAAATTTTTCAAAATGGTTCCATATTTGGCTATGGGCTATTGGCATCTAAGTGTAACGTGTGGCCTAATGGAGGGCTAATTGCTTAGGTCTTGCTTAAGCCTAGTGTGTTGTTTTGAGCCATTTGAAGCATGGATGACCTAATGAGTTCATGTAAATTATATGTAACATGTCATAAGATATAAATTTATCTTTATCCAAGTGTGAGAGATGCTTAATGGTTAATTAAAGTGTTGTGGTAGACCAAGATTGATTGGAGAAAGAATAATGCATATGTAGAAGGCCATTTTGGTCTCATTGTGCTAGTTAGACAATGGAAGAGTGAAAAAAATTATATATGAATTTTTATAAGGGAAATAGGCCATGAAAAACATCATAAAATCATGTTGAAAATGTGACAAGGGTATAATATTGTTTTTTGCAGTTCATGAAAAAGCAAGAAGATTTATTTCAAGTCTTTTAGGCCTATTTTGCTTTGGTGACCTAGTACAAAGATTTTGATAATTAAGGAATGAAGCGAATGGTATGAGACTTTCTATAAGTGTGTGAAGGATTGAAAAGAATCATAATAACATGTTGAACATGTCATAAAGATCATAAAGTGGTGCTAGAGGTAATCAATAAGTTTTGTATTGATTCAAGGCATGATTAAGCCTAGTTTGTCTAGATGATCTAGAGTGAAGAACTGCATTGATTATATGTTGAAAGAGTAATACATAGGTTGTGTATGACTGATATTTATGATTTTTAAAGATTGTATTTACATATAATAATATCATAGTGTGAAGGATAAATGGCCTCAAGGTAATGAGCATGTGTATGAGGAGTAAAGACAAGAAAGAGTTCTTGTATGCCTATGTTAGAGGCAAATTTGTGTTTGTATGAACTACCATCACTTGTATGAGGTAGAAAGGTAGGTATGCAGATGTTAGAAAGAGATAATACCATCATCAGGTGTGTAAGACATCAGATCATAGGTGGAGATCAGTTTGGAGGTGATTGTGTCGGTGCTTGATCATCTAGGGGGTTGTAGCCTCCTTGCTAGTTGGTGCTAGCTAGAGGTCAAGTGGGTGCTTGACTAAATTGAGGGGTGGGTGATCCTTGATCAGTAGGTGCTGATATAAATTTAAGAAATAAATTTATAGGATAGTAGTCCAAATATTGTTTTAAGTGGGTTTTCAACCCCATAAGGGTTTCCCACATAATTCATGTGTTATGTGCTTTGATCTTGCATTATTTTCTTTATTCATTGCAATGAATGGTTTATATGCTTCATGAATGAATTTATTGAATGATTGAGAGTTTGAAGAATTGGAATTGAATTTTATTTTATTACATCATTGATTCACCCCCCCTTTTAGTGATTATGCTTCCAACAATTGGTATCAGAGCATGTCCTTTGAGAAGGCTTGATAGCTAGAAGGTGGTCCTTGAAGCACAAAATGGCTAAGCAGCTAAGGAAAGATAATAATGAATTTAAATTGATGGTAAAAGGTATTAAATATTAGATTATTTATTTTGAGATAAGGTGGAGTAACTCTAACTCCAAGGAAGTTGAATATGAAAAGATCATCAAAAAAACTCAGAGACCAGGTCAAGTCCTCTATGGAATGTGAAGGAAAGGCGAGTCATCTTCAAACCAAGTTGGAGATAATGATGGAAATAATAAAAGAAGATAAGATGAATATTAATGATATTAAAAATCATTTAGAGGATACAAATTCAAGTTTGAGCTAGGTCGAGGATGATCAATTGAAAACTGAGCTAGGCTCCTTGAAGTTTGAGTATGAAAGGCTAGTGGTCAAAATGAACAAGGTTGAGCAAGAAGAATTGAATAAAGTCAAGAAGGATGATAAAATTAAAAACAAGGTGAGAAGACCAGCAAGGCATCCCAATGCCATGAGGTTTATCAATTAATCTCATAAATAATGTTATGCTTGTAATCAATTTGGTCACATTGTAAGAGATTGTAAAAGAAGAAGTAACTTGTCAAAAGGAGATAATAGCCATCATTAAGTAAAAGGTATGAATGATATTGTTTGTTTCAGATGTAATAGAGTTGGTCATTTTGAAAAATATTTTAAGAACATGTTGAATGAGTTCTCAAGGCAAAACAAGGGGATGGAGCTCCTAGTGTGCAAGGAAGAGGTCATACATGTATATGGAGACCTAAGACTATTAAGAGATATTATATTGAGCCCAAAAATGAATTATTTGATGAACATATCAATCAAGATTGTTTGTTTGATGTGGTAGATATGAAGGTAATACAAGATTACTATTTATCAGGGCATGTTGACAAAGGAGTCAAAGAGAAGATGGATGAGCCAATCAAGCCTATGAGGAGGCTTAGGAAAGACAAGTAAACTAGTGAGAGTATGAAGACTTGGGAATATCCAAATTTTATAGTGTTATAAGTGAATTAGAAGGTGAGGTTTCTCTATTAGGATTAATAGAGGCATTACTCAATCTTTTGAAGCATCATGGAACGATGTTACAAGGTTGATAAATGAGAAACTAATCAATGAGTCAAGGTATGTTCTTTATCTTGATATGCATATAGTTGATTATGGATTCTTTCAATTGATTTAAATCTTGTCAAAGATGTATATCACATATTGAGAGATGTGAAAATGGATTTTAAGGTCTGAAGTTATTTGTGGAATAAGATCTCACTTTGAGTATCCTTGGTTGGCATAAGGATTTTAACACTAAAAACCCTTGACATGGTGTATCTTAGGTTGTATAATGAGTTCGGTCACCAAAATTGGTGAGCAGGTGTAAAATGATGATATGAAAATATTTAATGAGGTTATTGTATGCTAAGAGGAAATCCCTTGATGCAAAGGTATGATATTTGTACGTTATGTATCTATGTTTGTAATATATCTCTTTGAAGTGACTTAGGAGAGGAGTATCTTTTCTTATGCAAAAGAGAGGTTATTAAAGGGAGAAGATTGGGAAGGTAAGTTTAGCTTATAGTAGAAGGAATGTATTAATTCAATCATATTTGATCCATAAATGACCTAATGAGGTAGATTTTTCATATTGGTAGCTTGAAGATCTCTTATAAGCATGGATTCAGGTAAATTTAGTTACTTTTCATATGAGAAGGTTTGTTGAGCATGTTCTTATTATTCAGATCAGTCATGATTATTTGATTCATATGAGAATATTTTTAGACCATTGAAATAAGTCATTTGGGCCCAATAATGTCATCATTTAATTTGGTTGTATCATGAAAGGATGTTGGATAGTTTTGGTAACCTATGTGTGGATGAAGATGGCTCCATTCAAGGTATGTTTTTGTAAAAGAGTTTTTTTGCGTATGTTTGCAATATTTTGGTTTTGTTCAGATGGAATATGGATTTAGGGGGAGATAACTCAGGTTTATTAAGGATTATGTGAAGTTTGGGCATGTTTTCTATAATCCAAGAATCAAAGAGAAGTTCAGATAGAGGTATGTTCTCTTCAATTGATAATATGTAAGGTATGCATAGAGTGAGGGGGAGATATATGAGATGTTTCAATTCCAATGAGATTGTATGGCTCAGTATGGTTTTAGAATAGGTTATATGAGATGATCATGATGTTATGGGGATATTTCTAAGCTCTGTGAATAGTTTGACAGGTCCAAGGATCAAGTTGGCATGTTAAGGAAGAAACCCTTTATCATTAATGTCAAAGGGGGAGAAAGTTTAGAATGAAGGAGTTGTTCACTTTAGAAGAGAAAATTATGAAAGGTGTTTTCCATCAATGAAAAAGGGTGGTATTTTTTAGAATGTTATTTATATGTATTGATTGTCATTGATGTCAAAGTGATCTTAGTACATAATGCATTAATGATAAAGTCATAGGTTCCAAGTGGATTTTAGAGTGCATATCATGTATGTAGGTCTTTGAGGTGATTGACCATGTTTGAAGGGTAAAGTGAGGGGTAAGGAGTGCTTTGTGTACTTATGGAAGTGAAATTAATCCATTAGAATAGTATTGTGAAGGTCTAGGTGATCCTAGTCATCTCCTAGTCAACTTGGCAGATCTTCCTAAGCACATTAATGACATCAGAATTCACACATGTGAAGGTTTCAAAAAAAATTGGTCAATGGGTTTGTTCATATTTATTCCTAAACAATGTGGTTAAAATTTAACGTCTTGATATGGTGATTATCAATAGTTATAGTGGTTCAAAGTTGGTCTCCTAGGCAGATTTCACTGTTTTCTACAGCCAAATTTGTAATATCAAGTGAACAAAGGAAAACCAGTTAGTAATATTTTATTTATAACTTTTGATAATGGGTGAATTTTATGGTGGTGTAAAAAGTAAAGTGGTATAGTAGTTAAAGGGATATCCAAGAAAATTTATTATGAGGTTTTATTGGTCATACAATTGCATTTATTTCATGTGAGAGTTGATTGTTATTGATTGTTCTTTTTCTAAATAAACCAGGGTGCAAAGAAATGATTATATGAGACAAAGTATTGATAAAATATTGTTGGTATAAAAATAAAAGAGGAATTATACTCCATATATATCAGTCTCAAAGTGATTTGGAGTTTTGACTATCAGTAAATGTGAAGTTATTATAGGTCAAAGTTGATTTTTGTTGACTATAATTATTACAGGTCTAAGTAAGCTTCTTTCACTGGTGTTTATGAGCCTTTAGAAGATGAATGAAGGTGTCTTATGGATTTTATGATGTTCCTAAGGTCTTGATATTTACATTCATATGTGGATTGTATGTGTAAATTTTATATTCAGGTAGTCTGAGCCTCATTTGTGAAGACAATGTTTTTGGGCTAGTTAAGCCTAATAAGTCTTTAAGACCTAATGGAGGTTTTAGAGTATGAGCGAATGATTTGATGTTTATTGAGCATGGAGATAGATTATAGAGAATGAAGGTAGATTTATAAAAGTGTTTTGGTTCATTGTTAAGGGCCATATGGAACATAATGGCTTAAAGTGTTACATGTAGGTGAATTAGGTCTCCATGGGACCTATTGAAGGCTTGAGGGCTAAAAGTGGTTTCTTAAGGTGAGCGAGTGACTTGAAAGTGTTGTATGACTTGTTAAAAATAAATATGGCATGTATTAAATTATGTTAAATTGTTTAAAATTGTTTCATATTTTTTTAAGGGATATTGACATTTAAGTGTAACGTGTGGCCTAATGGAGGGCTAATTACTTAGGTCTTGCTTAAGCCTAGTGTGTTATTTTGAGCCATTTAAAGCATGGTCGACATAATGAGTTGATGTGCATTGTATATAATGTGTCCTAAGACATATATTGATGTTTATACAAGTGTGATATATGCCTTAATAGTTAAGTAAAGTGTTGTGGCCGACCAAGATTGATTGGAGAAAAAACAATGCATATGTAGAAGGCCATTTTGGTCTCATTGTGTTAGTTAGACAATGGAAGAGTGAAACGAACTATATATGAATTTTCATAAGGGTAAGAGTCTATGAAAAACATTATAAAATAATTTTGAATATGTGACAAGGGTATAATATTATTTTTTTCAGGTCATGAGAAAGTAAGAATATTTGTTTCAAGGCTTTTAGGCCTATTTTGCTTTGGTGACCTAGTGCAAAGGCTTTGATAATTAAGGAATGAAGTGAATGGTATGAGACTTTGAATAAGTGTGTGAGGGAATGAAAATAATTAGAATAAAATTTTGAAAATGTCATAAATATCAAACAGCGGTGCTGAAGGTAATCAATATGTTTTGTATTGATTCAAGGCATGATTAGGCCTAGTTTGTCTAGATGACCTAGAGTGAAGAAGTGCATTGATTAAATGTTGAAAGAGTAATGCATAGGTTGTGTATGAGTGATATTTATGATGTTATAAGACTATATTTACATATAATAAGATCATAGTGTGACATAAGAATGGCCTCAAGGTCATGAACATGCATATGATGGGTAAAGAAGAGAAAGAGATGTTGTATGCCTATGTAAGAGGCAAATTTGTGTTTGTATGAACTACCATCAATTGTATGAGGTATAAAGGTAAATTTTTAGGTGTTATAAAGATATAAGACCATAATTAGGTGTGAAATACATCATATCAGAGGTGGAGATCAATTTTTTGGTGATTGAGTTGGTGCTTGATCATTTAGGGGGTTGTAGCCTCCTTGTTAGTTGGTGCTAGCTAAAGGTCAAGTGGGTGCTTGACTAAATTGAGGTGTGGGTGCTCCTTGATTAGTTCATGCTGATATAAATTGAATTAATAAATTTATAAAATAGTAGTCCAAAGCTTGTTTCAAGTGGGTTTTCTCCCCCATGAGGGTTTTCCACATAATTCATGTGTTATGTGATTTGATCTTGCATTATTTTCTTTGTTCATTACAATGAATGGTTTATATGCTTCATGAATGATTTTGTTGAATGGTTGAGATTTTGAAGAATTGGAATTGAATTTGATTTCTTTGTATCATTGATTCACCCCTCCTCTCAGTGATTGTGCTTCCAACATGGTTTTTTTAGATGCTTTAGTTTGGTTGTTACCTTGTGGGTAATATGTCATGGAAAAATGTTGTTTAATATTGTACTCGACACAACAATTCAACATCATTGTTCTTGAATTATCCACCATTATCACTTATAATATCAAAATGGATACCATAGCAAAAAATGAGATGGTTAAAGATGAATTTGGAAATTTATTTTCTAGTCATGTAAGTGAGGAGTATAGCTTCAACCCACTTAGTGAAATATTTGATGGTGATAATAATATGTTTATGACCATCAGAAGAGGTGGGGTTTATCTTATCAATGAGATCGAGGCCTAATGTAGAAAATGGCCATGGTTCAAGCATTGATTTAAAAATCTTGGTCGAGGCAGGAATTAGATTGGCATGCCTTTGACATTTATCACATCTTTTCACATATGCAACTGCATCTGCATCCATCATTAGCCAATAGTACGTGGTATGTAAGAGCTTTTTGGATAGGACTGCACTGTTGATGTGGGCTCCACATACTCCATGAATTTCTCATAATGCTAATGTAGATTCTACCAAAGTTAAACAATGAAGCAGAGTTTCATCAAAATTGTGACAGTATAGGGTTAATCCAAGTAAGGTATAACATGCACCATGGTGGACAAAGGATTTGGATTATTTGCAAGATAAGTCTGGTGGCATTATTTGGCCATGAAAATAGGTGTAAAGGTTAGAATACCAAATAGATTTTAGAACAACAATATCATAGATCATTGCGATAGTTGAAGGCTCAGTAGCTGGCATGAGTAGATTTTCAATAAGGAACTAGTATTATTTGACCACATCTATATGTTAAATCTAATGGTGGCCATGTCATCTATTATTCTATTATTATCCCATATATATGTTTGAACTGTATATTGGCAATCTATTTTTTAAGAGTGTCGACCATGGCCTTGTATGGTACTAGCTTATTGTCCTTGGTCTATAACCTAATTGATGATTAACTAAGAATCACCATAAAATTTTATATGTTGTATGTTCCATTGTACTACCTATCAAAGCCTTGCAATGAGTGCTTCATATTTAGCCATGTTATTGGTACAAGGAAAACTAATCATGAATGATTTAGGGATTAGATGCCCCTATGGTGTAATAAACAAAAGGCCTACCCCTGATCCATATGTTGTGAAAGATCCATCAAAATACAACTTCCAGTGCCACTCCTCAAGAGGTGTTTCAATGATGGTCATAGTGGATTCATCTAGGAATTGGAATGTTAATGGATATGTATTTGCAAGGGGTGCTTCAGCAAGCTGATCTATAAGAACTTTCCCCTTGATGGATTTTTGGTTGAAATATTCTATCTCAAATTCATTGAGAAGCATGATCTATTTGTCCATGTGACCCCGTAAAGCTATTTAAGATAGTAGATACTTGAGTGAATCTACTTTGGAAATGACCAAGTTTTATTGTTTAACATGTAATAGCACAATTTTTGAGCTGCAAAGACCATAGCTAAATAGGCTTTTTCAATGGGTGTATAATTGTGCTTATACGTGACCAGTGTATGACTTAGATAATACATGATATGATCCTTTACATTATCATCATGTTGAGCTAGAAGTGCCCCCAAGGCTTTATTTGTAGCTGATAGATATAACAAGAATGGCTTCCCTGACATTGGTGGCAGTAAAATAGGCAAATTTTCTAGATAGTCCTTCAGTTGTTGAAAAGCTTTTTGGCACTCATCATCCCAATGAAATGTCAGACCATTCTTTAGTAGATGTGTAAATGGGTGGCACTTATTGGCCAACTAAGAGATGAAGCATCTAATAAAATGTATTTTGCCCTGTAAACTATGGAGCTACTTCAGATTGGTCAGTGGTGGCATCTTTGTAATGGCTTGTACTTTGGTTGGATCAACTTTAATGCTTTGACAAGACACAACGAAGCCAAGCAATTTACTTGAAGTAAATCCAAAAACACATTTCTTAGGGTTGAGCCTGACTTTATATTCACACAGTCACTCAAATATCCTTCTTAGTGTTACTGGATGATCGACCTTGGTGTTTAATTTACCTAGTATGTCATCAATGTAGTCTTCAATAATATAATACATCATATCATGACATATGATGGTCATGGCTCTTTGGTAGGTGGCCCTAGTGTTTTTGAGACCAAATGTCATAACTTGATAATAAAAGTTCTCCATGGAGTGGTGAACATTATTTTATGTTGGTCTTGACATACAATTTAGAGCTAGTTGTACCCTAAAAATCCATCCATTAGTGAAAGCATTTCATAATCCACTGTGAAGTCAAAAATCATATCAATGTTTAGCAAATGAAAATCATCCTTAGGGCAGGCTTTATTTATGTCTAAAATTTATGTAGATTTTGATTCTTTCTAGCTTCTTGCTAACTAGCACAAGTTTTGAGATCCACTCTAAATAGTCAATCGATCAAATACATCTCACTTGCAAGAGTTTTTCTAACTCTTTCTTTATTAATACAATAATGCAAGGATGTATCTTGCACAATTTTTGTTTTACAGGTTTGACATCAAGATGTACCACAAGGTGGTGTAAAACCAAGGTAGGGTCCAAACCAGGCATGTCCGAGTAGCTCCAGGCAAATATATGAATGAATTCCCTCAAAATGGCTATAAAGACTTCACATTCCTCTTCAGTAAGGATGCACCTAATTTGATCCATTTTGGGTCATTTGGAGTCCTAATGTTAACTTATGCCATATCCTCTACAAGAAGAGTCAAATCATCTTCTAGAATGGTCGATAAATATTTAAATTGGTATGTAATAGTAGAGTCCTCTATTAGGACCGATTCTTCAAGTTCTCCTAGGCATGATGAATCATAATCCCCCAATGGTAGGGATGGCCATGTAACAAATACTATTGGAAACTCTTGGATGATTTGGTCAAAAGCTTACTGTTCTCCAAGGCTGAACTCAGATCTATCAACAAGTTCATCATTGGTGGTCTCCTGATCTATGTTTGAGGAAGGTTAAACACCCATGTCTAATGGTGCTTAAAATAGGTTTTCACCACTAGATGGGCCTTTCTCTTTACTATTTCCCTAGTCTGAAAGCACCTCAATGTGGTTTTCACTTTGGACCTCAATGTTTTATTTAATTTTCTTTTGCTAAGGGTGTTCACCCATTCTCCAAAATAGGCTACATGATACAACTTTATTGAAAACCCTTGTTTGTGGTCTCCCAATAAAATATTGTCCCTAAGGTCAAGGAAATTATAGAAGTCCTCATCATGTTGGAACTCGTCAATTGACACTATTGATTCTCGGTGGTACCAGTCTATCAGTTGGGGATAATATAATGGAAGTGGAATATGGTGAATAACCAGTCAAAGGGTATAAATGGAATTAGTGTCAAATAAATTGGTATTGGCTAGGTCATCAAAAAGGATATGATCAGACTCTGCTTCACTATAGACATCATCACCACTAGTCATTGGTGATGAAACTCGAATAAGATATGTGGGGTCACCCTCAGGTGGTTTACATCCAAGACCATATCTTCCTTTATACCAAGTAGAAAAGATTGACTCAAGTGGACCTTTTTGATTCAACCGAAGGCCTCCTCTTTCATAGGCATGCTTTTTCATGATTTTGTTTGAAATGTGATACTTGACATTGATATAATAGTTGGCTAATTTGTCATTGTACAACCATGATTCATCATATGCAAGAGGGTCCTATTATTGGCTAAAGGTCAGTATGAAAATGACAGGTGCTAGATTATGAAATTTGCCTTTGCCTTTTTTTGGCCTTTCTATGCTAGGTGATTTGGCTTTTGGTCTTCTAAAGGATTTGGGGTTCTGTGGAAGCTTGGCAATGTGGAATGTATCATGGGTTAAATATTCTCTTGGGCCATTAATCAATATGGTATAATGATTAGATATTTTAGGAGGTGACAGATGAGGAAGCGAATCAAGGGTGTCAGGGTCAATGCAGTTGGCCTTTAGTGGATCAACAAGTATTTATTTTCCCTTGTCCTTCTTGGCAACCAAATTTAGGCCAAAATGATATTTATATCTTTGGCTTTCGACCTTCAAATGCTTGTAATGTTCATATGGTTGCAAATATCCATGGATGGTGACCTCCATACCAAAATTGGGGAACTTGATACACTGGTGCAATGTCAAAGGTATTGCATGAATTTCATGTATCCAAGGTCTTCCCAAAAGCATTTTATATGTCAAATCGAGGTCTAAAACATGGCATAGTATATTGTGGGTCAAGGGCCCAATGATAACTGGTAAGATGATAGTGCCTTGTGATTACCATTCTTCATTATCATAGGTTTTGATGGTAATCATTTTTGGCTGGAGATCAGTTTTGGTGTACCAAAGAAGCTTGATGAGCTTTAGAGAGACAATATTTAAACCTAATTCATTGTTTATGAGGACACATTTCACTTTGTGTCACTTTATGACAACTTATAGGTACAATGGATTATTATGCAGAGGGCCAAGGAATGACATATCGCTTTGGTCAAAGGTTAATTATTGGCTTAGAGTTACATGTCCAACCAAAGCTTGAAATTTGTCTGGGAATATGTCATTAGGAACTTGGAATTGGCTAAAGAACTCTATTAAGATGTTCTTGTGGATTGTAGACATACACAACAAATCCAAAATGGAGATTTGTGCAGGCATCTTCTATAATTGTTTCATAATATTGAATGTATTTCTTATACAATAGTAAATGGCTTGTTCTGAACCAAAATGATTGGTTAGATGGGTGAAATGGCAGATGGATACAGGCCTGAGATGGTAATATTTGACTATTGAGTTATGATTGTACAATTGGTATTAGATACAAGACCATTTTTACTAACAAATGATGGTAGAGGGGGACTAGATAGGATAAGTCTCAGTTGCAAATGCACTTATGCATGGTCATGGGCTATTGATGAGTTATCAGTATAAGGTCCAAAAGTGGGAATACCTACTTGTTGGTATGCCTGCATGCATTCCCAATTTAATGAAAGATCACCGACATGGGTTAGTTGATTGGGAATGATTAACAACAATCTTATTTGATTGGTATTGGATTGATGGAGATTGTGTTAATGCAACCTCCTACAATATGGCCTACAACCTTGTTGTAGTCATGTGTAACTAAATGGTAGGTTTGTTAATCATTGACATCATTCTAGCCTTGGTTCTATCCATTCATTTGACATAATTGGTTTTGCTACTAATTTTGTTGGTTTTGTTGGTTCTGCCTTGGCTGTTGATACTATTGTTGTTGTCTTCATTGTTGTTGGCACTATTTTTGGTTGTTATGTTAAGGAAAAGGGTTCTAATATATACCATGGCTCTGATTGGATGTGGAAACTCCATGATCCAATGTGATCTCTCCATTTTTCAACATATTTTTAATCAAATATTTAATTTGCATAGAACATTGTAAATTATGGCTATTAACCCTATGATACTCATAGAATTCATTTTGCCTTTACCAGTCTGGATAGTTAATGCCCTTAAGATAATGTTTTAAAATAGGTCAATTAATCAGATTAAATATGATGAGCTTGTAAAACATATATTCAATGGGTTCTCTAAGGTCACTAAAGACATGATGAGTAGGTACAACTCTCCTTAGAGGAGGGTTGTGCAAAGGCATAGATTGTTGCAGTTGTTGCGCTAGTCTAGGCTGCTGTGCTTACCACATTTGTTGAAGCGATTATTAGTTATGATTCATTTGCATATGTGGTGTAAGATGAACATATGGTATTTACATCATTTGGACATGTCTTGACTCAGTTACTTTATTCATTACAACATTCTTGTTATGATTAGATTGCTTGGATTTATCATAATTATTGGCCTAGGCTTGTTGCGATGCTTGCACATGGACTTGGTTTTGATTTTGGCCATTGTTTTGGTTTTTATTCAGGATCTGATTTAATAAGGTAAGTTTAATAATCTTTTTTTAATAAGGGCTCTTTATATCAACAAACCTTTGTCAATTATTTCCTTAAAGGTATGTACACACTACAACTCCAAATGGTAAGATATCTCACTATGTAAATTTTTAATAAACACAATGGCTAGTTGCTTGTTTGGTAGATTATGGGTAAATCAGCTTGTAAGGACTCTTCGCCAATGAATAACTTATAAAACTTTCACTGACCTTTTGTTTAGCTTGCATCAAATCTACCAATGAAATCTCATGCTCGATATTATAGGAGAAATATTGCACAAAGTTGTCTAAAAGATCGTCAAAATCAAAAATTAAATTCTTTGATAATTTTAGAAACCATTGTAATGCTTATCCTACTAGGATCCTTGGAAATAATAGTAAGAGCTATATGTTGCTATAGGCCACTAGTTGGTAGGAAACAAATAATTCTGTCAAATGGGCCTTGGGGTCACCTTTCCCCTTATATTTGTCAAACTTTGGTGGCTCGTACCCTAGAGGAAATGGTATTTGAAAATACTCGATGTTAAAGGGGTAAGAAAAAATGTCGTCTAACTTCAAATTTTTGGTCTATTTCCCAACTTGGATGGTAGCAATTGCATCTTTCATTTGTTGCAATTCTTGGGCAAGGAAACCAGTGGGAACATTATCTTGAGGAGGAGGTTGGGCAGTCAAAAGTGAATTACTTTGACACGGTATAGTGGAGGCACTTATTGGGGAACATTGGTTTGGTTTGGGAATGGGTGAGGAATATGCATACGTGTATTAGGTATGATTGTTAGAATTGCATGCACTGTTATGTGATATTCTAGTTGGGATTAGGTATATAGGCCTAGTTTTTACGAAATTGAGGCTGAGATGGAAGGATATGGTTATATTGTGTCTATTGAGGTTAAATATGGGATTTCTACTGACTAGTAAAACCTTACTAATTAAGGGGAACTTGTGAACCAAGGACCTATCATTGAGCTTATGGCATGTTTGGCATGAAAGGCAATTGTTGCCTGATTGGTACTTATGGAACAATGGAACCACTTAGTTGCACAAATCCTTGTTAGGATGTAGATGCATATTAAAGGATCAATATTTATCATTTCTCAATACTTATACATTATTGATTAGACATCATTTTTAATTGTATTGGCATGTCATTATGTGATTAAAGAGGTATGTTTATCACTACCTAGTGAGGTGGAACATTTATTGCCCCTTGATGAGGTGGAAGAATGTTTTACCTCTATTACATGGGTATGTTGGATTGTGCCTATTGTTGTGGAATGTTATTCATCACCTTTTGGGGTAGAGTAACATTCATCACATTTTGTTGAGGCATGGCACTAGTCGTTGGTTGACTACTTAATCCTTGAGGTTAGGTGTTTGAAGAAGCAACTAGTTGAGGATTAGAGGTAGTTATTTGAGGTTGGGAGGTATAAGTTCCTACCCCTTGAGTTTGTGAACCATACATGGTGTTGACTAAAGGCATATAATTTATTGTGGGCTATTTGTTTGTGCATTTACACCACTTTGGTCTAGATTGGACATTTCTTGTGCATTGCCCATTATGTTTGGCTTAGTATGTTACGTAGAGGTAGAAGATACTTCTTCAATGGTGGGGGATTTTAACATGTCTCCCACCAAATTAATTTGCATTAATGGGTCTATGCCCTAATTTTCTTGGCCTATTAATTCAATTAAGACTCCTATTGAAGGAGTTAACTCAATAAAAAGAGCGTTTGTCATGGTCATATTGTTAAATTTGCACACTAGGTTTAGATATGTCTGGTATGTTGTCTGCTATTGTATGAAATGGTCTTCCATGAGGCCCTTTTCTATGACAAACATATGAGGGTCTTGATATGACATCAACACTATAGCATGAGGATTGCTGGAAGAGGCTTGTTCATTGGTTTAACTATAAGGTATGTTGTAAGGCCCTCTTATTAGACTTGGAAAGTTTTCATGGGGAAAGTTTGTCAAAAACTTAGCCCCTACCTTTATGGCTCTGATTAAGACTTCATCCTTGTTCACAAGTAAGTGATGATCAAACAAATAAGGACTGTAGGTTAATGGCATTGTAATGTAGTAAGGTTTTTGTTGGACTTGTTCTACAACCAAAGGTACGTTAGCTAAGTATTGTGCCATTTGTTCTTGGTCCTGCTCTAAGTATGGAGGCATGTTGACCAAATATTAGGCCAAAGTATCTTTGTTTTATTCCCTCATTTGAGTATTGTAAGGTGGATAAGGATTCATCTCACAAATGACATCATCTCCATAGGGGTATTGAATAAATTCTTCTTGTGTGACCATATTTCCATACCCTGGATTGTACATGACACCACTACGTGTATAATGAGACATGTTTGAATCAATGGTGAATGTTTCATGACAAGTGGGGATTAGAGTTCTACAAACTCTGAAAAACAATGTCTAAAAAGATAAATGGCTCAAACTTGATCAAAGGGATGGAGCTACATCTCCAAAAATGGTTTATGACAAAACTTGGTATAGAAATAATCCAAGGTCAAATGTCTAACGTCAAATGTCTCACACAAAAAGGTCAATTAGATGAACTAAAAAAATGAAAATGCCAAACTCTAGGTCCAAAGTGTTTCAAATAGGTTTAATCTAGGAAAAAAAGGTTGCTAGGTCTTTTAGCCAAACATGGTGTCGAAAGCTAGGCTCAAACAAAGGCATATGCTAGGACTTTTGGCTGAACATGGTGTCAAAAGCTAGACTTTAAAACAAAAGGATGATTTAATCTAAAAATTTGAAACACTTTGGCATAGACTAGGCACTTGACTTTAGACATAAACTTGATCAAATCGATACGAGGCATGAAATAAAAATCACTTAGAGATAGACTATTTTCTCCCAAATAAAGGCACAAATAATAGTTTTCAAATTTGGGTAAAGAATTAACCTAAGTTACATAACCCAAAAGAGAAATATCTGTGTCTAAGCCTAAATTACACAAGGCATAAACATAAATCAATCAATAATTGAATTCAAACTTGTCAAGGTTAATTAAAAACTCAATTTAGGAAAACTAGGCTTTTTGAGCAACTAAGCTAGATAAATTTGAATGACATAACGGTATTAGATAAAGATCCTAAAGATACACATGGTTTTGGTTTCACAAGTGAAACTTGGACATAAGACAAGATGAGTCTATGAAATAATGTGAGCAGGGTAATGGTGTTATCACTCTCAAAATATGTAAACAATGGTATATTTCAAAGACTCCAAAGTATAAAACTTGAAATGATTTGGGCAACGTAATGTTACCCATTTTAATCAAGTGACACACAAAATGCTTTTGACACAAAAAGTCTAAAGTAAAAGCATGACATCAAATGAATGGCATAACACCTCCTCAAATAATGGAGTGATGTGGACATAAGACTCATTTTGCCATGACATAAACACACATAAATGGTTTTAGATTAAAAAACCTAAACAATAAAGGAAAAAAAATACCAAATACAACTAAGTAAATCGTCCTAAGACCAAATACAAGTGGCATCATATTATTGAAATCCGTTTATATATGTGCTCTTGGGAGGATTTTAAGTGTTAATACAAAAATAAAAGTTCATAAAGTAGTAAGGTTTTTACACCCCCTTCTCCCAAGAGATTGTACGATGATATGGACCTTTGGGCTACTCATCCTGCATCAACAATATTTCCATGACAAGTGGGGTTTGTCTACAACTTAAATTTTTTGACCGTCTAGATGGTCCCAAGCATGGTTAATGCTAGATATACCTCACATCAATTGTGTTCATATCTATTAACTTACTATGCAAGGGTCTATTATTTTACATAGTGATTCCATCCATGTACTAATTAATGGAATCCCATGGTTAACCAAACTTGACCTGGGTTTTTGTTACAAAAGCAGAGGTTAGATGCTCAACCCCTGGCTCTCTTAGTATGTGTACCCTAATTTATATACCCCACCATGTAGTGGGGTTGAAAAACTAATGGGAGATGAAACCCCATGGCAATGCTTGCCTAAAGAACTAGTGAAGAAGCTATGAACTCTCCTTCACAAGCCAAATTGCATGAAAGAAAATACTAAGTGGAAATACTTTAGAGGTTATTTTTAGACCACCCAAACCATATGGGTTTTGGGGAGAGCCTAGACAACATTTTTTCCATGCTTTAGACTAGGCACAAATTGCAAGTGAAAAGGAACTTTTGGTCACCCAAGTTCCCTATAGGGAATGGGGGAGAGCATACGCACACTCTTTATTTTGCTCACACAAACAAACAAGTATAAACACTCTCAAGAAATTGAAATCTAAGTGAATGTTTATTTTTTTCACCAAATGAAATGTTTGATTAATTTATTTGGCCCCTTGGCTTAAATTTACAATAAAGTTTGAAAGAATTTGCACAAAAATAACTTCAACATAAACCACATGGGTTCTTGTTAAGCACTTAAAATCAAATATTCAAGATTTAACAATTCATTTTAAGCACTAAAATGAAGTATTGAAGCATTTAAACTTGTAAATTTATGTTTTAATATCACCTTGGTCTTGTAAGGGTTAGAGAGTTTCCTTTTACTTTGAAGCACATTAATGGATGAGCAAACAAGTTTTCAAAACATAGCTCTCAGGTTTCCTATTTTTAAAACATAGAGACCGATATTGGTCACCTGTGATTGATGCTAGTTACTAGGGAACCAATGCCTATTGGTAATAACTGATATCGATCGATAAATACCAAGATCGATTATCTGTGAACCTAAAGGCAAAACTAATATGAGGTAAAAAAATGTTAGTTAGCTCAAAATATGATAAAAACTCCTCAAAACCTACAACACAATGATTAAACAAAGATTATAAAGGTCAATGAAACCAAGAAATAACCAGTAGGAATGCTAAAAAGATTCAAAATGCAAGTTTTGTAAATCATGTTTTCCCTTTCACCCTAACCCATGGTGGTTACATAGAATCAAGCTCGATTGTAGAACTGATGATAGTTAGGCAGAATTGATGCCAATTATGCATGATCGATGTCAGGCTCTATGTAAATTTGAGTTAGCACAAAAAAAATAAAATGGTAAAAACAAAGATAAAACTCTAATTTTGAAGATACTCAAGCATTCATTTGAAAAGTTAGGAGTTTCATCTTGATCTCCTTAGTATGTGGGATGTGTTTAGGTCCCATCGAGCATGCCATTTGGTGATCACATAAATTTAAACATTAAAGAGGAAGTTAGATCAAATGTTAGCTTCACAAAACAAATGAAATTAACACACTAACATGCTAACATCTCTAATCCTAGATTTTAGGGGGATCATAATGGATTAAATACAATTAAAAACCCAACTAAAATGCATATAACAACAATCCTTACCTTCCTTGAGAGCTCCAAGTGATTCGTTTGTGGCATGCTTTGTTTATGCTCAAAGAGTCTTTGGCAATGGAGTTTTCTTTGCTCCTTCTCTCCTTGGCACAATGGTTGGCTTATGGATTGATGTGGCTTATTACTTGCTTGATGGCTTGGCTCAATATTTTTAAATTATAACATTATTTTCATGAGTATTATGCAAAAACCTGCATTATAACTATACAATATCCAAGCTCTCTTTTCAATAGGCAATGGCTTGTATTTATAGGCTTAAGAACTAACCCCAACTCAAGGTGAGTTAAAGTGTAGTTTAAACATGGAATGGGCTCAAACATAACCTAAGTGAGTCAATTAACCCCAATAGATTTAAAAAGTGTCAATAATTAATGATTTTCAATGAATAGGTATGGGTGAGATATTTTCAAAGGCTTGACAACGCATAAAAGGTAATCATGAAAAGCTAAGATATTTCATATTTTTGAATTTCCTTTTGTAGTGATTCATTAATTGAACATGGATAATTCAACTAGGCATTTAATTTGGTTTAGTATCTTAATTAATTATTATTAGGCTTTTAGCTATTTTCAAGATTTGATTTTTATGTCCATGTGCAGTTGCCCCATTTAATAGGTCTATAAGCCAAATTGCATGTTATGTTACCATAGGGTGTTTAGAGATGAATTTGTGAGAGGTTTTTGTTGTTTATGATAGGATACCCTAATTAGGGATGTCTCAATAGGATTCTGAGCTTTGAGGAATGATGCACAAGAAAATTTAGGGTATTCAATGATTCCTAGGCTTAATTTGTAATGGATGGTAAGAATCATTATGAAGTTTAGTTGAAGGCCATTGGTGGCCAATTTTAGGTGTCTATGGTTACCTCACCTTAAAATCATAATACAAATATATAATATGTGAATGGAACCATATAGTATATAAAAGGAATGTGTCTAGGTAGATATAACATTGAAATACATAGAACCAATATGATCACGTGAAGGCCTAAGATGCATGATAAGGATCATGAAAATGTCTAGATAGTAATAGTACAATTTGAATAAGAAAACAAGTATACACACAAGAACACTCAAAATCAAGTTGAAAGGTAATGGTCCAAAGAGACATCAAACAAGGGACATGTTCAAATGCCACACAATTGAAGGGATGTGACTTAGTCAAATGTCCACAAAAGTAAGAATGACATATTTAAATGTCCATACAACAAATAATGACATATGCAAATGTTAAAGAATTCAAACATAGGCATATGGGCCATAATAAAATGAGCATATTCAAATGATTAAATAAGTAATACAATAGCAAGATAAGGCACTCAAGGAAGCGCATAAAATAAAGCATAAGCAACCATCATAAACATGTCATATTAACCCATGGATCAAATGTGTTAGAAAAAAAATTTCAAGTTTATAGCTTATCAAGTACCATATGTAAGATATATTCATGTTTAAAGACATATGTAAGTACATATGCAAGATCAAACATGATAATTTAGATTGACCATCAAAACATATAACTTGTGTATATCAAGATCAAAGAAATGGATGCCCCCAATGACTACATGACACGAGTAGTGGGAAGGCCTAACATCTAAAATAGGAATAGATAATGTATATGTGTATGAATATATCATACTCAAATAAAATTGTGACACACATGTGTGTATGTAGTAGTAACTGAATATGCCACCCCTCAACATGGAACTAACACATAGATGCCAAGGAGACAATAAAACATGTAGGTGCCTAAAATATTTTTGAATGTTTTATTTTTATTTTTTTGGTATATATATTTTTAGAATGTTAGAAAGTATAATCAAGGAAGTCCTCACCATCAAAATGTGTTGGACCACCTAGAAAAAATTTCAATCTTTGTTTATATCATTACACTTCCACCTCTTCAATGTTTCTGTTTAATGGTTTACCTAAAGCCAATGGTGTAGGTAAATAATCATGGCCATCATGTTGTATGTAAATTTATATACTGATATTAAGAAAATTTACACACACATTTGTAGTATCTAGCTTAGTTTTCCACTTGGCTAGCCAATTTTGTCCAAACTTTAGTTTCAAACATGGTTCATGGTCTAATATCCATATGGTCAAAGTTTCCACATGTGGGCCATAAGCGATAGGTAACTAGATGTATCCTCAAGATTATTGCATTAAGGAAGATTATATTAGTTCATATTTAAAATGTCCCAATTGTGCGAGAAAATTAGTACCATAGGTTGTATCCCACTTGTTATCAAATTGAATATGGTGGCAATATACTCCATCAATATTAGTAGTAATAGTTAAATATTCATGCTTTGGTCACTTTGAGAGATAGTTTTTTCTAAAATATATGAAGGATTTTGCCTTTTTTTATGTCTAACACAAAGTTTATGTGTCTTTCATTCTTATATTTTTGAATTTGGTTGTTCAATGTTTTACATTGATTGGTATAATGGCCACTGATTCGATTATATTTATAGTATGGTACCATTTCTTTTATGGGGAGAAGTCTACTACATGATTTATGTCTAGTAGAAGGTAAAGAAATTAGTCTATGCTCAAGTAACATGGATAACATGGTATTTGGAGTATTTTATTGTGTTGTGATATGAAAAATTTGTTGTGAAGACTTTTGAGAAGACTCCACACTATTCACATGATGAAGTTGCATTTGACCCTTGTAACATTGACTCAATGTTTTCAACCAAGAGGGGTATATGGAGTAACAAGAATTTACATGCATGTATGATATTATTGTTTTGCCCTTATATGGATTCAATTTTGTATTTTCTAAATGTGGGTTTAGCTTATATGTGCTAAGACCCATAGGTTTGAATAGATTATGTGATAGGTGATCAAGTGGATCAAATTTTAAGTTTCACATTTTCTCATATGTCATTTAATAAGTTGTATCATCATCATTTTCAAGGTAATATAAAACATGGCCATATTTTTATTAGATATTGAATAATAAAAGAAGCTCAAATGTTGGGGATTGTTGTAGTTTTATTGGCTCTTTTGGTAATGGTTCTTTTTTCCTTATGCATATCTATGTGCACCTCTAAGTTTAGCGCCTTATTTGCATCTAGAGACAAAGGAGCCATTGTACTTAACTCACTTATTTCATGTGTATGCATATGCTAAAGAGGGATATATTATTTAGATGGAACCACTATAGGGATGCCTTCAGTTTCAGAATGTATCATTTTGTAAAATTTGAAAGTTTCATCATCAACATACATTGATAATAAGGTCCCTTCATGTATGAAGTTTACACCTCAATGATGTGTAGATGGGATAAATTCCATTAAATGTATCCAAGGTCTACCCAAAAGTAAAATATAATGTAAGGATTGAGACATGACTTGAAAAGTAGTTGAAATCATTTTTGGTCCTAAGGTCACATCCAATGTAATTTGATCAATTGGAGGTCTATGTGAATTGTCAAACCTTTTTATGTGCATAATTATGTTTTAAAGAAGATTTGTGTTAGTATCCATGGTGGTTAGTAATTATATGCTACAAATGTTTAGGCTCGATCCATTATCAATGAGCCCTTTTGATACCTTTATTTTGCATTGGTACTTGTATGAAAAAGATAAATTTTGGTCAACAATATATCTGGATGGTAAATGTGTTGGATTAAAGGTGAGGAGCTTGTTATTTTTCTTGAGATATTTCATAATATCTACAAAATAAGTAGGCTCAATATCAATTAGAACATATGTCTCTTGTAATGCCTCATAAATAATATCCTTATAAACATTTGATTTCTGTAGGAGCTCAAAGATTGAAAATTTTGCATGTGTATTACTCAACAATGTCATATCCTTTGGATTTTATTACTAGATTATGTTTAGGAGGCACCTACTATATGTTAACAAGTGACGAGATGGGTTGAACAACCTTACCTCTTTGAGTACTAACAACATGGACCACATAATCTAATATAAGTCAAGGGTAAATAATGGGTACAGTGTGGTAGCTCTCATTCGAATAAGTCTTAGGTAGAATGAATGGTTGAGAACATGCACATTGGTGTCTAGAGACTAGCTCTATAACATTAAAAAAGGAATTTTGAAGAGAGATCAAGTGTTATTTCTGCTTTAAAACCCTCTCGTTATCGACATGGTTTTTCTTAACAACTTTAATAATGTAACCAATATATCAAACCATAACAACTATAAGGTATTGTACCATGAAATAATTTATAGAGATATCCATAGCAAACATGATTGTAAAATTATAGCAATCAGGGATGACTAATAGAAAAATAAAAAAACTCTGGATGCCCTAGGGTTTGATGTTCAAAGATTGAGTTCACCAAATGTTTAACCATAAAATGGATGGGGATCCTTATTTTGGGCAGACAGGGTTAAAAATATAGAAATGATAATGTACAAGGGTGATAATCAACTCTACAACAGGTCAATTGGGTGCTAACATAAACATATATTGAATTTCTTATGTTGATAATAGCCTAAATATAAAAAGTATAATTGAATTTTATATGAAAATGACAAAGAAGTAATATATTTAGTTGGTTTTGATGTTAACATAGTGTTGGATCTGGAATAGTTAAAAAGTAGACTAAAAGATGATTTTGAAATAGTTGTTAGATTTTGGTTTTGACACTTTTAGAGCTCTAAACACTAATGGTAGTATGGGAGAATTACATCAATACTATTGCTTAGGTTCGATACAAGTGTTATGTATAAAATACCTGCTAGAAAAGGATGTGACCACCTGAATGCTTCTGGGTTTGACTTCACCTTCATGAATTTGTAAAATCCTAATTCTTCATCTTCATAGTAACCTTGGGAAAAAATGGGTTAGTGGGCACATGGTGTCAAGCTAACCCCAAAGACCCCTTTATCGATGAATGTTGACTACATAGCCAATACTTTGAAGAGGGCCTTATACTGATGTAGTTATCCCCTACATGTTGGCTTGTGTGTGAATCATGTAATATGTGCAAAATAAGTACAATAATCACCTATATTGTAACTTAGAAAATTGGGCTTTTGGGCTGCTCCTTTACTTCAGACATGTAGATGTGTTATTCCTCTAACTGGTATGTAAATATGGAAGCTTTATTTAATTGAGTACCCTTTGGTAAGAATACTAGGTATTATTCATGTGTTGTTAGGTGAGGAATGAATGAGGGTTGATCTTATATTTATATAAATCCCTTTGGGTAAGTAACTTGTATTAAAGAACTTAGGCTGACCATTATGATATGTTTCTTTTATAAAATAAATTAGGGCACTAGATAATTACATCAGGTCAAAACACCAACGTTCATGCTAGTGTCTATCCAAGACGCTAGTGTCCAAGGAGTGAGAAAGTAGGTACAGGTTCAAAACTAAGAGGAACATCTAATGTCTGAGTTTGCCAAGTGTACAAGACTAAGGTGATATATAATACATAAATATTATCTACAACCAGTGATATTTTTACATGCAATGTGACCTTATTTAATATTTTCATGCATTACTTTACTATAGGCATAAACACATTATTTTAATTTCACATGGATAAAAGTGCACATCACCCAACCCCTAAAAAGGGTGGTTTTATGAGGTATTCTACATTAATTTCTCAAGATGAATCACCTGATAAAGTGAATTTATTATATGATTACAACTTCTTGAAATTTATTCCAACCACACAAGTGGACAATGAGGAGGTAGTCATACCTAATGGAGAAAATTCCTTTGTCAGACAATCCAACCACTCACTAAAATCTGCACCACTTTTTGAACTTATGCCTTTCAATCAAGAAGAATTAGGAATGAAGCAACTTGATGTTCTTGAAAATTAGTCATTTAACCGATCAGTAAAGAATAGAGCTTGTTGGATCATTTCAAACACTTTAGTTCTAATTAAAGTAAAGCATATTAAAGGATATCACAATCCAATGACGGTATAATAAAAAAGGCCATATCATCTACTACAAAATGGAAAGTAGTGTATAATTATTGCTCCACTCATGGTGTTGGTCATACAATAAACTAATGTTGAGACTGATGGGAAGTTTTGGGATTATGAATCACATATTCCATTTGTTCATAATATTTATTAGAACATGATAACTCGAGAGAGAATTGATAAAAAAAACTTTTCGCAAATTATGTGAATTTTTTTTTTGATGCAATGGAGGTGAAATTTGGTTTTGATTGAGTAATCAATCTAGGAAATATAATTATCATTTTTTTTATAATAGTTATGCACTTTACTTAGATTCTTATTCATTAGTTGAAAATGATGAAGGTAAAGAATTTATAAACCAGGCAAAGACTCCTAATGAAGAGGATAAACAATCTACTGGAGAAAAGTGGAGATCAACAAGCAAAATAATTAATATAAATGATACTTTTGTGGAGAATAATAAGCTAGTGATTTCTACTTTGCAGCTGGCTGAAGAGGGGTGTATGAAATGTGATGAAATGGATTGTGCTTTGATAGAGTGACATATAAATGATTGTGCTTTGATTTAATAATGTATGCAAAAGAAAAATGCAAATGAAGTGATGTTGTTCAAAATTGAAGAGCAAAAGATCAATGTGAAATTAACTTTAGTTTTAGCTTATATACCATTGGACAAGCACTGATGAAGATTAGTGAATCGTTTTGAAATGAGACCCTTGTAGTTGTACTAGTCATGCTAGGTTGGAACCAAACAAATGCTCCTATGGTTTTCTAATTTCTTCTATGTACTCCAAATGAACTTGCTAATAAAATGTTTTGATCCTTGAGATTCAATTTGTACTTTGATGTAGTTAGAATGAACTTATTATTAATTTTTTTCCTCACTCTACTTGTTTTTGATTAAGTTCAAGTTTGTTGTGTTGATCTATGTTAGCTTTAAATGCTTCAATTTATGTGAATATTTTTTCCCTTCATAATCTATGTAAATAATGAAAATAATATTTATTAAACTTTAAATAGGTCATAGCTGCTAGATTTATCATTTAATAAGGTTGGAATATCATTTAATAAGATTTATTGAAAAGTATTTATGACCTGAGTTTCCTAATCAAATAACTATTTGATCTCATTTAATAAGATTTATCAAATAGTTATTTGTGACTATGTATGTGCTTATAGAACAATAAGGTGTGGAGGTTGTAATTTTTTCAATGAAGTCGACATCTTTGATAGTTCCTGCATATAATAAATATAGAGATTGAAACCTACAACAATTCCCCTCTTTATCTTGTACAACATATGCTTCACTTTGTTCAATAGAAATAGATCCCAATTATATGTTTCACCATTAATGACTCATTATATGCATTGACATAACCACATGGAGACATCTATGTATCTCTTTCTGCCCACAAACTTGCAACAAAACATGCTAACCACCAATTGGAGCTATGTAAATTATACTCTAGAATTTTAACTCCTTGATCCTGATTCTTGCCACATGTAATGGATTTATTCATGCTCAATGTGCTAATATTCAAGGAGGTCAACCTTATCTATTCCCATCACTTCATCTTCAGGCTTGATTACATATTCAAAATTGGGACAAACAATGATTCTTAAAAAATCTAAAGGCTCAAGTGAAGTTTGGCTTCCCACGATACAACAACTTATTGGCTTAAGATATACAATTTTTTTCCTAGTGCTTATATGAGAAGATCATCTTGCTTTGGGAATGTTGGAATATCAATGCAATTAAAAATATCATGTTCTTCTACAATTCATCATTACACAAGTTATGACCACCACTTTTTCATGTACATACTAATATTTCCATGCCATATTACCTCAAGAGTTCTTTGCTTCCTCTTAGCATGCATCCCTTTCTTTATTAATTAATAGTCCCCCACCTATAATGTATGTTAAAAAATACTCCCCACCATTTGATTACCAAACATATTACAAAACTGAATAGGTGATTACAAGATCATTGACATTGTGACTAGTAAGTTGAAATAGATGGACTTCTTGTTTACCATTATTCAAGTCAATTTACTATAGTTTAATAATAAAATTTGATAAGAATCTATGATGGTGTATGCAATTTAAGAAGTTTTTTACTTTAAGAGGTTAGAGATAACTCTCTCAATGATCAATACATTACTTTCATATAGGCTATGACAGTTATCTTAGTTTAGGCATCTGATTGTATGCAACCAACAATAATAATTTAAGAGGTAAGATTTGAATGTAGGTCATTGTTATAAGTAATGCTCTAGCTTTTCCACTCAATCAAACCCAATAAACAAAGTATGAAGTGTTGGAAGTCAAGTTTAGTCTAAAATTTATTGCTTTTATCTACCAATCAAATAGATTTGGGTCTAAGTTATGGAGTATTGAATGGGGATGATTTGATTATTGGTTTTGGAGTACTAAATATGTGTATTTAGGTCTTGGTTATGAAGTGTTAAATATGCCTATTTGGTTCTTGGTTATGAAGAAATAAATGGGTCTATTTGTGCCTTTGTTGTAGAGCATTGAATATATAAGAAAATTGTACAATGCTTGATGTCATATAATCATGAAAGACTATGTTGTTATAGAAACAAGTTTACTTAGAGATTTATCTTTGATCATATTTTAGAATTAGGTTTTTGTTTTATTTATTTATTTGGTTAAGAAAAAAAACTAAATTAGAGCTCCCAACTATCATCCTATACTAGTTTGAGTCCAGACATGCATAATCCTTGACTAATTAAACCTTTGGACTAAAATTCACCTTATCGCACTATGTTTACCTGCAAGTGAGAAAAAGGAAGAGAATATGATGATTAAAATTATATCCATGTTATGAAAACACTAAGGTTTATTAAAAAAAGAGAGACAAAATAATCAAAACCACTAGGAAATGATCATCTTCCATTTCAAGGTAGGTTAAGTAGGTCTGTGGGATGTCTTGCTTAAGCAAGTTAAAGTTTCCATGCATTCCACATTGTTCCATTTCAATGTTTTTGCATTTGTGCATGGTGTCTATGTAGTTTGCTTAAACAGTATTCCATTCCTACATCACTGTTTTTCCATTTCTATTTTTTTATCATCTCCTTTGTCCTCGCTATGATTTATCACATCTAACATTGTACCACCATGAATTTTTGAAGTTGGCCTCCAAGTTTCAATAAGCTTCAAAGTTGCTTCAAGAATGACATAAATATTATTGTAAAAGCACTTGATTAATCTCAAAATTTTCAATTCTAGTAAAATGCTTTTTTTTTTCTCATATTTTATAAAGATTTTATTTTTTTTTTCTTTTAGGAGTTTGTCTCAAGATATGCTTTTTTTCCTTTTTTTTCGTACATTTTTTTTTTGGGATTTTTTTAATTAATTATCATTGACAATTTTTATAACAAAATTCTTAATGTTCCATGCTACATTTCTAAAAAATACCAAGCCTCCTCTCTATTTTATCAAGTAGAAATGGAGATGTTCTTATTAATTCTTGAGCTTTTAGGGTCCAATATTTCTTCTTTTAGTTTTCTATATCTTATATGAAGTTATGTTTTTTATATATATTATGTGTTTTCAAGTCCATCTTGGGTGTGTGTGTAGGTGCCCTTGCTATCTACATCTTATATTTTATTAGCTTAAAGTTTTACAGATTGTTCTTCCCTATTCTGTTAGTGAACGTTGCATTGTACTATGGTGAACTTCATCTCAAAATCCATTGTTTCTATGGGCAACCAAGTATTAGTCACCTCACTAAAGACCAAGGATACCAAAATCTTTTGTTTCATCCTCAATGGTTCATGTTTTAATTTTTTTTGGTTAGCTGAGAGACTGCCATACTTTGTCCCTACACTTTTTCGATTATCTTGTTCTTGTTGATTCACTATTTTTTAAATTAATTCATAACCAAGGGAATCCTTTGCTAGTTGTAGGTTTGAAACCTCCAAGATGAGACATATTTTGAGTCCTTGGATTAAAGTAGCCAAATCAAATTCACTATTTTTTGATATACCCAACCCTACGGAGTAGGTAAGAATGATGTTCACCCTACTCTTTCTTATAATTCCACCACCATTTACTTGGCCTAACTTTATTTTTGTCTCTTAATCAAAAAAATTCTTATTCAAATCTTATGTAATATTTCCCATGTGAGGTATTTATTAAGGTGGTCACTCATGTCTTGCTTTTTAAGAATAAATTTTGATTTTCATAGTTCCATTAGTATTTGGTGTTTTTTGGAGGGGTGTTGATTTACACATATGCCTATAGTTTGATGTGCACTAATTATTAGATTATTGCACAACTAATAAGTAATGTTAGTTGTTAACATATGTGTTTTATTTATAACACCTCAAAATTACTAATATTTGATTGCTTAGGTATTCTTATATTTTGACTTCCTCCTTTGTTTACATTGATATGTCATCTATAAGATCCTAGTACCCAGCTTCTTTTGATTACGATCAAAGATTATCATCAAGGCCAATGAGATTCTTAAATTCAATTTAAGAGGTCCTAGATAACTCTCTCAATGATCAACATGTTATTTTCATATAGGCTACAACAATTATCTCAGTTTAGGCATCTGATTACATGCAACCAACAATAACAACTTAGAATTTAATTAAGCCTATGTACATCATTTTGCATTTATTTATCCCCATGTAACATAATGTCTTTATTTTTTAATGACATGTCTAAAAAAATGAGTAAATAATTACCTACAAGCTTAGGGCAAATATAATAAAATCCACAATTCCAACACCACCTGTAAAAGAAAAGCAAGTTCATTATGGAAGGAATATATGTTTGTCCTTGGCTATGACCACCTATTGATCTTCTAATAATTTAGCTAATTCATTATTTTTGGTGAAGTTTGCCTCTGTATCTTTTGGTAATTGACTGTTTTAGGCTCTTAGATAAAGCATCAGATATTACATAACCTTTATAATATTAAATTTCAAAATCATACGCTTGAAATTTGCTTAACTACTTAGATTGCATCTCATTGAGGTCACGTAGTGACAAGAAATAATTCAAACTATATCAAATTTCATTTTCAAATATTGTCCCTTATGTTTTTACTTTAGTGATGTGATTTGGTTTTTCATTAAGAGCATTTGTAGTTGGTATTGACATATCATTCAATACACCTAATTCAAAGAATGATATAGTTGTGAACAATAATTACTTTTAGGGTTGTGTCTATGGACTAATCATGTATTGGTAGGCATGACATGATCTAAAGAGGTATTTATTTTCATCATAGTTCAAAAAACAAATCAAAATTTTGAATGTCACTTCTATTTAAATACATTTTGAATCTTGAATGCAAAATCAATGCATTCCTACCTTCCCTTAGGGTGTGCTTATATTACTTTAAATCCTCAAGTTGATCTGCACTATCTCCTTTGTGATGAGCATGATTTTGAGTTGGTAATTTTGCATGTGATTTCATCAAATTATTGAAGAAAAAATGAAGCACCTATATCAATTACATGGAGCAAGTTTTTCATTTTGTTCCATTAGGTCTAATCTTATGATAAAAATACAATTTTAGAGTTGTTTTTAACAAACAAGGTGGTGATTATTTGTGGATTCACATCATATCTCTAGTTAGATCACACATGCATAAATGGGAATCATTGCAAAGGTTTAAGTTCTATGTCACCTTGTCATTAGAGATTATTTAGGTAGATTAGCATGATGGACTATGCTTCTATAATTTGGTTGTTTGCATGTGTGTGTGTGTGTTTCAAAACTTTGAGTTGATGATCAAATAATTGACTAAAATTTTTTTATATAAGGAGGAGTATATATTTCATAATATTTATATTCCAGTTTTTAAAGGGCCTTATTCATTTGTATAATGGATTATCATTCAAGACAGGCCTAATAAAAGTCCTCATATCATATGTGTCAATTACTATCCAATTAGCATTACAAACTTGGTATGATCTTCAAGATTCGACTGATATTTGGTGCATATCAAAGAGGCATAAGAGAGAGTCATATCTCACACCTCAATCCACTAATATAGAGAAAGAAGACATGGATATGAAGCTTCATACAATCACTAGAAAATAAGAGGGTCTAATTCTTGAAATACATTTATCATTTTCTTAATGGGAAGGCATGATTCAAGGAGAGTGGTATATAAAGCCATGTTCCTTGCATTGGTGGAACCACTATATATTTGAAGTTAAATGTGATATTCAAAAATTTCGCAATATTTTTACGTTACCTTATGAATTGTTTGAATCTCTTTGTGAATCTTTACACGAAGACCTTAGTCAAGGTGACATACCATTTTCATTCGCCATATTTATAAAGAGTAGGTTGTTTCCTATTGAAAATCAAGTGGCCATTGCAATTCTCTGACTGTCCTCTGACATGACAATGATAAACATTGGCAAACTTTTTGATTGTGGAAATTTAACTATTATAAGAACCATGAATAAGTTTATTATTGCAATGCAACACCAATTTCACTAGTATCTCTAATGGAAAAATAACCAAATGGATCTTGAAATTTTAAAAGAAGGCTTTTGCCAAAGGCAAGGATTTATGAATTGTTATGGGGCTATAGATGTAACTCACATTCAATTCCAACTTCTAACCAATAAGTGTTCAATAGATTGGTATGATAGAGATCACAACTGTAACATGTCATTACAATCCATTGTTGATAACAATATGCCTTTTACAGATGTTTTCATTGGGTGGCTTGGTTCTGTTAATGATGCTAGATTATTGTGAAATTCTTCTTTCTTCAAATTGTGTGAAGGTGGGCAGAGGTTAGATGGTCATTCAATTTCCATTGGTTCTTCGAGCTTAAGAGAATACATTACAGGTGATGGCAAATATTCTTTATTACCATGGTTAATCACACCATTTAGTAGAGCTTTGACAAATAGTAAAAAAAATTAACTTTAAGTTGTCCTCAACATGTATTATTGAGTGTGCATTTAGAAGGTTAAAAAATACATGGAAAATTTTACAATCCAAAATTTGTCAGTGTAATTTACAAATACAGTTGAAAACCATTCTTGTGTTGCATATTACACAATATGATGTTAACATCAGTGGAAAATGAAGCTGATGAAACTGAAATTGTTGTTGAGAATGCAAATAATTTACATATTGATGAAGTGGTAGTGGATTCAATTGCAACAATAACTCGACAAACCTTAATAGATCTTGTGAATGGTGACGCCAATGTCGTATGTGCAAGGTACAAATCTTAAATTACAAATTTTTATTCCTTTCACTAATTACTTTAAATGTGTTTAGATTAATTATCAACTACATGCTTATGTTGTTGTAGAGACAAGGTGTAGTTTTTAGATATCAATCTTCCAATAAGATTTCCAAAGAAGGTGTTGCCCAGAAATGAAGATGTCGAATGGATGGAATCACTGTTCACAATAACGGAATTAAAAAATACCAATTAGAAGTTTTAGAAGCATGTTTTTTTTATGTTTTTCATTATACTTACAACTATAAGAATGAACTTGTATATGATTTTGTAGATAATAATATTTAATTAACAATAATCTATTTTGAAAATAATAATATGAAATATGTATTTATTTTATGGCATGAAAGTGTTTATGACATTGAAGAGTTTGAATAGGATAATTGATGGTGGTATTGAGTGCAACACTTATTTGGGTTAATATCCATCAGGGCCTTTGAGTTAGCAACTACGATATTATTCTTTATGACAAGTCAAGATCGAGTTCAGTTCTTGTGATTTTTTTTGAATTTAGATTTGAGGAAAAGTTGGGACAATGATCTTCAATATCAAATTAGAGATTTATCAAAATTTAAATTAGAATTTGCAATTAGATTTATTTATTTTTCTATATAATAAGGGTGTAGTGTTTGTAGAAATATCAACTATTGTGTAAAATGTTGGTTACCTTACATGTAGAAATATATATTTTGCATGTGGAAAGGAAGGATAAACTTAGATTTCATGGGTGGAAAACACATTTTTCATGTTGTTTATAATATAAAAATGCATTTCATATATCAAAGTTGGTTCATTGAATAGAGAAGAGGTATGAATAATGGTTTTCTTGTGATGAACACAACAAGCAATGCATTTGTTATGCTATGTTCATTCAATCAAGGCACATGAAATTTCATATTTTTTCCACTCTCATCTCATGGTCTACATTTTAATGAATATTATTCTAGCATTATCCTTCATTTAAATAAAAGTGACTTACCTCTTCTAAGGAGAAAAAATATTGGCTTTTACATACCATTTCATGGAATTTCAAATTAGGATGAAACTTTGATGTATTTTTCTATATTTTGTGAATCCAATGTTTTAAAGAGATTATGTCTTCGATGCTCATTGAAGTGAAGAGTATATTTGGATAAAATATGGGATAAATCAAATTAAATCCTTTGAACTTTGAATGTTTAACTAGATTCAATATTGGCGGCCATGTGAGGAAGTAACACACTCTTGAATATCTACTCGCCATTTTTTAACATTAAAATGAGTCTCATTTCAATTTTTGGTCATTTTTCATCAATTGGGATTTTATTTTATAGGATTTACATAGATTTTTTTCATCAATTATTTATTTGAGGTGCTTTCATGGAGTAGAACAGTGACAGGTTGGAGGGGGAGCTTTCTTACACCATGAACTTAGTAGAAGTATATTTGATGGTTTGGACTGAATACTGTGCTTATTTTTATAAATGCCCCAGCCATCGCCCCTGATTATAACTATTAACCTCTACTTATAGCCTCATAATGACTAGTTATAAGTTTGATGTTGACAAATAAAAAACAAACTTTTAATTTAAAAACTATGTATATGTAAAGAGCACCATGAAATGAAGTTAATAACCTGATCATGTTCTATGTCATGGTTTTTTCTCGATGTTGTAACATGTACGAGCAAGAAATTTATTTAAAATTTTCATGAGGATCTTTCTTAGGTTTTAGGGGTTTTTTTGATGAACTTGGAGAAGAAGGAATGAATCGAACCTTGATCTCTCGTATTAAGGATTGTTAATCAGATGTTCATAACAAGTATATGTAAAATGGAAAGGATTTGAGTGGCTTATGAGAATTTAATAGTGTAAAGGGCATAAAATTTATTCAAAATATGGCATCTTCAAAATAAATTAATTGTTAAAGAATTTTGAATGAAACTGGAGCACTTGACATGTCTGACTTTTATTAGGGTGTCTCTTCTACCTATCATACTACCTTCATATTTTTGGATCTATAGGATTAATAACATTTATTGATTTTACCTCTTGGGGTTCTACCCTTTGGGTGGTTCCTTCCTTATTTAATGGGATCTCCTAAAGAGCTTGCATCATTTGATGTAACTTAAATGGGAGAAAACAACCATGACACTGAAGCGAACATATAAGTTTGTTTCAAAAGTGTATTGCGAGGTAATGTACCCATTTTTCAAGATTTTCCTCCTAATATTTTACTTGTTTTACTTGATTTTGATACTTATTGACAATATATATAAACCCACACCCTTATCAATTACTTTATGGGTTGAGTCCCAGTCAAATCCATGATTCAAAGCTAGGTTTAAAATAATTAGTCAACCCACTAGATAACATTGGTCAGAATTTAAAACCTAACTAGGGTTTTTTCCTCTTCAAGTTTGATAACCTTAAACATTATGTTTCCATTCATACACATGGCCTAATGTATGTGTGAAGATCTCTACTAGTATTCTCATTATGGACCTGGGACTTCATCATTTCAAACAAAATAAAGCTTAAAGTCCTTATCTAGATAGAATTTCCTGCCATGCCCATGCCTTTTTGAAATAAATGATTAAACCCATAAGATGGTTTATTTATTTTGAGACCATCCTTTTCTTTGTCTCCCATCCCCAATGTTAGGTTTGTGTGGAAATGGGCCTCTCTCAAGACCTTCGTGAGACTATTGATAAAGGTTTTATACATTAACTTTCCCCATACTTATTTTTGGTGATAGGCCTCATACCACATGATTAAAGACTGGCCTCTGATGGCCAACTCAAACCCATCACCTAAAGCAATAGTAGATCCCTCTGACCCTCAAGTGGGGGTGAGTGATGGCTGATACGTGGTGTGGAGGAGATATAATTAGAAAAATTAGAATGAAAAAACCCCTCTGGGTAATTTCAAGCTCATGGTTCTTGTTAACGCAGTAACTCTGTCAACTTCAACCCAAACACTTATTGTTCATGCCTCTTTTACACCCTAGTTTGACGATGAAAAATACTTTGCATGTAGTTAATGCCATTTTTTAGACCTTAAAGTTTTTTTTCCCTTAGGTACTCTTTCTTTCAAACACAAGATTCACAACCACTCTTGGTTTTCATCCCAACTACAAACTCATGAGAAACCCCTTCTTCCCCACAAAGGTAAGTGACTCACCATTCAAGGAGTCCCTCTTTTGGTAGTGAGGATAATAAGTTTGCACATTATGAGAGGCACCTATTTTACTTACAAACTTTATCATAATCCAACAACATAATACTTCATTTAGCCACTATTTTGCAGTGTTAAAGAGCTCAAAGGGCAAAACCATGAACCTGGATAGTTTCTAATGAATGTGTTCTCTTTGAATGTTAGTAGAGTGACAAAATCATCATTTAATTATTTAGTGTGATAAAAATGTTTGAATTTTTCAAATATTCATATATTGTGCTTGTAGGAAGTTAAAATTATTGGTTTTACACTGTAAATAATAACAAACATCATTTGACACAATGCTACTTATCATATGTCTAGACATGAGGTGGGCATGGTGGATCAATCACTTTGATTGCTCCTATTTAGGTGTATTTTATGATTAATTGAGGATTGGAGCCATATAATTATGTTATCTTAATGATTTTTATTTTTGATGGGTAAATCCTCGATATTGTCAATCTTTATGCTTCTAATGATGTTCTTGAAAGAACGACTCTTTGGAGATGGCTGATAGATTCCCTCCCCATGGCCCATTGGGTTGACTATGGGGATTTTAACATGATTAAATCAAAAAATGACAAAGAAGGGGTCCTTATGATGTGGTGGTGAAATAAAATCTCAGTTTTATATGCATAATAAATTTGGTATGTTTAACCTGAACCATCATCATAGACACTCTTCATTGATGAATTGGTTCACTTGGTATAATTTTTGCCAAGGAGCTTGGTGAGTGATAAAAAACTTGATTAAGCCATCCTCTCATACCAGAATATATTCTCTTTTATCCATAAATTTGATCGACATGTGAGTGTTATTCAAAATGTCCTTATCTCTGATCACTAACCCATCTGATTTACTATAGAATGGACTCTCCCTCCTATCAATTTTTTTTATAACCAATTCTACCTTAATGCTTCTCACCTCAAGCATCCACAAAATATTTCTCACATTATGGGGGTTTGAAATCTTCCCCCCATATGACTATAAATTATGGATGGATATCCTGGTGGGAAGTTGTCATCTCTCACACTGCCACCTTTCTTTGATTTTTTGTAAGGAGTTGGCTTTCATCAGAATACATAAAAATGTTGCCATTGTGAGAGAGTTCACTCATATTTTCCATGTGTTAGATCACACCCATCTAGACGAGACTTTATAAAAAAAAGTGGCCACTCTCATACAAAAATTAAACTTCTTAACCTCAATCAAGCCTGTGGGGCTCAATTGTGAGCTCACCCACTGACTCAGAATTGGTGATCAAGTCTTCAAGAAAATTTTTAGTAGGTTGAGGGCTCATAATTTTTCCACTCAAATAAAATATGTCAAAGAGGTTGTATTTCATTTAACTAACCTCCTAGACACACTTCAATATTTTCTAGGCATTATAGACAAGTTTTTCAAACTCAACTACCTTGCAAACATGCCTGGATGTTATCCCATGCAAAATCTCTCCCTCAAAGGAATGCATGTGACCAATTCATTTCCATAGAAGAGTTGCATCTAAAAATAATGGTTATGTCTCAAGACAAATATTCTAGTGTTAATGGTTTTTCTTGTGAATTATATCAATCTCTTTCAGACTGTGTTGGCCCTGACGTGCATAAATTTTATCTCAAAGCTCTCTCCCAAGATTTTATGGTCCAACTTATCAATAAGGGTAACACAAAATTCATTCCCAAGACTAGGGATCCTAAATCCATTTCCAATTGGTGGCCTATTACTTTTCTAAATGTCTCCTACAAGATTATTGCTAAATCTCTACCCCTTGGGGTTATATATTTGCTTCCCCTAGTCATTCAATCTAAGCAAACTGGGTTTATTCGAGGGATTTTCATCTTGAATAAATTTTTGGTTGTCTGGGAAGGTATGGAATGGGCTCGTACCTCTAATAAAAAAGTTATGTTCATTAAAATTGACTTTGAGAAGTCATATGACATAATATAATGGCCCTTCATCTTAACCATGTTTCAAGCTTCAGGGTTTGGACCCAGGTTCATTCTCTTTGTGAGCACTCTTTTTTCAGGATGTGTTTACTTGCATCACTATTAATGGTCATCAATCTGAGAGATTTAGTTTGTTTCAATCTATTAGACATGGGTGCCCTCTTTCTCCCTCCTTTTATGTGCTTGTTGTTAAGGGATATGGATGCTTGTTAAAGGACTATACTAGTAGAGGGATTTATTTGCCCATGGTTCCCCACAACTAGCTTGTTGATGGGAATTTTCTTATGGTTATTTTTCACCCTTAGGGAGGATGAAAAGGTGGTATAGAATGCCTTAATATTTTTTATTCTACCTTGGGGTCCAATATCTAGTGGGCTAAAACTCAGTGTTATAGATAGAACTATGGGCCTATACCCTTTTGGCTCAGTGCTTATCAATGAAAGTGGATTGGTCATGGTGAAATTTTCAAGTTTTTAGGCATTCCCTTTGCTTTTAAAGCTTCTCTTATGGACCTATGGAACTATGTTATCATCAAAATTGAGAAAAAGCTTTCATATTAGATTACTAAGCCTCTATCTTTGGCTGACAAATTCCAAATCTATTCCAAAATTCTAATGGCTACTCATGTGCATTACTCTTCTTGTTGGGATCCCTCAAAAGCAACCTACAAGAAGCTTGAAAATTTATTCAGGGAATTTTTGTGGGCCAAATCCAAAGGTAACAAAGGATTTCATTGGGTGGCCTAGGATATTCATTGCAAAACTAGAGAGGCAGGAGGCATAAGCTTAATTGAACTTGTTAAACAAGGATCTGCTCTTTGTGTAAAGTGAAATATTAAAGTTATTGAAGGGAAAGAGGCCTAAAAAATTATTTTCATGAATTGCATCTCTTTAGAGGCTCCCTAAGGCTGAAAGGTTTAGAGGAATCTATTATTTCAAACTCTACTTATCACCCTAGCCATTGTTAAAATCTTTGGGACTTTTGTTGTCAAAAACATATAGAAAGCATGATAGTTTATCAAACCTTGGTTGATTTGGAAGGATGATGGGATTAGATCTGGGCTATCTATCAATTCTAATTCTCTATGGTGGTTCCCTGTTATCACTATTAATGAGAGTCCACTGGCAAAATCTCTTAGGATTAAAGCTCTAAGGTTGTATCATAGTGACATTAAAAACATAAGAATTATTATTAACAATTGTACTAGATATTGGCTTAATTGGGAGGTCCCCAAGGATAAGTTTAAGTTAAATGCCTAGGACTTTGAATCAATATTTGAAATTCAAATTATTATGCCTGATTATAATGTGCAAAAAATTGGGTACACCAAATATTCTAGGTGGTGGAAGGACTAGAATTGGTCTACTTCCACATCTATGATTTGGTATAAAATTCATTTTGGTTATCAATGGCTCTCCTTGATGACTCCTTGGGAGATGCTCAATAATAATTAACATATTAGTAGATGTTTTAACTATTTAGGACTTACATGAATGCAAATCCTGGGTTACTAAAGGTTTGAGTATGGAAAAACATAGTAAAAATATGAAATAAATATTGACATTGATTTGTAATAGAATTGACTTAGTTTGACCTTTCTAAAAATAATAATAAATAATGTAAACAAGTAATTAACTAAAAATTAACTAAAATAGGATATTTGAAGACTACAAACCGAGACAAAGGTTGATTTGAGTGTCATAAACAATATCCAGGTGTCAAAATCCTTCCTAGACAGTAGTGCCATGTGGTGTTAGTGTCCCTATTTTGGTGCTACTGTCATCTATGCAGAACTATTTTGAGCTTTTGGGTGCTTATGTGTCTAGGTTTGCCAAGCTTGTTGTTGTGTGCATGAGTTCTAGATCTCTGTAGATGACCTGTTATGATTGATTTTATGTGCAAACCCTAAACCTTCATGTTGTTAGGGAATCCAATTGACATAAGTAGTAAAGTATGTTTGTTAGTGGGGTAGGTTGGGCATCCTCAACACCCCGTTGTGATGAGATTTGCGTACATACCAATACTTTGAAGAGAGATCAAGCCTGATGTAGTTCTCCCCACCTAAGTGATGGTACAAGTACAAGTAAAGCTAGTATGAATGTCAGCTTGAGTGCTTTGAACACACTTGAGATTGGAAACTTGGTAATATGAGTTTAGGAATGTTGTAGATGGTTGTACATACAGGATTAGGGTAGGATAGGATTGATAACCTTGATTGTGCACAACTTGTATTGAGCTTGTTTGTGTAATTTGCATCTAATTTCCATCTAGTGGATAAAGGGATAAAAGACATGTATGTGTGTGTGTGTGTGTGTGTGTGTGTGTGTGTGTGTGTGTGTGTGTGTGTATATGCACTTGAGACTGGAAACTTGGTAATATGAGCTTAGGAATGTTGTAGATAGTTGTACATACAAGATTCGGGCATGATAGGATTGATAACCTTGATTATGCATAACTTGTTTTGAGCTTGTTTGTGTAATTTGCATCTAATTTCCATCTAGTGGATAAAGGGCTAAAAGACATGTGTGTGTGTGTGTGTGTGTAGTTACTTGCATACCAATACTCTAAAGAGAGATCAAGCCCGATGTAGTTATCCCCACCTAAGTGATGGTGTAAGTTCAAGTGAAGCTAGTATGAATGTCATATTGAGTGATTTGAATGCACTTGAGACTGAAGACCTGAGTAATATAAGCTTAGGAATGTTGTAGATGGTTGTATATGTAGAAGTAGGGTATAATAGGATTGATTGAAATCCACATTTGTTATTTTGGAGCAGTTTATTTTTGGCTTTGGGCTTGCTTGGTAGTTGACGGTTCCTCGACACCCTTTGGTGGTTCCCCTTTTTGACATATTATTTTCTAGAGGCCCCTTCTCAAAATTTTTGCCTAAGTACTAGCTTCCATCCACTTCTTCCATGTGGTGGCCTAACGCTCATCTAGCTTGATGAAGCTCTCATTTCACTCTAGTGGAGTGTCAGCTTGACATGTGGTAACCCTATACTCTTCAAAGCCTTCTCTTTTTAGGTCAGACCTCTAAGCAGTGCCATTGGTTAATAGGATGATGGATGGGCCCATAGAGCAGTATTTAAAAGGATATATGCATCCTCAACACATGGTACCCTCATACTCAATTTTTCAAAGGGATGCCTAAATTCCCCCAAAAGAGCATTTTCTCAACACGTGTCATCCCCATGCTCAACCTCACCAAAGGAATCTCTATTCTATCTGAAGAAGTGCGAGCTTGACATGTGATGCCTCTACGCTTATCCAGGAGCGATTTTGATCTATTAGACTTTGGAACCACAACATTAGTCAAAGGAAATAAAAGGGGCCCCACCATGCCATTAAAATGGAGAAGAGATGAGCCCTTCCACGTGGAACCACTTCACTTCTCCTAAGCATAGCGATCATAACAGAACAGTGCAACCCCACTATATCTAGGATATGGATGATAACTGTACTCATGAGCTCAAGACCCTCTTTTAGTTGCAACAACATCATCATGAGCATGAGGGATATAATCTCCAATTTTCATCCCCATGAGAGGCTATCTCACCTATATATTTTAGGCTCATTCCTTTTAAGAGGGGGATCATCTTGGATCTACTATCTTTAGCTTTTATAGGTATTAGCTATTTGTACATAGTCATATTGTAATAGACTAAGAATAGTAACAATTAGGATTTTTCTATTCTAAAACCTTAATAGGTGCACCTCACAAATGTGATAGTAGGCTTTGTATGTGTCTTTGTGGCCTTATATATTCTGTTCTCCACCTACAATGAAGAAGATGTGGTGTTTTATGTTATTTTGAGTGAAAATTTATCTCTATTTGCTATTTCTTTTCTTCTACTTCTATAATGTGAATCTCTTATTGTGTTGTAGCTATTAATTCATGATTTATGCTCCTTTATGGTCTATAATGTTTAAATATTTATGATATTTTATGCAAATATAGGTTAATGCTTTAAATCTCTTGGCTCATCAACTTAGTTAGTGTTATTTTACTATTATTTGCTTTCACTTCTCTCCAACCCTTTTCATCCCCAAATTAAATGAAGAGTCAAATTATAAAATCCTGAAGGTTGCTTTATAGACCACTTTTGATCTCACATCTGTAAAGCTTCCCATAGGAGGCTGTTAAACCTGACGCAAGAGTTTTAGGCGTCAACAACTCTTTCTTTTTTGGCACATCTAGTGGGATAGATTTACTAGTCTGATTGACTAGTGACATGAGTTTTTGGGGGTTCCCACTCACCAAAGATCCTTAAGGTCCAACACTAAACAACACTAATAACAACAACAACAAATGGCACATCTAGGCCCATTAAGGAACTTTGTGTCGTGGGATAGCGATAGCCCGCTTATCCCTCTGATGCCCCTGGTTGTATGGGACCCCATCTCTGAAAATGTTTTTTAAGGTGCTCCCTAAGTTTTTAGGAGAATATTTCAAGAAAAAACCCAAGCATCTCCAACATATAGTAAATGTGTGCATTGTTCACTACATCAACACATAGAACGTAGCCTTAAGGCTACTAACAACCTCTTTTAAAGGGTGGGCTCTTAACTGGTATCGATCTTTGTCAACCAACTCAATCAAAACCTTGGATGACTTGGGTGACAAATTATTTAAATGATTCAATCAGAAGGTGGATCGATCATCCCTATTATACAAGCTAATAAACATCTAAAGGGCCTCGTAAGAAGCCATGGTTGATTTTAACACTAGGTTCAAAAAAACTTGGCAAAGGATCCTGCTAACAGCTTGACCACTTATGGGCATGGCTATTATTTTTTACCTCAAGGATATTAATTTTAACACTACAGTCATGATCCAATCACTTAGACACACGTGACATTACGATAAGGGCTGAGAATAACTTAATTGATGTAGGGAGGCTTCTTCCTAAGCTGCTAATGTCGATGTTCCCTGAGATGTCCATACCTCTGTAAGAAGACGTCTTGAGCACTTTAAGAGCCTTACCTCCCTCTATGTATGTGTACCTACCCACTCAAGCAAACACATCTATCACATATTTGATAGTGATAGAGATGAATGCTATGAAAAGTATTCTACAAAACTTCTCCAATGAGATAATCAATCTCAAAAGGCAACAAACCATGCCTCTGAAACCTTCTTTCAATAACTACCAAGAAAGTGGACCACCTTACTAGCAAAATCAATATTAGGAGAGGCAAAGGTTGAACTACCAAGCATCAAATCACCAAGCTCTAAATAATTAGGCATCAAGTCATCAAACGCAACTTGTGAATCAAATGGTTTTAGTTCCAGATATTTTGCAGATGGTGTCATCGAATACGAGCAAAGAGCTAGTGGATGGTCAAAATAACTTGGTAGATGATTTTAACTCATGGTGTTTTCCTTGTAATGATTCCCATGGGCCCTAAAATTGTCCAAAAGTTAACCTATAGTATAAGGTTATCGAGTAATGATGACAAGGGAATGCCCCTGACTTGGCCTACGTATATGAATCCTCAGGGATTTAGAATGCAGTCCTAATGGTGTAAATACAAGGGATGTCCCTAGAACAAGAGGAATAAATATCCCTAGAACATGCATTGTTCTCCTAGATAGAGGGTGAAGATGTGGTCTACGAAAATAAGGTCCCTGTATATAGAGCCTTACAAGTATAATCAGACTACTACACTCACTCAAAGAAGAGATTAGCTGAAAGCCCCAAAATTGCCCCAAGTCCCAAAGTGACTTTTAAGAAAGGCCTAACACCTCAACCTCTACCCCTAACCTATCCAAGGTGGAGAGAGACAATGCACAACAAGGTGAAATACCCTGAGGTCCCACCTTCAAGGTCATATAATGTGGTAGAGTAGATGAAGATGGTTTTAGCTAATGTTTCTCTCTAAGACATCCTGTCCATCCTCAAACATAAATATTTTTTGAAAGAAGCCTTGGAGGAATGAGAAAGGCCCATACAAGGGAAGCCAATTGTAGAGCTTGCAAGGACAAAGGGGAAAGAAGCTAGCACAAATGCATAACCCTAAATACCGTCCACATTTGTCAATACCAAGGAAGGGGTAAGCAAAATAAAACCTACCCCATGCTATTTGACATTAATTATAAGGATGAAGTTGTTTCATAATTCCATGATCAATTTGAGTGTAAGCACAATAGTAATGCCCAAATAGATAGTTGATGCACTGTAATTGGAGTATGAACCCTTGAATAAAAGGGTGATGCAGCTAGACAAAAAAGGGTTCAAACCCTAGGGATCATCCAAGCTCTCTCCTTCATATTATACTCCTATCCTAGCATAATTGTATCATAAGACATTGTAGTGATAGACATCTCACCTATTTTGGGGATATGTTTATCAAGGTATTTCACTACCAAAATTGGTGAATACTTGTCATTAGACTAGTTTCATTTGATCCTAGGAACAAAGTATGGTTCAAAGTTAAAAGTTTTATCTAATCTGTTTTACCTAGAGCACATAGTGGATGAAGTGATGACAAACTTTGAAATAATGCACACCTCCTTCTCAAGAACAAAGATGCACTATGTAGAAATTCTCAAAGGAGAGAAGGTGGTAGATAACAAGAGCCTTGAAAAGAGGCCCTTATCAATGAGTTCATCGAGAATGATCCATTTGCAAATTTTGATGCCATGGGCCTCATAACCTACATGATCCATGATGAGGACCAAGCCATTCTAAAAGTCTTAAAGTTGAAGGAGATCAGAATGAAAGGCTTAGGGATGAATCTAAATTTTAGACTTTACATTTCGATGGTGCAAAGTGTAAGACTGGCTCTAGATTTGGCATTTGACTAACATCTCCTTTTAAAAAAGAGACCCTCTAAGCCTTCCAATTTTAGTTTGCATGTATAAATAATGAGGCTGAATATGAGGGTCTAGTTCATGGCCTAAGCCTCATTGAGAGAATGGCAATCAAATAGCTGAAGGTATTCAGTGCTTTCGAATTAGTAGTGAGGCAGGTGAGAGGGGTAATGGCCATAAAGAATGTGTGTATGAGGTCTTACCACCACCAAATATGGGATCTAATTGAAGCTTTCAAAGCCTTCAACATTTAGATCACCCAAGAAATATGAATGTAGAGGCTGACATGATGGCAACAATAGGCTCCCAATTTGACCAAGTAATGAACTTGTTCACTAATGAATAAACAATGTGGGTAATCATCAGGCCCACTATCTCAGACAATGACCAAAACTGGCAAGTGCTTGAAAGTGATGCTCAGATTGTGATGTTCTTCTAGCAATCATGCAAGTTCTTAGAATAACTACAACCAAAAATTAAAGAGTCCTATGAATATCAAATTATACAGTTGAATACTAATAAGCTACTAAAGGGCCTCATCACCTTGTAAAATCTTTTTGACTCTAATGATGTAAGGAATGATAAACATAATTTTGTCATAGATAAGGGCGATTACTATGAACTTGCTGTCAGAGGTAGGAGGAAGCTAAAAATTGGAAAATAAGTTCCCCATAAGGACAAGAATCGGTTAGTCTCTTTCTGTGATAAGTATGAAGGTGTCATCACATGGAAAATTGATGACTTGAAGGGGTATGACTGCAGGATTATTCAACACACCACAAATTTGGTAGAAGGGGCCAAGCTAGTCCAACAAAAACAAATATCGATAAACCCAAAGATTGAGTCCCTCATAGCCTAAGATTTTAGGAAACTAATTGACTCAAATATTATATACCCAATAAAGCATTCAACTTGGGTATCCAATCTAGTTTCCATGCAGAATAAGAGTAGAGAAATTCAACTGTGTGTGGATTTTTGAGACCTAAATAAAGCATCCTTAAATGACCATTACCCCTTCCCTTTATGGGATAGATCCTCCAGATGGTATCAAACTTGAAGATGTTTTACCTGTTGGATGGATTCTCTGGGTATAGCCATGTATGGGTGAATAAATAAGACCAACACAAGACCACCTTCACTATGAAGTGGGGAACATTCACATATGCAAAGATGCCTTTTGGCCTTTCTAATGCTGGTGCAACATTCCAATGAGCAATGGATGTAGCCTTCAAGGGGATAATTAACAAGATCATCCTTATCTACCTAGATGACCTCACTATGTTTTCTAAGAAGGAGGATCACTTCGATCATCTAGAGAAGGTCTTCCAAAGATGTCAAGAATTTGGTGTATCTCTAAACCCCAAAAAGTGTGTCTTTGAAGTTTCGCAAGGCAAACTGCTCAGGTATGTGGTATGCAAAGAAGGGATCACTATTGATCTAGAAAGGATAAGGGCCACCAGGGACTTGGATTTGCTAGTAAATAAAAATAATAGGGTCTAATCTTTCCTTGGAAATATTAATTTCATTAGTAGGTTCATATCAAACTTTATAGGATTGGTCAGGCCAATCACCTTAATGCTGAAGAAAGACCAGACCTTTAAATGAACACCTAAAGGAAGAGTAACATTTAAGAAAATCAAAGATACTATATCCACAACACCTATACTGGTTAACCTCAACTTTTCTAAGGACTTCATTATGTACGTCTATGAAAGTGAACATAGCTTGACCACCGTACTAACTCAAAATAAAGAAGAAGAAAGGAATGAACACCCAATTGCATTTTACATAAGGACACTATATAAATACAAGGTTAAATACAACTTTGTGGAGAAATAAACCTTTTCCATTGTTAAGGGCCTTAAGAAGTTCAAACACCTCATGGCAGACAACAAGGTAATGGTGTACATAACACACTCCAACGTCAGTGAGTACATCATAAAAGGAGAAATTACAGAGAAAAGGGCCAACTAGATCACCAAGATCCTAGAGTATGATATAGAGGTTAGGCTATCAAAGGTAATTATAGGAAGAGAAATCTATGAGTTACTCAATATGTAAATGTCTCGGTAGAAGAATAAGACAAGCTAGAAATAGCCTTACTAAACCAATTAAAAGTTGATGGATCCTAGGTGGTTAACTAGATTTGTTTCATGTAAATCAGCCAGTATCTTGATGGTCTCCCCATGTATAAAAGGTTTTTTTATAGACTACAAGGGTCTAGTTATACACTAGTGCAAGGGGTCCTTTTTAAGAGGAAATTTGATGGAGATCTCCTTCGATGTGTTGATAAACTCCAAGTGAAGAAGATCCTCCAAGACATGCACTTTTCTCTCCCAAGTGACCACTTCCCAGCTAAGACCACCATGATAAAAATCATATGTGTGGGGTATTACTAGCCAACCATGTTCACTAACTATCATCAAGTAGTCAAAAAGTGCTAGAAATGTCAGTTCTTTGTGAGAAAGAGGAAAAATTATGTCATGCCTCTCAACCCAATTATGAACGATGATCCCTTCTCACATTAGAGCCTAGACTTCATCAAAATGATCAATCCCATTTCTAGCACTGGTCATAAATGGATATTAATGGCCACTAACTACTTAACCTGATGGACCAAAGTAATCCTGCTGAGAGAAGTAATAAAAAATGTGATTCTCAGATTTTTAGAAGAGCTTGTGACAAGGTTTGGCCCACCCAAAACAATAATTTTTGACAATGTAAAAGCCTATCTTAGGTCTAAAGTGTTGAATTTACACTTCAAAATGGTATATTCCTAAAGGCTTCATCTAATTACTACCTGCAAGGGAATGGGTTGGTGGAGTCTACAAACAAAAATAAGATCAAATTGATCAAAAGGATGTGCGATGACAAGCAAAGGGAGTGGCACTTACATGTGAAATGGTCCTATAATCAGACCATATTACCCCCAAACAAAATTTGAAGACTTCTCTGTATGAACTTGTATATGGTAAAGAAGTGATTATGCTTGTATTATCATAAATCCCTACATTATAGCTTTTGAAGGCTGTTGAAATCAAATAAAATAGAGTAATGGAGGTTTAGCTTGTCAAATTATTCAACCTCAAAGAAGCAAGGGATTAGGAAAGTAATTCAAATATCATGTGACAGTAAGCAGTTAAGTGATGGTTCGACAAAAAGTCATCAGACCTGGGATTTAAGCCTAAAAATTTGGTTCTCAAATATGATCAGTGGGCTGCAAAGCTAGGATATCATGAAAAGTTTGATTCTCTTTGGAGAGGACCTTTTCACATCATTAGTGATAGGTAGGGAAATTATTTCTAATTGGAAGATGAAAAAGGCAATGCATTAGAGATCCCCATCAACAGGATTGACCTAAATCATTATAACTAACTTACCCACCTCCTCCCTTGTACATAATTGCTATTTCCCCTTTTATTTTGCTTTGTTTCCTTTCCTTGCTGTTGTTTCCCCTTTGCTTTGTTTCCTTTTCTTTTTTGTTTCATTTTTCAAGTTAGTTTAATTGGCACAAGTGGCTACTCTAGCCACCACACATCTTCTCCCTAATCCTCTCAAATCTTCAAAAAATTATTTGAAAGATGGTTATCTACTTGCCTCACCTATCATTAATGTCAGATGCTCTACTATGCATGACTCCCCATAATGATCACTGTAAATATTTTGTGAGTGGCTCCTTGAGTGTGTGTATCACCCTTATCATTTATGAGGGTGCCCATTTTCAAATTTTACATGATGAGCATGCCTAGTGGCATAGGTGTATAAATATCCCCACCTCACTCAAGGAAAATACTTGACACTTTGAGATTTTTAAGAGCTTTGAGTAATTGAGAAGAATAGAGAAGAGTTAAGACTACAAGTACAAGTAGTGAAGTAGAGAATCATTAACCTAAACTTTCAATTAAAATAGAAAGTGATTTTGGAGAAAATTCCTCAACAATGGAGGCTTATACGTCTTCATTAGGAAGTGAGGAGCACCCTTCAAAATAGAGAACCTATGGGTCAAGTAGCAGGGGAGACCTCCCCCCAAGCACGCTGTGAGCAACACCTATGCTTCAGCCCCTGCTCAAGTGAAGGAAAATCTGCTAAATACTAAGAAGGCACCCAAGGGACTCTGTAATGATCAAACATTGATGATCGAATTCATAGATGAAATATTTGATCCAAAGTTGGCTAGGAACCCTAAGAGTTTAAGGGAGTACACCCACACTTGAATGCTCAATAGGGTCAACAGGATGGAATATAACTCATTCAGCTATAGAATATGGGAGTCCACATTGGCACAATACATGATGCCATATGTGCCCTTTTACCCAAAATTCATCACCCTCTTCATAGAAAGATATGATGCTAACACTGGTGTGATTATTGGTAATGCCCATTTAAGGGTAAAAATTGATGCAAACAACATCAGGGAGATGTTGTAGCTCCCAAATGACCCCAAGCCTATTATCTATAACATAAAAAGACTCCAAAGTGTTTGGGACTCCCAAGTCATAGAGAAGGCATACTTCTTTGGCATTCTCCTCAAGAGCGAGGTCACAAAGATGCATCCTCTACCTATTCCCCTGATGACCTTCCCAACACAACACTTTAAGGAGACTCTGTCCATGTTAGCCTTCATCTTAGGTATGGATATTGATGATAACACTGATGAATTTTAGTTGGGGGCACTTTTCCTCATGACCTAAATGGAGAAGGGATAGGTGTTCAAAATGGACTTTGTTGAAGCCATCACCACCACCATAGGGGATGATCTAGAGAATTTTTTGATGATGGGTACCTTTCAATACCCATCCTTCCTCCTACATCTCATTCTATACTAGCATTCTTAGTACATCTCTTCGTACCTGAATCTCAACACCTTCAACATAAAAGTCTTCCCCAATGTGGTGGCTCCAGTCACTATATAGACTCATGCCTGTCTATCACCAAGGACTACTATGAGTTCTTGGAGCTCTTTATGACTCTAGTTCTCATTGACCTCAGCTGATAGGTCATTACCTCTAGGATGATGGATTGGTTGTGGGCTTAGATTACATGCAACAAGGTCCCAACTGATTAGTTCTAGGGAGCCCATTTTTCATTATTTGAGTATATGGGTTTCAAGGAGAGCCTTTATGACTCCCCCATTTGCTAACAAACAAGACCCTAGCCCTAGAGTTTGCTCACCAACTTGATGTAGTAGACTCTGTTTATAGGGTAAGGAGGAAAAAAAAAGGTGTATATAACATCCTTTTTGTAAGAGATAATATCACAATGTTAAAAAGGTACCAAGGATGCCTACTTGTATCCAAAATAGTAGAGCTCAACCTTGATTTGATAAATGACAAATGGAACTGTTGGGGGATCACAAGAACAACACCTATTCTGATCCCACTTTGTTAGGATCTTACTCCTCAGAAAGAGCACAGTATGATTACCAAATATAAGCAATTATAAATGCGGAAATAACCAGAAATACAAGTAACTAGAATTCACCAATAGCACAGAATATGAGAGACAATACACTATCTTGTATTAACACTTTACAGAAAAGAATACAATAAAGAGCCGCCACACTCTTCCACCTTACAGAGGCTTCCCACACCTCAAGTGTACATTAATTCTTCTACAACACTCTCCTACCAAAAAAAATGGTCCCAACAACCAACTCACAAATAGAATTGGTGTTCACCTCTCCAACTAGTCTGTAATAACCCTGCCAGTTCACCAAGCACTCTATAGTACTTCAAGTTGATCTCCCATGAACCTGCAACCTGAAATTCAACAGACCATACTCACACATGTAGATCTCCTATGAGCTTGCAACAACCTGCAACTCAATGATCTTACGCTTAGAAGGAACTTCCTTGCCTTCCTTATCTTATACCTATACAATACATGCCAATGGGTCTATAAATAGATCCCAAACTTAAACAATAACTTAGACTCTTAATTTAGACAATTATCCTTGCAGCTCAAGACTCTAACTGGCCTTTACATGCAAACACTTCATTCACTTAACTAACTGTCCGTGCAATGAACAGTTCTGGAACACACAGGCGACCGACGCCGGTCCCTGCTTGTCTGGTTCTGCCGACATCGGCCGACTCCCTGCTGTCGCCGGTGGCCTTCTACACTGGTCATGACCAACATCGGTCCTACTGCTGATGCCGGTGCTCCTAGATCTCAGCAACCTTCTGTTCCTTCTGTTTGCAAAGAGTTGAAGCTTTTAGCTCCACAACTCAACAATCTCCCACTTGGAGATAAACAGCTGCAACCTATACCTGTACTTCATCTAGTTTGTTCCCTTGGCTTTGTATCCCTCCTCAAGATCACTCTTGAAGACCAACCACCACAAATCCTGTGGTGCAAAACCTGTCATCCAAATCACTTGCCACATCCACATCTACAAACCATGTAGAAAATAACCTGAACCTGCATAGCATGTGCACCTGCTGCTAGTCCCTGTAAGAATCCACTGAACTGTCCTCCAATGGTTCTCTCCCAGATTGGCTCCAACTTGTGACAACTCCCACTACTTGGGAAAACTCAGGTTTAGTACATACCATGCACTTAACCTCATTATGTGAATCAAGACACCTATTCTAAGAACTGTCCAACCATCGACGTGCTAACCGGTCTCACACAATCATCCTGAAACAAAGTCAACATATGACCTACCATGTCTCTAGAACACACTCATGCCAAAGAATCTTGCTGCTCCCAGATTCTCCATGACACACCCCTGAACTAGCTTTACCTATAGTTCAACAATACCTGTATATGTAATCTTGCAACAAGCACATCATACAGAAATAGGATAATGTAGCTAATATTATCCAACCTGGTAAAGAGAAACACAATGATCAAACCTCCATTGCCCTGCAGCTAATACAAGACCATATACCCTGATCTTCCATCTCACGTATCCATTTCCGCTCTTCTTCATCCTGAACATCCATTCGTCTCTCAGTGCTTACTTCCAACTGGCCACTCTACCCAAAACAACTGTTTGGTTCTCCTCCAAGGAATCACATCCTCATCCATGCCAAGCTCCCACTATTTTCTGGATCTACCTGTTCTGCTTCTTCAATAACTTCCTGGTCCTATGCCATAAGTGAGCAACAAGTAGTGTAAAGAAGGGAAATGATGAATTTAAGAACTTACTTACACCTTCAGTCCTCCATATGGGCGCTTGAGACACCTTGACAGCTTGCTGTCCACCCAAAATTTGTCTCAGTAACTGATGCCGGTCACATCTCAGTCTGCACCCGACCGATGTCGGTTCCCTGCAACTGCCCCCTTGTTGACGTCGTTTTCCCCTGGTCGATGCTGGTAGTTATCTACCCTGAGTCACCAACGTCGGGCTGCACATAGCCGACGTCGGTCCCTGTCTGGACGCCGATGCCGGTTTTCCTGCTGACGTCAGCCTCTGTGTTTTTCTAGTGAGACCTGACTTTTTCCTGCGAGCTCTTTTTGGATCAAATCCTTCTCCAAAACACCCTTGCTCTGCTCAAAATTCTTCTGCATCTTGTGCTGAACTCTATCCGTCACCTTCTCCTTGAAAACCAAGGCTTTCCTGTTCTTGTCACTAACATCGGATTCCTCAAGAAACGTCACCTTCTTCTTCTGCATACAGAAACCATGATCCATACCTTCCAAATCCGAAAGCATATCCTTTGACTCAAGAACAAGCATCTCCTTCTTATCTATGTGACCAAGCCTATCAAGCCACATCTCTGAATCTACAGCTGAAGTAGATAACCCAGAAAGAGAGTCAGTAATACAAGTAGATAGATAAAGCGTACCTACTTTCTTACCTCTAGCTACAACAAGTGTACCCTTGGTAACCTTCCAAGAGTCCGCTATGAGAGTTACTGTGCAACCCTCATCACCCAAACTTCTAATAGAAATCAAATTCTGCTCCAGAACTGGGACATGCATGACCTCCTTTAACACCCATGTGTTACCTGTCTGCAGTTTCAGCTTCACTTTCCCTTTGCCAACAATCTGACAAGGTTTACCATCCCCTACACAAATTTCTCCAAAGTCTCCCTGGACATACTCATGAAAAAATTCCCTATGTGGGGATGCATGAAAAGAGGCACCAGAATCTAAAACCCAAGATTCTACTTTATCCAAAGAACATACTAGAGCATCCCGTGCAGCGTAATCTGCAACATCTACTTCTTCTTCATGTCCTTCATGCTGATCTTCACCTGATCTGCAATCTCTCTTTAAGTGCCCTTGCTTTCCACACTTCCAGCAGGTTATTCTGCCATACTTGGACTTGGATCTTCTGCCTATCTTGGACCTTGATCTCCCATGCTCTATCTTCTCTCTTTGCCTTCCTCTACCTTCAACACTCAAAGCATTCCCTGATGACTCACCTATGATTTTCCTGCGTATCTCTTCATTCAAGATCACACTCACAACATCATCCACTTTCAAGACTTTTGAAGGAGACACAGTGTTAGAAACTGCCATTACCAAACCTTCCCAACTTTCAGGTAATGAACACAAGATTAAGAGAGCTCTAATTTCATCATCAAATACAATATTGACTGAACTTAACTGGTTTACCAAACCATGGAAATCACTAAGATGGCTATGAACAGATCTACCTTCCAACATTTACAAATTAAATAAACGCTTCATAAGAAATACCTTATTAAAAGCTGAGGGTTTTTCATATAAATTTGCCAAAGATTCCATCAACTCCACCGTTGTCTTACACTGTGATAATATGGAAATCACAGATGATGCAAGACTCAATCTAATAGATCCCAGAGCCTTCCGATCAAGAACCTCCCATTCTTCATCTTTCATATCCGAGGGTTTGCAAACAACCCCACCCAACGGTAAGTACAAATCTTTCTGATATAGATAATCCTCAATCTGCATCCTCCACAATTGGTAGTTCTTGCCATTAAATTTTTCCATCCATAGCTTACTGTCTTCTACCATTGCTCAACTCCCACTCAAATAGAAACCCTGTGAGTAACCTGTAATCAAAACACACTACCCAGATCTGATCCAATCTGTTAGTATCCCAACCAACAGCTCTGATACCACTTTGTTGGGGGATCACAAGAACAACACCTGTTCTGATCCCACTTTGTTAGGATCTTGCTCCTCAGAAAGAGCACAGTATGATTACCAAATATAAGCAATTATAAATGCAGAAATAACCAGAAATACAAGTAACTAGAATTCACCAATAGCACAGAATATGAGAGACAATACACTATCTTGTATTAACACTTTACAGAAAATAATACAATAAAGAGCCGCCACACTCTTCCACCTTACAGAGGCTTCCCACACCTCAAGTGTATAGTAATTCTTCTACAACACTCTCCTACCAAAAAAAATGGTCCCAACAACCAACTCAGAAACAGAATTGGTGTTCACCTCTCCAACTAGTCAGTAATAACCCTGCCAGTTCACCAAGCACTCTATAGTACTTCAAGTTGATCTCCCATGAACCTGCAACCTGCAATTCAACAGACCATACTTACACATGTAGATCTCCTATGAGCTTGCAACAACCTGCAACTCAATGATCTTATGCTTAGAAGGAACTTCCTTGCCTTCCTTATCTTATACCTATACAATACATGCCAATGGGTCTATAAATAGATCCCAGACTTAAACAATAACTTAGACTCTTAATTTAGACAATTATCCTCATAGCTCAAGACTCTAACTGGCCTTTACATGCAAACACTTCGTTCACTTAACTAACTGTCCGTGCAATGAACAGTTTTGGAACACACAGGCGACCGACGCCGGTCCCTGCTTGCCTGGTTCTGCCGACGTCGGCCGACTCCCTGCCATCGTCGGTGGCCTTTTGCACTGGTCATGACCGACATCGGTCCTGCTCCCGACACCGGTGCTCCTGGATCTCAGCGACCTTCTGTTCCTTCTGTTTGCAAAGAGTTGAAGCTTTTAGCTCCACAACTCAACAGGAACTATGACCTAATTGGGTACATAGCTTCCTTAAAAATGGCCAGCACTCCCAAGCACCAAACCTAGCCTTACCTAGAGCAGAGGAGGTATCCCATAGAGGAGATTCCTCAAAATTATGTGGACTTAACTCAAATCTCATTGGATGCCCTCAAACCATGGGAGTTTTTCTATGACAAGGTTTAGGCATACGACTTGACTAAGAAATTATAAAAGGGGATGAAGAAGAAGCTCACCTAATCGAATTGGAGTGAGGAGAAAATAGAGGCCTTCACAAAATACAAGTATTAAATCAAGAATCCATACTTTGGTTTGGATGATGAATATAGAGATGAAACCTTTGAGAAGCTCTGGGTTGAGTTTCATCTAGAGGAGCAAATAGAGGAAGAAGAATCCATTCCTAAAATTGTGAAAGGAGAAGAAGGAGAAGATACTCCCAGGGAGGACACAAGGGGCATGCCTCTATAAAAGGAAGAAATAGTGGAGGCACAAAAGCCTTTGATGTGGCCACCACCCATGTTCTCATACCCCATGGCCTTGTAGCATCAGTAATCTCCTTCTAGGTACCTCATAACTGCGTCATCTTAGCTGAAGCAGACTGAGGCACCCATTTCTAGCCCTCTGATGGAACCCCTATAGAAGAAAATTTGCTTCTCAGATCCTCTTATCTCCACCACCACCTCATTTCCCACTTCCCTATTTCCCTCCATGGTCTCACCCCTAGTTGAGCCATTCTTGACTGCCCAACCAAGTAATACCTTGGCCCCAATTTCCTCTTCTTCAACCCAGTCTACCACTAAGCTCTCCCTGCTTTCTTATATGATACTGATATCCTCCCACATGAATTTACTCACCCTCCTTGCCTTCATCATCTACCTCATCCTCCCTCATATTGTAATCACAATTCACCCTACCTTACGGGCTCCCACCTTTCTCCCCTTCTACCCTTACTATTCATTCACTGACTTCTATGAGAGTAGGGTTCACTTTTTCATAGTAGCAAGTCACTATTCCATTCATACTATCATAGGGAATCCCCTTCATAGGGGAAAGCATTCAATCATAAAATTAGTTACCAATAGCAGGTGGATGCAACAAGGGTGGTACAAATGGAAAGAAAGAGGGGGAAGTAGGCCAAGGCCTTTATTGAGACTCACATGCAATCATTTTATGACCCCACACAATAATCCATCATGATTGCTCATCTAACACCCCACATAGTCAAGTGCCAAGGACAAATGTAGCTGGGGAACTACACCATACAAATTGTCAGCCTTAACCTTAGTCAAGTCAGACCCATTAATAGGGTCAAGATTATGGAAGAGACATAAAAGTCCATGACCACAAACTATCTCAAGGTGGCTTGACAACTAGAGAAGACTAAATTGGAGCTTGCAAAGGTGAAGGCTATAATCAATCGCCTCAGTGCTAAGGCTAAGGCCAAAGATGTGGAGCTCAATAAGGTAAAGATCGACCTCTAGAGTTGCATCTCGAATGAAAGCTTCCAAGTAGAAGCCAACCTATAGATAACCACCAAAACCAAGCTATAAGAGAAGGAGAATGAGCTGTCTCAAATCCACTATAAGCTCTCTAATTCTGATTGGTATTTTTAATAGTTACAGTAGAAGACGTAATAAGAATGCTCGATAAAGTATTAAGAGATTGAAAAGATGAAGAATGACTTTGCCACTCACCCACAGGCCATCAAAATCCTTCTCATGATCCAATAGTTATACAAATCCTACTTGGAGAGGATCAAGGGCATGACTACTAACTTGAAGCCAATACTCACTTTCATCATAGAATCATAGAAACTAAGATCTCAAGTGAGCACATCTGTTGACCTAGTGATCACTTTTGTATCCCCTAAGGTCTCAGATTCACATAACCTAATCTAGAAGCTCTACAACACTTTAGAATAAATACTATGGGTAGTAGGGGTGGCCGATTAGAGGTAGGTGATGACCAAGGTCAATGAGTTTCTTATCTATAACAAGGTAGAAAATAAATATAAATCATTCCTTAATACCTTGGAATAGGTGATTTGAGATAGGTGGGGACACATCAAGTAGTTAGTCTAGTTGGGACTCCCCTCCCCTTTCTTGGCAGACAATAGCATCCTTCCATAGGACCAAATCAAGGCACTTCTAGAGTAGAAGCAGAATGATCAGATTGTATTCATGGTTCTTGGTCAATCACTTGATGTCTCTGAGGTGGAAAATATTTTACAACCACTTGCCAGTTGGAGTTCCATACGTTGGTGGTTGTTCAAGGCATGGGAAACATCTCCTTCAAGGAGATGATAGATCTAGATAGAGCCTTTGAGGCTCTCAATAAGAAGACCCAACCTAAGGAGGAAGAAAGGACATCATTGCTAGCAACCCTTCACAAATTATAGGTTTTTACACCTTCTTCCCATTTTTTCAATTTTGCTTCAATTGGTTCAAGTACCAAAGTTTTTGGTTATCTTACCCATAGGTGGATGCCCCTATGAGTCATCAGGAACTATGGATCAAAATCCACATTTGTTATTTTGGAGTAGTTTGTTTTTGGCTTCAGACTCGCTTGGTAGTTAACAGTTCCTTGATACCCTCTGATAGTTCCCCTTTTCAGTCTATTCTTTTCTCGGGGCCCCTTCTCAAATTTTTGCCTAACTACCAGTCTCCATCTGCTTCTTTTACGTGGTAGCATAACACTCATCTAGCTTGATGAAGCTCTTGTTTCACTTTAATGAAGCACCAACTTGACATGTGATGGTACTATGATCTTCAAAGCCTTATCCTTTTGGGTCAAACCTCTAAGTAATGCCATTGGTCAATAGGATGATAGACGGGCCCATAAAGTAGTTTTTAAAAAGATAGATACATTCTTTACATGTGGTACCCTCACACTCAATTTTATGAAGGGATGCCCAGCTTCCCTAGAAGAGTGTCTACTCGACACGTGATACCCCCATACTCAACCTCACCAAAGGAATCTCTAGTCTTATCAGAGAAGCACGAGCTTGACATGTGGTACCCCCTTGCTTATTTAGGAGCAATTTTGATCTATTAGACTTTGGAGCCACGTCATTGGTCAAAGGAAATAAAAGGGGACCCACCATACCATTATAATAGAGAAGAGATGATCCCTTCCACATGGTGCCACTTCGCTTCTCCTAAGCATAATAGTGGTAACAGAATATTACAACCCTACCATATCCAGGATCCAAATGTTAATTGCACTTATGAGCTCGAGACCCTCTTTTAATTACAATGACATCATCATGAGCATGAGAGCTAGAATCTCTAGGTGTTATCCATATAAGAGGTTGTCTCACCTATATATTCTAGGTTCATTCCTTTTAAGAGGGGGGTCATCTTGGATCTGCTATCTTTAGCTTTTACTGGTATTAGTTATTTATATACAATCGTATTGTAATAGACTAGGAATAGTAATTGTTAGGATTTTTCTCATCTGTAACCGTAATAGGCACACCTTACAGGTGTGATGGGAGGATTTGTATGTGCCTTTGTGGCCTTCTATATTCTGTTCTCCACTTAAAATGAAGGGGATGTGGTGTTCTATGTTATTTTGAGTGGAAAATTGTCTTTATTCACTATTTATTTTCTTTTGCTTCTATAGTGTGAATCTCTTCTTGCATTGTAGATCTTAATTCATGCTTTATGCTCCTTTATGGCCTATAATGTTTAAGGATTTATGTTATTTTATGCAAATATAGGTTAATGCTTTAAATCTCTTGGTGTATTGCCTTAGTGTTATTTTATTGTTATTTGCTTTCGCTTCTCTCTATCCCTTTTCATCCCCAAATTAAATGAAGAGCCAACTTCTAAAATTTCAGAGATTACTTTACAGACCGATTTTGATCCCACATCTGTAAAGCTTCTCATAGGAGGTTATTAAACTTAAGGTGAGAGTTTTAGGCATCAACAGGTTTTTCAAGCTTGTTATTATGTGCATGAGTTAGAGATCTTTGTAGATGACCTATTATGATTGATTTTATATGCAAACCCTAAACCTCCATGTTATTAGGGCATCTGGTTGACATAAGTAATAAAGTGTGTTTGTTAGTGGGCTAGGATGGACATCCTCAACACCTTGTTGTGATGAGAGTTGCCTACACACCAATACTCTGAAGAGAGATTAAGCCCGATGTAGCTATCCCCACCTAAGTGATGGTGCAAGTACAAGTGAAGCTAGTATGAATGTCATCTTGAGTGCTTTGAATGTACTTAAAACTATAAACTTGAGTAATATGATCTTAGGAGTGTTGTAGATGGTTGTACATGTAGAAGTGGGGTAGAATAGGATTTATAACCTTGATTTTGCACAACCTGTTCTGAGCTTGTTTGTGTAATTTTCATCTAATTTCCATCTAGTGGATAAAGGACTAAAAGACATGTATATATATATTTCTAGTGCTTGTGCAAGTTTTAAAAGAGGTCTAGGCCAACCCTAGGAGGTTACTCATTTTAAAAGATATCCATTAGTAAGAAAATGAGGGAAAAGGACAATAGTGCCAAAACTGGGACACTAACATGATGGGGTGCTACTGTCCCTATTATGTGCTAGTATCTAGGTAGCAGAACCTGAGGCATTAAGGCCAAGATGTCAAAGTGAGGGTTTGGAACTACTTTAGGGATGTTTAGGGAAACTTGTGGCCCACATGAATGTTGGACAAATGTCTAAATAGGTTTTGAGATAGGTCTAGGGCTCAGCTAAGGATGGATGGTCTTAAGTAATACTCTTCACACTCAAGTGGCAATTTTTAGGTGATTAAATTTGCACCATTTTATTATAGAAATGCAACAAAGTGAAATGACTAAGATAAAATAAAAATAAGCATACATAGACTTACCTAGGAGGTGAAGCCCATGAATATGGATATGAGTATGTGAAGCATGCTCCTTTGCATATCCTACAAATGAAACATGTATAGATCAATACTTACTTAAGAGATATCAAAAGTAAAAGATGAAACTAAGTAAAAAGATAGAGAGAGGAATGGAATGAATACACCTAACTAGGTATGCAAACCAATGCATAAACTTGATGAAAACCTATGTGTGTACATGTAGATAGTGATCAATTGATTAATATATTGGACTAAATTAATGTCTTGCTCAATCCCCATGTGTGGATGGCTCAAGAACTCAATCTTGTTTTGAATCCATCATTACCCACCCCTGCTTGGTGGATCATGACCTATGAATAGCTTGGATTAGATTGATGGTGTGTCCAATCCTATCATATAGGTGGCTCAAGAACTCAAGTAAACTATGACTCCATCATTTCCTACCCATGTGTAGTAGACGCATCTAAAACTGAAACTACATGATGTAATTGGAGATGTGTAACTATGTATGTTAATACTACAACCACTCAAGAATATTAGGCATCTCTAGGCCACTTGGGAATGCCAACCGCTATAGATAGAGTAAGGCATGAATCTGGCATGTAACCTAGAACATGGTGTTTGATGTATACAATGTAGATAATGATATGGAGTTTGTCATTCCATTTGATCAATTGATGTATAATTGAGCATACAAAAATAATGTGTTGCACACATGCCCCCAAATATGATATCTTAGTATATGGATTTTGGACTGAGATGTAATAATATATATCTTAACATTTGAACTAAAATGGGAATGATCATGTCACACATGATGCCCCCAATCTGAGAAAAATGGTATGAATATGAGTTAAACTAAGCCAAAATTGGTAATCTATAACTAAATCTATGTAAACCTGAACTATACCTATGATACTTTTATGGCCAATCTAGAATTTTTTGAAACTAGGGCTACCAAACATTAGTGTCGTATCTTGGACATTAGTGTCATGTGGTGCTAGTGTTCCAATTTGGGTGCTAATGTCTAATTATTCTAATTTATGTGTAACTAAAACTGATCTCCATGTCATTGTTTCCCATTGTGTTTTCCTGACTTTGATTTTTGTGTCATTGAGCTTATGTGCTAAAAATTATACTATGAGTGCATTCAGATAACATGATCTCTATGAGACAACCCTGTGAATGCCGAGGGGAGTTGTTAAATCTGTAAAAGAATTATGCTTAAAAGAAAAAGCTTTGTAAAATGTGTGTTAGTTGGAACATATATGATATCTATGTAATAAACTAATACAATGTGTATACATAACATCAGAATATAAGATAATCTAAGCATAAGTTTGTAATGTGTGATGTATGTTAGATCTAGCATTCACAAGGTTGTCAAGTTAGATATAAAAATGTATATGAACAACAAATTAAGTAATAATTGAGTAAATACCTAGGGGAGAGGGCATGATGTCCATCATGAAACCCAAGTAGGAAGGGGAGATGCATGAGGTCCCTCATGGCATCTAAAATTGGAGTGTGTAACAAGCAAGAGACAAGTGTTATGGCCATGATGCATACAAGATAACATACATATAACACACATGAGGCACACAATATAGGCCAAGGGGCAATGATACAAGGGACATGGGCACATGTCACTAAAAATGAGAAAGCAAGACATACAAAGACATGTTCAAATGCCCACATACATAAATAACAAGCAAGTTAGCGTAGAGACACATGGGAGGACATGTTTTAATGTTCACATACATAATCAGGGAGGCATACACAAGGACATGGACACATGTCCAAAGCTTACATATAATGAAAATAAGTGGTGTAGAGCCATAAAACAATGGCATATTCAAATACTCTTGAATAGAAGAAGCATAAAGACACAATACAATCTAAACTAGGAAAGCTAGAAATGAAAGTATGCATGAATATGTGGTACAAATCTGTATAAGAGCTAAGATGTACATAAGTTAAGTCTAAAGTAGTAGTAGTCAGCAAAAAATATGAGTAGGTGTAGGATGATCAATATCAAGATATAACAATGCTAAATTTATGATGTAGAGTTTAGAAAGATGTAACTTGGCAATTGAATTTGTGTATAGGATGCCCACAAATGGGTGAATGTATCAAATAAGGAACCATCAAATTTGGTCCTATATAGTGGACTTGAGTCCTGTATCAATCTACAAACAATCAAAAAGAACAAGTGAAACATGTATGCATGTTAAAAACTAATTATACTAAGATAACCAACATATGTAATGTCTAGAAAATATAAGAGATGTAAACATGGCAATGCATACAATCTATCATTTGTATTTTTGAGTATATATTTGAATGTTTTTGTGGTTTGACATATTACATTATTTTTATATTTTCTGGGTATAAGTTGTGTACAAGTAATGTGAAAAAAGTTTTTATTATAAAATCTCCTTAGATGCATGATGTTTAATGGGTTTTTGATTACCTTTCCATAAAGTGAAACTAGATGATATAATTTTGGGCTAAAATTTTCTGTGATTAAGTATGGGCCAAGCCAATTTTGATTGAATTTTCATTTTTTCTCTTCTTTGGCATTGATGTTTCTGAGATTTTTTTTAAAACTAGATCATTGAATTTGAATTCTTTGGTGTGAGCATGGTTATTGTAAGTCTACTAGATTCATTTCTTATATGCTCTAAGATGCTCTACAGTGTGAATGCATGTATGATCCAACTTTTCTAATTCATGTAGATGTCTTTCTCTACATTGATAATCTATAATGAGCCCTTTAAGGATGCCCATAAGGATGGAATTTATATTTCCAGTGAGATAACTAATTTTGTGCCATATACTAATGAATAGTGTGGTAGGCCCATAGTGCATAAATGAGTTGATTGTGCCAATCATCACCAAATTTGGTAACTATTTTGTTAAGGATATCATTAGTTATATTGTTTTTAGCTTCTGCTTGACCATTACCCCATGGGTAGTACATAGTAGAGAATGTGTGCCAGATTTTATATTTAGCACAAAATTTCTTCATTGTTTTGTTCTTAAAAGAAATTCCATTGTCTGTAATGATGGCCATTGGGAGGTCAAAATAGGAAATAATATTGGTCATGAAAAAATGACATATATCTTCTCCATTTGTTTATTGTAATAGAATGGCCTCCACCCATTTTATAAAGTATTCCATAGTTATGATAATGAATTTGTGACCTCCTATGGATTCTAAATTTATCTTACCAATTAGATCAAAATCCCATAGCATGAATGATGATGGGGATACTATGGGTTGTAGTTGCTATGAAGGGACATGGTGTAGGTTATCATGGTGTTGACATTTATCACATAACTTGACATATTTTTGACATTCATGTTCCATACTTGGCCAATAGTAACCTTGTCTAAATAATTTGTGTGACATTGCTTTACTGTTGAAATGGCCACCGTATTTGTTATCATGTACCTATTTGATAGCCAACTTAGCCTCCTTAGTTATCAAACATCAAAGTAAGTTTCCCTCAAAAGATCATTTAAATAAGTCCCAACCAATAATGACATTTAGAGGGAGTTTTGTATTAGTTTTCACTTTTCATTCCTTGTGAAATTGTCTAGTGTAATAGATTTGCGGAGAAAGTTGTACATATTGAAGAACCATTCGGATGCTATTGTATTACATGCATGGTAACTAAAAATGTTAGATCTATGAGATCAACATGGGACATTGATGGAGATTATAATTATTTGATAGTGAAGATAACATGGTATTCATCTATGTCAATGGGGATCAATGATGTTGCATTGGCCATTGCATCGACATGATGATTATCTTACGTGGAATGTTTTCAATAGATAAGTTTTCAAACTGAGCTTGTAGACATTAAACCATATTCTTTTAGGTAATGAGGTGTTATTATTTGGTTTAGTAGATGTATGTAATTTGATTAATAATTAATTATGAATCCCCATAAACATTAATTGATTTAATTTGTAGAACTTGTGCTGCTTGACTGCCTAGGATAAGGGCCTTGTATTATGTGATGTTGTTGGTACATGAAAAATTGATTTGCTAAGCAAGGTGTACTATGTGCCCAAACAACTTATTGAAAAAAATTCATACCCCAACACCAGATGCACATCTAGAATCTTTAAAGAACATTGTCCATGTGTTGGAAGTGGTATTATATGTTGTGAAGTCATCACAAAAATCATCATTAATAGGATTTGTGTCTAATAATGGGATTGCTACCAATTGATTTATAATTATCTAGCCTTTTACTAATTTTTATATGATAATCTTGAGGTAGAATTATGTGATTAACATAACCCATTTTGTAATACGGCCCGAGCGATGTGGTTTTGACATGAGGAACTTTAAAGGATCAACTTTTGTAATGACTTGTGTCTCATTGTTAATCATATAATGTCAGAGCTTCTAAGTATTGAATACGAGTGTGATCAATTTTTTCTATTATTAGATGATTTTATTCATAGTCAACAAGCGTATTACTGATGTAGTAAATAGATCACTCTTTATGTTGATCATTATGTTGTGTCAAGAGTGCACCGAGTGCATGATCTGTTGTTGAGAGGTAAAGGAGAAGTGGCTTATTGGGTGTTGGTGGTATCAGTACAAGAAGGTTCAATAAGTATTGTTTGAGTGTGTCAAAGATTTATTAACATGTTATGTTCCATTCAAATTTTATATCCTTCTTAAGTAATTTGGTGAATGATCAAGTCTTATTTTCTAGTTGTGTCATAAAACAACGTATTGATTGAATCTTGCCCTGTATGGAGTGAAGTTTCTTTAAGTCAGTAGGAGGAGGCATGTTTATTATTTATTTTAATTTATTTGGGTCAACCTCGATACCACATTGGGATATTATAAATACCAAGAGTTTACTGGATGAGACCCCAAAGATGCATTTCTTGGGATTTAGTCATACATTGTATTTTCTCAATCTTTCAAAAATCTGTCGTAAATCCATTACATGATGTTGTCACTCTTTTGATTCTATAAGCAAGTCATCAACATAATATTCAACTATATTATGAATAAGATCATGAAAGATATGGGTCATTGTTTGTTGATATGTTTCTCTTGCATTTTTTTTGATAGATACAGGGTTATTTAAGGCCCCCAGCCATAAAAAATAAAAATACAATAAACAACCATAAAAGGCTTGACATAAAGACTAGTCATAAGGCATAAAGCCATATACAGAAAACTAAGGAGCAAAAATATGGAAATCCTACCTACCACCCAAAAACCAACATTAACTTGTGGGATAATAGTCTAATATATTAGTTATTTTTCCTTTTTTACTTTTTTCTTTTAAACCTCCTGCCACATTTCTTATTCAACATTTACCATAACTAGTTGTTTATCTGATCTTTGTGTTTCCAAAGTTCTATTTTCATGCAAGTCCTTGTCTGAATCTGAGATTTTAGACACATGACCTCTTTTCATTCCCCTCATTGGTTGCTTCAAAGGGGAGGTCTAAACAATTTTTATCATCTCTTTTATGTGCACTTTGCCATTCATTGAAACAACTTTTTCTCCTTTATTACTATATCTCAATTCTATGTCAACTTGTATTTCTAGATTCTCAAAAACATCTTCTACCACTAGTGATGGATCATGCACATTCCATTTGTTTATTTTGGACTTTTCTACCTTTTTTTCATTGCTTGTGAATGCCCTTGAGGATAAAATGCAAAAAAGATGACCTGGTAATTTGCAATTATGGCAATTAAAAGCAGTGTTCTCATAATCAAGAATTTGAGTATGCTGATTTCTACCATACTTTAAAATGATTTTATCAGGAACCCCTTTGCTTAAATCTAGCTCAACACAAAAATGGGCATAAGTGCATAAATCTGTATTCCCCCTCTCATTATCATTTTTCAATAAAATCCCTAAAGTATTAGCTATATCTTTGTAAGCATGCCAAAAATGCAAAGGTAGATTAGGTAGATGAACACAAACTTGCACCTTGGTGACTAAGAGAGTGAGAGGGTTAAAATCTAAAAACCAAGGCGTGATGAACAAGCCCACAGTGCCCCAAAACCAAGGGCCTTCTGAGAGGCATTTTTGGTAATCTTGATGTTAATAGAAATAGACAACAAAAAATCCCTTAGAACACATATAAATTTCACACTGGCTTGTCCATGTCTCATGAACTCATTTATAAAAGGCTGATGTAGATGGCCAAATACCATTAAATCTGAAAATGATTGCATCTCTCACTAGATTATTAAAATAAACATCCACCTCTCCGTTTAAAATCTTCACAGAAGGGACCTACTTCGCTTGGTCAACAATGTAGACTTGAGGAGGGGGAGGGATTTTTGTTGGATTTGGGATGGGGGAAACATTTATGATTGTCGCATCTAGGGTTGATTTGACTACCTCTTTGAAAGATGATGGTTTCATGGAAGAAGCCTGTTTTGGTCCTGCAACACCCCCCTCAATCGAGAGGCCATGACAATGGTGGAATCCTTGCAAATCTGATAACGAGATAAAGGAAAAAAATCTTGGAGCTCTTTTTATTTGTAAACTAGACTTTGCATAGTCTTAGGGATCCTGATCAATTGCCGTAAATGCCCTTTTAAATCCAAAATCAGATCAAAAACTTTTAGCCAAAGATAAAGAGTATTACCTAATAGATATTTTATCATAAGCTAAAAATTATTACTCTCTACAACATCAGCATTTGGAAGAGCTAATCATGCATTATGGTACATAATATCTAGTAAAAGGCATGTGTTATCCTATGCAACATGATGGGAAGTCAGCGAGATCAACAATCAACCAAATGTATTACCTTGTATATCAATAGGGTGAGAACTCAATTATCCCTCTAATGGATTCATACGCTCCTCATATAGGTGAGTTTCCTTCTGATATCCATAATAATAAAAAATCCTCTCCAAATCCTTGATTTTCATGTTCTTAGTCTTTGTCTGTGGCTTCCTTCCATCACAGATCTCACCCTCACGTGCTACCATCGATCCATAAGGTAAATTATTGGAAACCCTAGCAAAGCCCATTCTCAACATCAACACTGTTTCTCATTACTCTTGCATTTTTTAATCCAAAAGGCATGACTATATAGTAGAAAGTACCTCATGGTGTGGTAAAATTAGTTTTTTCTTGGTCTTATTCAGTGATCTTGATTTGATTATAACTAGAAAAACCATCCATAAAAGAGAGCATTTCATACCTTGCTTTGGAGTCCACTATCATATCAATGTTGTGCCAAGGAAAATCATCCTTAGGACATGCATTGTTTAAGTGTCTAGAATCATAACAAAATCAATTCAACCATTGGGTTTAATAATAGGGATATTGTTAGAAACCCATTGGGGATGAGTAACTTGTCAAATGAAATTGATATCAAGGAGCCATTGGATCTTATCTTTCACTAAAAAATAACTTGGGGTACATTTTTCAATTTTTTGTTTAACCAACTTTACATTGGGATAGAGTGTAATCCTATATACTATGATTGAGGGATCAATGCCAAACATATCAAATAAGCCCGAGTGAAAACTTTAGGGAAATATTTCAAAATATGATGAATATCTATATCTTCTTCTTTACATAGGGCAACATCCAAAAATATGATGCAAGGATTAGTTACCATAATTGAATTCAACTATTTATTCATTAAGTAATGTAGATTGATCCATAATGTATGGTGTTGTAGGGATAATATCATATGTGTCAGGTGAAATATCATTAGAAATATATGAAAGCTCACCAAAACATGCATGGGCATTTATGGAATAAAGAAACCTATTATTATGATAGAAGGAAGGGATATCTGCGAATGCTCCTAAGAATTCTAAGAGAGCCTCATCATTAGAAAATTTGTCAAAAGTAGGTAAATTTGAAGAAACTGTATCATTGATAAGATCATGGTAAATAACTGAGAGTGTAGAAACATGGTTTACCATATCATTTGTCTATGAAATAGGTGGATAAAAAATTATATGCTGAGAAGTACAGTGAGAGGAATTGGCATTAGATGCACTATATTCATATCCAAGTCCTTGTCTACCTTGTTGATCATATACCTCAATGGGATTAAGGATTCCCTACTCATGCTTCCCAAGGCCCTGTCTTATGTAAACCATTTTTTGGAAATATCTCAATGCAAAAGGAGAAGTAAATCTATTATCCTATGCTTTGGAGGTGTTTAAGGGAGTTATACGTGAACTTTGAATAGTATACTAGAGGGGTGTTGCATTAAAATCCAGGTGAGGAATCTAACTGTGTGAAGGCTCTTTATGTTGATAATATTTGAATGGTCCTTGATCCATAGGACATGTAGATATGACCTTTGTAGATGAACTTTAAACATGTATGAAAAGTGGATGGAATTATGTGCATATCATGAATCCAAGGTCTTCCAAGCAATATATTGTAATTAATATCATTAGTCATAACTTGACATGTTGTAGGTAGCATTTTAGGCCCCAGTGTAAGGTTTAGTGTGATTTAACCCAAAACTTTGCATGGAATATTATCGAACCCTCAAATGTTCATATAAGAAGGATCTAAATCCTTAGCATGTATATTAAGAAGCTAAAGAAAAGAGATATTACAAATGTTCAATCCTAATCCATTATTGACTAAAATGTGTTTGAAACCCACTTCATTAATTCATAATATAATGTAGAGAGGCATGTGTAAATCTATGGTGTTCAGATGTGGGAGATCTTCCTTTTCGAATGAACTATGCTCTTCAGTCCATTTCATAGTATTAATTATGGAAGTAACATAACCAGGCTCTGTTACACAAGGCACCTGAATATCACATAGTGTTGCATACAAAATGTCTTTGTATGTAAGAATGTTGTAGGAGCTCTAAACTAGAAACTGTGGCTGAAGAAACATTGCTCTGGGCGATGAAAATATAGCCATGGGTTTTACTAACTTGTCATGATTCAGGACCATATGTGGACATAATAACGTAGATTTCAAAGTTTACTACAAGCATAGAACTAGAAGTAAAGGTGGGATAGTAGCTAGATGTGTGGGGTCAAGAAGTAGGAGGGATAAGTGAGACCTATGAGTTTCTCTTATGCCTAGTAATGATAGGTAAGGAATCAAATTGAACCAAAGAGCAAAAGGCATTTAAAAAAGACCTATTAATTTTAGGTAATGAATTTGGTATCTTATGTACTATATCTTCTACATGTTTAAAGATTTTCCTCTTAATTGAATTCCACATAAGAGAAAAATAACATGCTAAAGAAATAATGAAACATGACATACATTTCAATTGATATAATACATAATGTATACATGTGTTTATGTCTTTTTTGAGTCCATTATGAATTAAAGGAAACAAGCATGCAAATGAAAGTATTAGACTTTGCCTTAAAAAGTGATAAACTTCTTCTGTCATTATTATCATGATTATACCAAATAAAAAGTAGAAGATATATGGATCTGAAATATGAATATGGATCCTAAAATGTTGGAAATATAAACCCTAAGGTTATATAGGGTTAGGGTTTGTGTGATATTCAAAGTAAGTCAGGTTCACCAAATGTTTTAAATTTTTTGGACTTAATGAATGTAAATCCTAGGTTGCTAAAGGTCTGAGTATAGTAAATCAGGGTAAAAATATGTAATAAATACAACCATTGATTTGTAACAAAATTGACTGAGTTTGACCTTTCTAAAAATAACAGTAAATAATTTAAATAAGTACTTACCTAAAAATTGACTAAAATAAGAGATTTGGAGGCTACAAACTAAGAAAAAGGCTGATCTGAGTGTTATGGATAGGATCCATGTGTCAAAACCCTTCTTGGACAGTAGTGCCATGTGGCGATAGTGTCCTTTATGTAGATATGTTTTGAGATTCTTGGTGCACCTGTGTTTGGGTATGCCAAACTTGTTTTGTGTGCACGAGTTTTGAATCTTTGTAGATAACTTATTATGATTGATTTTATGTGAAAACCCTAAACCTCCATGTTGCTAGGGCATTCGATTGGCACAAATAGTAGTGTGTTTTTTAGTGGGGTAGGTTGGATATCCTCAACACCCCATTGTGATTAGAGTTACCTACATACCAATACTCCAAAGAGGGATCAAGATTGATGTAGTTCTCCCCACCTAAGTGCTGGTGTAAGTATGAGTGAAGCTAGTATGAATTCTAATTTGAGTGCTTTGAATGTGCTTGAGACTAGAAACTTGAGTAATCTGAGCTTAGGAATGTTGAAGATAGTTGTATGTAGAAGTAGGGAAGAATAAAGATTGATAACCTTGATCATTCACAACTTTTTCTGATTTTGTGTGTGTAACTTGCATCTAATTCCATTTAGTGAATAAAGGGCTAAAATTCATGTATATATATTGTTTTGGTGTTTTTTTAGGTCTTAAAAGAGGTCTAGGATGACCTTAGAGGGTTTCTCATTTAAAAATATATCTATTGGTAGAAAAAGGAGGGAAAAAGATAATAACACCAAAACTGGGACACTAGTGTCATGGGGCGCTATTATTCCTATTATGGCGCTAGTGTTCAGGTGGTAGAACCTGAGGCACTAAGGGATAGGATGTCAAGTGAGGGTCTAGGACTATTTTAGTGATGTTTAGGGATGTTTGTGGCTCTCATGAAGGTTGGATAAGTGTCTAAATAGGCCATGAGATAGGTTTAAAGCTAAGCTAGGGATGGGTGGTCTCAAGTAACACTCTTAGCACTCAAGTATCATTTTTTGGTGATTACAGTAGCCTCACCTTTATTTAGACTAGGAGATTTAAGAATATCTGGGCTACTATTTTTGAGCCCAAGAAAACTATTTCTTCTTGGTGCTTACTTTACCAAGGCCTTCCTATCAATGATAAATTGTTACACATGGGGATTTCTTCTCCTGGATGCCCAACTTGTGGTCAATTTGAGTCCCTTAAACATATTTTTTGGTTTTGTGTCAAGGCTTAAGATGTTTAGAATTGGATTCACTCATTATTCCAACCCTATAGGCCTAATCCTTTCTCCTGGCATCTCATTCTTCCAAGGGATTAATTGGCTTTGCCTTCAAAGTTCAAGCAATTTTGACATATTTTTTACATTGAAATTTTATTTATGTTACAGAAAGACAAATGTTTTTAATTTTAATCAATAAATTTTTACCAGAGAGTTATCTATTTCTAACCAAATATATATGTCATCTAGTGTTATGATTTAGATCTAGGTGTAATCCAAAAAAGTAGAAATGGAGGTTCGACACCTCTGCTCTTTCCTTGACCACTAGGGCTGTGCTCCTTGCATTGTCAATAGAGTTCCAACAAAAGATTCCCAATAGATTGGGCATAATAGAGATAAATATTGGAGGGGATGTGGTTGGGCAAGGCACCATGGCCTCTACATATTTTAGAGTCGCTCTGCCTTCTCCCTCCTCCTCCTCCTCCCATGTTGGGTTCCTCTCTCTTTAGTGGATTTAGAGGTTGTTTGTCACCCAATACTAACCATGTTAGGTTTGACGTTCGGGGTGGGGATGGGTAAGACAAGTTTCCCAAGTCAAATCTTGTTATATACCCCTACTGTGATCAAAATGAAGAAAAAGAAGAAAATAAATAAGAGGAAGGTCAGACCATACCTGATACTCATCCTTTAATGCCTTCTCTATCTGTGGGCTTGGTGGCTTTGGTTGCTTGATATGGCCTCTTTTTATATCATGTACTACTGATGTTAGCTTAATGTAATCCATTTTTTATTTCTCAGGTTCTCCTGTGTGTTGTGACTTTTGGGTGTGCTTCATACCACCCATCATTTTTATCGTACTTGTATTATTTTTTTATTTTAATATGATGCAAATTTTAATTAAAAATAATGTATTCAAAACATTTGAGCAAGAAACACTAAATAGATGAAACAACATCTTGTTTTGCAACATTCTTTGGGGCAACTATTTTTCCCTTTTTTTAATTCTAATTTAAGAACTTTTAGGGTATGATTTCATGGAGGGGGGTCACTAAAACCAGTAGAGATATCTTAAATATGTCAAGTTATATTACTATTAAAGGTTATCTTAGGATTTTTACATACCACATTGATTAATAATTTCATTACCTTCTCTAACAATTTCCCATGCAACACAAAAATAGTTATTGTTGGCCTTTCCATGGGACCATATTCTTAGTGTGTGTTGTTGAGAAAATTTTAGATCCTTTTCTACTTTAGTGGTATCATGAATTTTTTGAAATTTTATTGTGCTACAAAAAATTAGTTGTGAAATTATAGAAATTGTGAAATGATCTAGATTTTTGTCAAATATTAATATTAAAAAAAAAAAAAAAACATTCAAGATGCCATGGAGACCACCCAAAAAAAAAGTCTTTGTGTTAGGGGAGAGGGATAAGTAGTTGGGACCCATAACTTTGGAATCCCACATCTTTTGCACAATGCCACCTCATCATACCAAATTTGACATATAGTTGGTGGAAGGTCTTTTTGCCCTGAATAGGTGATTTGGGAAGTGATTGAATTTTTGTAGAATCCACACCATGTTTTCTACATTGAAAGTTCATTTATACATAATTTTTAAAGTATAACCAAACATTGACATGTATATGTCCAATTGTTTATGAGAATGTGACCATTAATTAAATATATTTGTATTCATTGTTTTAAATTTAATATGGAAATATGTTTATAAAAGGACATAATATAAAACCTAAATATTATTAATACAAAGTGAAGGGGCCATAATAGAATACTCTAATAGTGTTTGTTTATAAGAATGAGACCATTAATTGAATCCATTTGGTCTCATTATTTCAAATGTGATACAAAAATATGCCCAAACAAGGACATAATATAAAACCTACATATCATTAATACAAGTGAAGGGACTATTATAAAAGACTCTAACAATGTTTGTTTAGAGAATGGGACCATTAATTGAACACATTTGGTGTCATTTTTCTAAATGTAATATGGAAATATGCCCAGGTAAGGACATAATATATATAAAGAGAGTATGAATGAATTTAAAAAGTGTTAGGTTGTGGAGCTAAAAGCTTCACTGATGCAGACATGGAGGAGGTTACAGGATGAGTTACTGAGTGTCAGAAGAAACTGGCGTTGGTCTGGCCAACCGACGTCGGCAGGATAAGACAGGAAGGCAACCGACGTCGGTCAGAGATCGGCCGGTGTCGGCGACCCCCAGGCAGACAGGGACCGACGTCGGTCGCCTGTGTGGTTCGACTGCGAGTTTATTACGGGCAGTTAGCTAACGAACCAAGTGTTTGCATGATTAGAGCTATTTTTAGACTGAGAGCTGCGGATCTAATTATTGTAATTAGATGTCTAATCATTGTTTGGATGAGATCTATATAATAGACTCATGGTTGTATTGGAAAAGTGTTCTAGTTTGAGTTGAGCAAAGTTAGCTCCTTCTGTGTGTGAGGTGAGCAAGGGTGTTCCTCCTAGTTCCACAGTAGTACCAAGGTAGGTGCTGGTTTTGAAGAGTCAGTAGGATTCTTCAGGTGTGTAGGATCTTGGTCACAGGTGCATGGCCTATATAGGAGATCTACATGGTAAGTAAGATCGTTGATCTGCAGGTGTATGTGTGTGCAAGGTCAAGGTTCACAGGTGTGCAGAACCAGGTTGATTTGCAGGTGTGCAAGATCAGATAGGACAGCAACACAACAGGGAGTAGAATCAGGCAGGATCTACTTGGAGTACAGGTGTGTACTCGGATAGAGCAAAGAGGAAGGCAAGGGAGTTCCTTCCATAAGTATGGTCTGTTGAAGTGCAGGTTGTTGCAGGTTCATGGGAGATCTACTTGAAGTACCTTGAGTACTTGTGGAGTACGTGGAGTACTTGTGGAGTGCGTGGAGCACTTGTGGTGTGCGTGGAGCACAGGAGGTGAACACCAACTCTGTATTTGAGTTGTGTGTTGGGACCTGAGAGAGAGAGCTTAGAGGAGAGAATTATTGTTCACTTGAGGTGTGGGAAGCCTCTGAAGAGGTGGTGGAGAAGAAGTGGGATCTTCTTTATTGTATTCTTTTCTGTATAAGTATTAATACAAGTTGTGTATTGTCTCTCATATCTTGTGTTATTCTGAATTCTAGTTACTTGGTGAATCTGGTTAATTTCCGCATATTAAGTTGCTTGGTTTGGTAATCAATTGTGTGCTTTCGGTTTATTCCCAACACGTGGTATCAGAGCAAGGTTGTTGGCTCATAGCTTGATACCACTATCACGTGGTATCAGAGCTAAGGTTGCAGGGAGCAGGTTTGTGTTTGGTTACAGGTCACTCTCAGGGGTTTCTGATTGAGTGGGAGTAGAGCAATGGCAGATGAAAGTAAGCTAAGAATGGAGGAGTTGAAAAGCACAGATGGTTACTCACGGTCCTATGGAAAGAAAGAGTAGGTAAAAGATTATTGTTGGTGGGTAGCAGATCAGCATGAAGGAACTGAAGACGCAGATGTTGCAGGTGTTATTGCATAGGATGCTTTTGGAGGTTTCTTGGATAAAGTTGAATCTTGGATAAAAGATTCGGTTGCCTCTTTCCATGCAGCCCCAGGTAGAGGAGCTGGTGAGCCTTGCCAAAGAATTGGCAAAGGGGAAGTGAAGCTGAAATTGCAGGCGGCCAACACACAGGTGTTGATGAAGGTCATGCAGGTCCCAGGTTTGGAGATATGGCTAATTTCTTTAGAAAGATTGGGTGATAAGAGATGCACAAGAACTCTCACAGCGGATGCACTTGAATTAGCTGGTGGTAAGAAAATAGGTACTCTTTATCTACTTGTTTATATTACTGATTCTTTTTTTGTTGCAGAGACGTGGCTTCGTAGGCTTGGTCACATGAGCAGGAAGGAGATGCATGTTCTTAAGCGGAAGACAGATATATTTGACAGGCTTAAGAACTGGAAAGCCTTGGTGTTTATGGAGGAGATGGCAGACAGAAACCAGTGGATGGTGCTGGATACTTCTGAGCAGGGCAGTTTGGACATGGGTTTTGATTCAAAGGAGCTCGCGGGTAAAAAGTCATCACTCACAGGCGAACACAGGTACCGGCGTCGAACAGACAGGTGCCGATGTCAGTCATGTGCAGACCGAAGCCGACGATGTCGGGCATGGTAAGACCGACATCGGTCAGGAGGACCGACGTCGGCAGTAGGTAAGACCAATGTCGGTCAGGAGGACCGACATCGGCAGCAGGGACACCGATATCTGCAGGGTCGGTAGTCAGGGACAGACGCATGGAACCGATGTCAGTCAGATGCAGACTGTGGAGTGACCGAGGTCGGTCACTGTAACAGATTTTGGGTGGACAGCACGCTGTCAAGGAGTCTCAAACACCCATACGGAGGACTGAAGACGTAAGTAGGCCCTCAAATTCGTTGTTCCTCTTCTTTATACATGTTGCTGATTGTAGAGCAGGAAGGATCCAGGAAATAGGTGTGAGCTTGGCATGGATGAGGATGTGTTTCCTTGGAGGAGAATCAAACAGGTGTTTTTGGTAAGGTTGCCAGCGGAAGAAAGCACAGAGACGAATGGATACCTTAGTTGAAGAATAGAGTGAACGGATACGTGAGACAGAAGACCAGGCATATGGTCTTGAGGAGCTGTAGGATAGTGGTATAGGTTTTGACAGGTGGAGGACGAAGCATGGCTTCAGTCAATGTCAGGGTAACTACTGTGGTTTGTCTTACCAGGTGGATGATGAGTCGCGACATCATTCTGTTGCTGTATGTGGATGGTATGTTTTGCTAGCAGGGTTTGTACATACAGGGTTTTGCTGAGCTAAGGGTAAGATTAGTTCAGTGGCATGTCATGAGGAGTTTGGAGCAGCAAAATTCTTTGACATGGGAGACATGGAGATCACAGGTTGATTTTGTCTCCAGTGGGAGCTGATGTGAATCAGGTGTTGGCGAGGTTCAGGATGCAGAGCTGGAGCACACTAAGGGCTGGACAGGTACAGTGTCCAAAATCACATGAGGTTTGGTATAGACCCGAGTATTCCCATGCAGTGGGAGCTGTTAGAGAGTTAGGAGCCAATTCGGGGAAGTGAGTTCTCAGGAATTTGAGAGGGACCAGCATCAGGTATACATGCAGGGTCAGGGCTTCACTACATGGATTTGTAGGTTCGGATGTGGCAGGGTACTCGGATGATAGGAGGTACACCATGGGATGTGTGGTGGGTTGTCTTCAGGATTGAGCTTGAAGAGGGATATAAACCAGGAAATAGATTAGACAGGGTACAAGTACAGGTACAAGTACAAGTACAGTGCAACTATTTATCTCCAAGTGGGAGATTGTTAGGTTGTGGAGCTAAAAGCTTCACTGATGCAGACATGGAGGAGGTTGCAGGATGAGTTGCTGAGTGTCAGAAGAAACTGGCGTTGGTCTGGCCAACCGACGTCGGCAGGATAAGACAGGAAGGCAACCGACGTCGGTCAGAGATCAGCCGGCGTCGGCGACCCCCAGGCAGACAGGGACCGACGTCGGTCGCCTGTGTGGTTCGACTGCGAGTTTATTACGGGCAGTTAACTAACGAAACAAGTGCTTGCATGATTAGAGCTATTTTTAGACTGAGAGCTGTGGATCTAATTATTGTAATTAGATGTCTAATCATTGTTTGGATGAGATCTATATAATAGACTCATGGTTGTATTGGAAAAGTGTTCTAGTTTGAGTTGAGCAAAGTTAGCTCCTTCTGTGTGTGAGGTGAGCAAGGGTGTTCCTCCTAGTTCCACAACAGTACCAAGGTAGGTGCTGGTTTTGGAGAGTCAGCAGGATTCTTCAGGTGTGTAGGATCTTGGTCACAGGTGCATGGCCTATATAGGAGATCTACATGGTAAGTAAGATCGTTGATCTGCAGGTGTATGTGTGTGCAAGGTCAAGGTTCACAGGTGTGCAGAACCAGGTTGATTTATAGGTGTGCAAGATCAGATAGGACAGCAACACAACAGGGAGCAGAATCAGGCAGGATCTACTTGGAGTACAGGTGTGTACTCGGATAGAGCAAAGAGGAAGGCAAGGGAGTTCCTTCCATAAGTATGGTCTGTTGAAGTGCAGGTTGTTGCAGGTTCATGGGAGATCTACTTGAAGTACCTTGAGTACTTGTGGAGTACGTGGAGTACTTGTGGAGTGCGTGGAGCACTTGTGGTGTGCGTGGAGCACAGGAGGTGAACACCAACTCTGTATTTGAGTTGTGTGTTGGGACCTGAGAGAGAGAGCTTAGAGGAGAGAATTATTGTTCACTTGAGGTGTGGGAAGCCTCTGAAGAGGTGGTGGAGAAGAAGTGGGATCTTCTTTATTGTATTCTTTTCTGTATAAGTATTAATACAAGTTGTGTATTGCCTCTCATATCTTGTATTATTCTGAATTCTAGTTACTTGGTGAATCTGGTTAATTTCTGCATATTAAGTTGCTTGGTTTGGTAATCAATTGTGTGCTTCCAGTTTATTCCCAACACGTGGTATCAGAGCAAGGTTGTTGGTTCATAGCTTGATACCACTATCACGTGGTATCAGAGCTAAGGTTGCAGGGAGCAGGTTTGTGTTTGGTTACAGGTCACTCTCAGGGGTTTCTGATTGAGTGGGAGTAGAGCAATGGCAGATGAAAGTAAGCTAAGAATGGAGGAGTTGAAAAGCACAGATGGTTACTCACGGTCCTATGGAAAGAAAGAGCAGGTAAAAGATTATTGTTGGTTGGTAGCAGATCAGCATGAAGGAACTGAAGACGCAGATGTTGCAGGTGTTATTGCACAGGATGCTTTTGGAGGTTTCTTGGATAAAGTTGAATCTTGGATAAAAGATTCGGTTGCCTCTTTCCATTCAGCCCCAGGTAGAGGAGCTGGTGAGCCTTGCCAAAGAATTGGCAAAGGGGAAGTGAAGCTGAAATTGCAGGCGGCCAACACACAGGTGTTGATGAAGGTCATGCAGGTCCCAGGTTTGGAGATATGGCTAATTTCTTTAGAAAGATTGGGTGATAAGAGATGCACAAGAACTCTCACAGCGGATGCACTTGAATTAGCTGGTGGTAAGAAAATAGGTACTCTTTATCTACTTGTTTATATTACTGATTCTTCTTTTGTTGCAGAGATGTGGCTTCGTAGGCTTGGTCACATGAGCAGGAAGGAGATGCATGTTCTTAAGTGGAAGACAGATATATTTGACAAGCTTAAGAACTGGAAAGCCTTGGTGTTTATGGAGGAGATGGTGGACAGAAACCAGTGGATGGTGTTGGATACTTATGAGCAGGGCAGTTTGGACATGGGTTTTGATTCAAAGGAGCTTGCGGATAAAAAGTCATCACTCACAGGCGAACACAGGTACCGGCATCGGTCAGGAGGAACCGGCGTCGAACAGACAGGTGCTGATGTTGGTCATGTGCAGATCGAAGCCGGCGATGTCGGGCATGGTAAGACCAACGTCGGTCAGGAGGACCGACGTCGGCAGTAGGTAAGACCGATGTCAGTCAGGAGGACCGACGTCGGCAGCAGGGACACTGATATCTGCAGGGTCGGTAGTCAGGGACAGACGCATGGAACCGATGTCGATCGGATGCAGACTGTGGAGTGACCGAGGTCGGTCACTGTAACGGATTTTGGGTGGACAGCACGCTGTCAAGGAGTCTCAAACACCCATACGGAGGACTGAAGACGTAAGTAGGCCCTCAAATTTGTTGTTCCGCTTCTTTATACATGTTGCTGATTGTAGAGCAGGAAGGATCCAGGAAACAGGTGTGAGCTTGGCATGGATGAGGATGTGATTCCTTGGAGGAGAACCAAACAGGTGTTTTTGGTAAGGTTGCCAGCGGAAGAAAGCACAGAGACGAATGGATACCTTAGTTGAAGAATAGAGTGAACGGATATGTGAGACGGAAGACCAGGCATATGGTCTTGAGGAGCTATAGGATAGTGGTACAGGTTTTGACAGGTGGAGGACGAAGCATGGATTCAGTCAATGTCAGGGTAACTACTGTGGTTTGCCTTACCAGGTGGATGATGAGTCGCGACATCATTCTGTTGCTGTATGTGGATGGTATGTTTTGCTAGTAGGGTTTGTGCATACAGGGTTTTGCTGAGCTAAGGGTAAGATTAGTTCAGTGGCATGTCATGAGGAGTTTGGAGCAGCGAAATTCTTTGACATGGGAGACATGGAGATCACAGGTTGATTTTGTCTCCAGTGGGAGCTGATGTGAATCAGGTGTTGGCGAGGTTCAGGATGCAGAGCTGGAGCACACTAAGGGCTGGACAGGTACAGTGTCTGAAATCACATGAGGTCTGGTATAGACCTGAGTATTCCCATGCAGTGGGAGCTATCAGAGAGTTAGGAGCCAATTCGGGGAAGTGAGTTCTCAGGTATTTGAGAGGGACCAGCAGTAGGTATACATGCAGGGTCAGGACTTCACTACATGGATTTGTAGGTTCAGATGTGGCAGGGTACTCGGATGACAGGAGGTACACCACGTGATGTGTGGTGGGTTGTCTTCAAGATTGAGCTTGAAGAGGGATACAAACCAGGAAATAGATTAGATGGGGTACAGGTACAGGTACAGGTACAGTGCAGCTGTTTATCTCCAAGTGGGAGATTGTTAGGTTGTGGAGCTAAAAGCTTCACTGATGCAGACATGGAGGAGGTTGCAGGATGAGTTGCTGAGTGTCAGAAGAAACTGGCGTTGGTCTGGCCAATCGACGTCGGCAGGATAAGACAGGAAGGCAATTGACGTCGGTCAGAGATCGGCCGGCGTCGGCGACCCCCAGGCAGACAGGGACCGACGTCGGTCGCCTGTGTGGTTTGACTGCGAGTTTATTACGGGCAGTTAACTAATGAACCAAGTGTTTGCATGATTAGAGCTATTTTTAGACTGAGAGATGCGGATCTAATTATTGTAATTAGATGTCTAATCATTGTTTGGATGAGATCTATATAATAGACTCATGGTTGTATTGGAAAAGTGTTCTAGTTTGAGTTGAGAAAAGTTAGCTCCTTCTGTGTGTGAGGTGAGCAAGGGTGTTCCTCCTAGTTCCACAGCAGTACCAAGGTAGGTGCTGGTTTTGGAGAGTCAGCAGGATTCTTCAGGTGTGTAGGATCTTGGTCACAGGTGCATGGCCTATATAGGAGATCTACATGGTAAGTAAGATCGTTGATCTGCAGGTGTATGTGTGTGCAAGGTCAAGGTTCACAGGTGTGTAGAACCGGGTTGATTTGCATGTGTGCAAGATCAGATAGGACAGCAACACAACAGGGAGCAGAATCAGGCAGGATCTACTTGGAGTACAGGTGTGTACTCGGATAGAGCAAAGAGGAAGGCAAGGGAGTTCCTTCCATAAGTATGGTCTGTTGAAGTGCAGGTTGTTGCAGGTTCATGGGAGATCTACTTGAAGTACCTTGAGTACTTGTGCAGTACGTGGAGTACTTGTGGAGTGCGTGGAGCACTTGTGGTGTGCGTGGAGCACAGGAGGTGAACACCAACTCTGTATTTGAGTTGTGTGTTGGGACCTGAGAGAGAGAGCTTAGAGGAGAGAATTACTGTTCACTTGAGGTGTGGGAAGCCTCTGAAGAGGTGGTGGAGAAGAAGTGGGATCTTCTTTATTGTATTCTTTTCTGTATAAGTATTAATACAAGTTGTGTATTGTCTCTCATATCTTGTGTTATTCTGAATTCTAGTTACTTGGTGAATCTGGTTAATTTCCGCATATTAAGTTGCTTGGTTTGGTAATCAATTGTGTGCTTCCGGTTTATTCCCAACAAAAAGAAATAAATAGTGTAAATGAATTACATACCTAATTTCCATTTAATTATAGATTCTACCAAATACATGTCTAGCATTTAATAGTTACAATCAAGAATACATCCCCATCATGAATCAAAGTTTTGTGACATATTAAACTGAATAATACATACAAGGAATACAAATAAATTAAAGCACAATAATTGTTGTTTTCATCCCCCTGTTGGACAAGAATTTTGTTATGATGCTTAAAATATTAATTGTATCCATGTATAACTAGTGAATGTGGGGTTTTTAATTTTCACTCCTTATCTTACATGTACTTCAAATAACTACATTTACATACTTACACATTAGTCAATCAAAGCCACAATTGAGATCCAACATCTATTGCAATATCCTTTGCTTCAAATCTATAATGCAAATATGGATAATGTTTGAATTTAATCAATAAGCCAATAAAAAATCTAGGTCAACTGGTGGTGATGTTGTTGAGGGATCAAATTGATATGATCTAGTGTTCACTCTACTAACCATTTTAGAATTCACATGATTAGAGTTTAAGCATGGAGCACTGTGGTCATGTGGCTTAGTATGAGCATTGTGGGCAGTGTCATTGTTCTCAATACTGTTTAGATCATACATAGTCCATTGGCCTTAAGGGGAAATTAAAATTCTCATATTGATCTGATTAGTTCCAAACCTTTCCTATCCTCATAGAGAAGAAGAGGGGATTAAGTAAGGATACATTTTAAATTAGCATTTAGTACTAGGTATTTGAGAATTTTACCTATGAGCATTTTTATTGAACCCACTTTGTGAGATTTTATCTGATAATATCCCAAAAAGAATGTTGTAATGTGTTGAATACTAAGGTTTCAAAGGATATACCTATAAAGACCAAGAAACATTTTTATGATTTTATATTTTATATACATTGGATCGGGGTTGGAATAAATGATCAACATGACATTGAGGATATAAGTGAATAGTGCAATTATGGAGTCGTATGCCATAGATCCCATAGAGTCTATGAGAAGATATTTCCATTTAAGGGCATTCATTTCAAATAATATATAGAACAATCCTACCTACTCATTAAATGGTTATTTCTCCATTTTATACATTGAGTTGGTTTTAATGATGCGCTAATATCAAAAGTCAAGAAATCTGAAAGCCTCTTTTTAATATGGGGATCATCTGTATGAATATAAATTTATGCCAATTAAGGGATAACTCACATAATTCCTGACACTAAAGGGTCTGAAACTCACAGTGCAATGCCCAATTAGTATTTAAATGATTGACAAAGTTTTTAAAACCACATTGAATCCAAGATCCCATGTCAATAGTCTAAAATAGAAACATAATTACCTGGGATTGCTCTTCCTTGGATTAGTGTCACCAAAATCCTTAGCATTCTCTTCATGTTTGATAAGTGTGACATAAGTCCCATCCTTGCCCTTTGATATATGATCATCATGAGTACCCATCTCCAGAATGCTCCTTCTGAATAACAACTACTATATCTACCTTCTTGATAGTTGATAAATGATGCACCACAACTATAGTTATTCTTCTTATCATGAAGCGGTCAAGAGCCTCTAACTAGTTTTTTTGATTCAACATCCAAAGTGTTGGTAAATTTATCAAGAAGAAGTATGGTGGGGTTCCTAAGCATGACCATAACTATTGTAATGAGCTATATTTGACCTCTAGATAGTTTTCCTTCTCACTCACCAACTTGCATAATTTGTAAACTATAACATTACAGTCCTTACTCATGATCCACAAAATTTAATGTTGTATGGTGTGAAATTTATAAACTTGAGACTAGGGGGACAAGACCTATATATCATAGTCAGTTGGGAGCTTTGTCATAAAAGAGTGCACATTCAAAACTCATGTGACTTTCTCTACTTCTACCTAGGTAGCATCCTCGCTTATTAACAACATGTTTTCTTTGATACTCATTGCAAACAACATCAGTTTCAATTTTCGGCTCATAGATAAACATTTTGATGTTGTGCATGTCGAGCAACACTTCACCTTCATTACAACTAGAAAAATATAATCAAAATATTTGGCTAACATAAATTATAAATTCATTCTAAATCTTAAATTATGATCTGGTTACCTAAAATAGGGTTGTAAAATCATTCGATCAGAGCAATTATAATGCTCTTTCTAGAGCCACCCCTACAAACCATGGCTAAAGTTTTTCCCTACTATAATGTTGAGCATAAAACCATTAAGACTAGACATTTCAGGTTTGGATGGATAAGAAAACCTCATGTTTCATAGCTCCACTTCTCTAGTGACAAACCTACTAAATAGTAATAATAGTAAAAATTTATCAATTACACTGGTAAAGGAAGATTTGACAAAAATCCTCCTCAAGAATAACATATAGGGTACCTTATGAGTCCATTCTCGTTACACTAAAAACACCTTACCACCATCAAACTCACCTCTTTTTTGAATACCTTATAATTGCCATTGCAATTAGGATAAGGAATAAACCTCACATCACCACACCCATCACAGGGATCAAATTGAGTATTCACATGAAAACCTTCTAGATACACATTGTTGCTTAAGGGGATTTGAGGTAGTCATCAATGTACATGTTGTTGTTTAATAACCCTAATGTGGGATTCTTGGCATCAAAATTTGGAGCTAAAAGGTTGAAATTTGAATAAATTAGAACCAAACTTTGGAGCCAAAAAGTTAAAATTTAGATAACTTGGAGCCAAAAGTTTGAAATTTGAATAATTTGGATCCAAAAGTTGGAACCCAAAAGTTGTAATTTGTATAACATTATATCTATTAATTTGGCAAGAAAGATGTGATATTTTTAAACATTCATATGTGATTTATTATTAACTTCATTACATGTTCATTGATTGTTATACATATTTGTTATCCATTCATATGATGTTTTTATTGTTATATTATGTTATGATGTCTTCCTTGTATTACCATATGATTGCACAATTATTGCATACTCCATGATTGCAGTAAAGAAATCACATTTCACACATCAATTCACACACATACACATAGAGATACATATATAATGCAAAGATGAAATGCATTACCTAGCCATGGGTTGTAAAATCACATATGGGCCACATGACCCATACAACTCATGTATTTGGTGTAAAAGATTGATTCCCTTGTCTATTCATTATATCTTGTGGGTCAATGTATGTTGTGAACATAATTTTTCTAATATTTGTCTTAGCCCTAGATTCTGACCTCATGATGTCCTTCTACAATAGGCTTGTAATCTCAGTTATTATATTATGGCGGTCATGTTGTAGCTTTACATACTAGGTGAAGATGGTATGTATGGTTACATTATTAGCTGGAGGGGGCATGTCTAGTTGAAGTCTATATATGTCTCTCATTTCCTCCTAGGTTGCTAGTGTGGCATTGAGTTGAGAGATATGTGTTTATGCTTGTGTGTTTTCTCCATATGCCTAGGTAAGTTATACACTCACATCCTCTAACTTGGAAACCATTTGTAGGCACACTTCCCTAGCCCCATTATTAAATTAATTAAGAAAGCATGCCTCCTTGCCTCGAAGTAAAATTAATCGAGCATTCTCAAAATATATTATAGGATATCTTAGGTTAGTCCCTTGATGGTAACATCAACTATGGTGGTCCAATCATTTACTATAATTATTTCACATTAAATTGAGAACAATACATGACTTTTCAAATATTAATCAAGGATAATAGAATAATTTTGTTGACCTTGTTATTTGGGTCTTCTTGTTCCTAACTTGGGTCTTGATGGTAACATCAAATATTGGTTCTTCCTTTATCCCCTATGCATCATACTCTTTGATGAAAGAGTATCTAGGTCCTAAAATAACCTTGCATCAATTAAAAACATGAGCAAGTTATTAGTAATAAGTGGTAGTGAAGACCTTGGATGTTTCAAGATGGTTTGTAGTGTGTTTCCAAGCATCATTAATATTATTTGTTACCACAAAGTACGGTTCTACTCTGTGATTGTCTAAGGATGGATGTGCTTTTGAGGGAAGTTGTTTTCTCATTGAATCTCACCATAGTGGCACATTGATAAACTACATTAAGCATGTAAGTTTGTTTTGACTTCAAATAGTAGCATTGTCAAATGAATCATTTGAATTTTTGGTGGTAGTTTGTAGTAGAACATAATATTTCCCTGAGGATGTGGTTGACATTGGAAATAGTAAAGATAATACTACATCACATGGTGATGTGTTATGGGTCATTCAAACTATATTAGATATTTAATGACGGTGGTATGTCTTGATGTATTAGGAACATTTGTATTTGAGGCCTTATTTTGTGGTTATGAGAAATTAATGTAACTAGATAAATCTTGCGATTGCATAAACATATCCCTACAATTGTGAGAGGCAACCCAAACCCATGAGGTAAAAGTATAGAATGCAACTATTAGTGAGAGTAGCTAGAGGACATTTGTGTGTAGATATAGGGAATGGCTTTGGTTTGAATCACATCCCTATGAAGACTTTGGATTGTGAGCCTAGAGGTTGTGTGTGTGTGTGTGTGTGTTTATGTCCATGTTGTAAGCTAGATTTGATTGTGCGATAAATCTCTTGTTTTTTGTTTAATAAAGTGTAAATTATTGTTTTTTATTATTATGTTATATTAAATATTTGTAGGCTACACAATATAAAACATCTCTTCATTGAGACTCCTAATTGTGACTGCATCACCCTCACTCTACATAGGTTCCATCATTATGGTCCTCTTAATTAAGCTTCTGCCTCTCCTCCCCTTGCATAAATAGTGGTGCAAAATGAACTTCATTCTACAATTCTTGCAAGTTATATGTATCACCCGCACCATTGACCCTAGAGTCAAGATGACTATCTTCTTCCTCTTTGTCATTAGTGTCATTTAGATCCACAATCCAAGGTAGGGCATTTTCTTTATCCCTTAAGTTGTTTCTTCATGGCTGACACAAATAATAATGGTTGGAGACCCATATTGTGGTAGACTTATGGCCTTCTTCCATTGTACGACATTATGATTTACAATGTCTTGGGCCCTAATGCCAACCATCTCCCTACATATGGTATCTCCCTATCCTTTGAGGCAATGGGTAGGCTAATATACATGGACATTATGAGGTGTTGATATGCCCAAATATGTAGAAGTTTTTGTACACACATTATTTTATTTTATTGACACTTTCATTTTCTAGGGCTTGTCAACATATTAAATTCTTTGAGTTTATGTTCATGCACACTCTAAGATTGGGGTGGGTCAACTTTTAACACTTTGTGTTAGATGTTTCATGCAATATCATTCCAATTGTAACTTTCACATCACCATGTCATCAATATATTTGTCCTCCTAGTTTATTGTTCCCCCTTTTGACCCTATTTTCCTATTTGCATGCACATAACTAATATTACCTAACCGATGATGTCGCCTAAAACTAAGTTTAAAATTTAAGGTTTTGATATGAATTTATAGGGTTACCCTCTGTCATTTTTGAAAGAAGCCAAATAATCCAATCTTTTTGCGGTTGTAAATCCACCTTAGTATGGAGAAGCTAAATTAGGGCTAAGAGGAATTTACACTAAGGAATGCAAATTAACATAAGGCTTTGAAGATATTAAGAATATAAGTTACACCTAGAAGATCTTCAAAGCATTTGGAGTCCCTAAATTTGGTCTACTTAGGTCTTCACTAGGCCTATCGATCTTGAATTCACCTACAACCATCTATCATAGAGCGATACAAACCAAGATGAAGAATAATGTGCCAACAAGTCAACCAAAGGAAAGTATCAATTATGTGTAACCTTCAATAACATATGGGGGTGATGGTGGACTATAATGTCTGTAAGATGTTGACAATTAATGAGAGATCTTAAATTTTATATCCAATTGATAGTCTTAGGCTAGTTTCAACCTTAAATTTGACTGTTATATGAACGCTTTTTTCTTGCTTGGAGAAGTTGATCGAAAAATCGTAATATGTCAGGAATGCAATGGAGTTTATAACCCCCTTATTTTTATATTTTTTCAAACATGATACAATAGTGTAGCTAGATTAGAGTCATCGATCATCAATCAATGAAAAATTCACACAAAAAATAAGTCATTAATCAATGTATCATGTGACAAATCCAAAATAGCTCTCTCGAGATTGACAAAAAAAAAAAAGATTTGATTTTATATTAAAAAAGAAAACATCAATAACAAATAAACCCTTATGCATTACAAAAAACGCATCACAAAAAACGTGGAACGTCGAATTTATATATATTGATCACAATTTTTTTTAATATTTAATACTTTTTAATATAATTTATTTAAATTACGGAAAAATAGAGCCCCCTAACTTGTCCTGCTGATTACATATCTTGTTGAATTTTGACACCGGTGAATTTTGACAGAACTCAACTAACACACAGACAATTCTATTTTATTCGGAGAATTTAGACATCCAATATAATTACGATTGGGATCTTCTGCGGCTTTTTCTGATTTGGATCGGTGCTCCAGTGGAAGACGGTAGAAGCTTCTTTTTCTTTAGGATTTAATGGTTTTCGATAGATTTAAGCCATGGATTTTTCTAAGGAAAATCCAGCCCAACATTTACCTTTCTCGAATGCCGACAGTAATAACGGTGCTTCCACAGACAGTTCCAATCCCGGAAAAATCTTCATCGGCGGTCTGTCGCGAGATGCTACCCCGGATGCTTTCACAAAGCATTTCTGCAAGTATGGGGAATTAACAGACTCGGTTATTATGAAGGACCGTGTCACCGGACGCCCTCGGGGGTTCGGGTTCGTTACTTATGCAGATCCCTCTGTTATAGACAGGGTTGTTCAGGACAAGCATTTCTTCAACGGCAGGACTGTGGAAATCAAGCGAACCATTCCCAGATGGAGCGCAGTGCGTCCGAAGATTAAGAAAATATTTGTGGGCGGGATACCGACATCAATTAGTGATGATGAACTGAAGGAATACTTCGCCAAGTTTGGCAAGATTGTAGAGCATCAGATTATGAAGGCTCGAAGTAGCGGTCGCTCCAGGGGATTCGGTTTTGTAACCTTCGAAAGTGAGCGGACTGTAGGAGAGATCATCTCTCAGAGGGAAATGTTCGAATTGGGAGGAAAGCAGGTGGAGATCCAGAAGGCCGAACCCAAGAAATCTCTGCCTGGTGCTGCACCTGTTTCAGCGATTGGTAGCAGACCTTCCTATTTTGCAGGTGATGGGCTTGAAGGGCCATGTTATGGCAGAAATGTCCACAGGCCATGGGGAGTTTATGGTGGGTAAAGAAGCGCTGAGCATGACAGAGAGTATGGAGGTTTTTATGACGGCAGCAGAAGCAATTCGGATGGGACGGAGGCAGTTAATGGCAGGTATTGTACGGGTTATGGTGGTAGCAGTTTAGGAAACTATGGAGAACACAATTTTCACAGCTATGGAGGCCAAATAGGATCATATAATGGCTGTGGAAGTGTGGAACAGGGTATGATTCTATTGCTCCTTGTTATGGTTCATATGGTGGTGCGACTGCATATAGACGTGGTTACGGGCTTAGTAATAATGGTCGGTATTATCCGTATTTAAGGTAGAATGTTTATAAACCACGGTTTTTCTTTTTAATGATACTATAATTTTTTTGATTATATGTTTGAAAGTATTATATAGAATTATTGATTTACATAAAATATTAGTATTTTAATTTATATTTTGAAAATAAATATATAGTGAATTTATAATATTGAGTAAGCATATATTTGAATTAGTGAGTTTTTTTGGTTAAGCTGTTATGAATAAAAGGTATTTATGTCATTAAAATCATTAAGATGTAACCCTAATGTTAACTATTTGACTCTCTTATCAAGTAAAGAGATTTATATCTTGATGGATGGATAGATATTTTTTCTTATTGTAAAATAAAAATTATTGTTAAAGTTTCACAATTTCCACCCATCAATACAACAAAAAAAGTGTCCTAATTATTTTTTTTCAAAAAGAAAAAAAGAATTATATTTATAAAAAAATCTTAAAAAGTTGATTAACATTTTAGACACATTTTACACACTATAATAAATAAATAACATTCAAATTAAATATTGAAAATTATATTATAAAATAAGGAAGTAATAATAAAGGAAATATGCATTAAAATATATTCTATAACTCATATGTTTGGTTATTAGACCTTTGCAGTATTATCAATATTAGTTTAACATAATGTTAAGCACTAAATTTTGGATGACTACCAATATATTATCATAATAGTAATAATGTATTAAATGAAATACAAATAAAGTAACAATTGCCATAAAAAACAAACTTTATACATATTTTTATTGACAAAAGACCTTCCAAGTATTGGCCACGTCATAACATATATTTAAAAAAAAAATTTAAACTAGTAATAAATATGTAAATACCAAATACAATAATTATACAATATTTTAAGTCTCATAAATTATTTGATTATTAAAATATAACATTTCAAACTATAGTGATTAAAGCAATAACAATAACAATATAATTAATTTCAAACAAAAGCATTATTTTTTAATTTGCAATTATTTTTTTGGAACATAAGCATAAAATTACTTCAAGGGTTAAAAAAACAAAACAATACCATAAAAAATTTTCTCAAGAATTAAAAAACAAACTTATGTAATTGTACATAAGGTGTATCATATATAGGGTAACTAACAATAAAATATTAACAAAAGTCCTCATATAAATATTATATGTTTTCTCTCTATTTTGTTGTGTCCATTACAAAAAATTAACCTCATTTTATAAGCAAGAGTAAAATCTATTTTAAAATGACACTTTGTTGTAAACTAAAATGACAAACACATAAACCAAAACACTAAGTAAATGTATGGGTTTTGATAGAGTAATTTGTCAACGTAGACATCCTTACATCAATATCTTTTTATTCTCATCAAATATTTATTTGAATCTTCAGATGATAATGATGAATTGATATGACATTCTCTGTACACAAGTGGACATTGCTCAACCACTGATATAAGGGCCCCATTAATAATCATATTATAATCTATCCATGGAAAAACTATTTTTTTTTTGGATTTTTATCTTATTGTATCACCCAAAACTATGCTTTTCAATTGGGTTGATTGCTTATTTTATCCTTGGAAGATTATAATTTTTAGGGTCTTTTATATATCTTATCATCTCATCAATTTTTATAACAAAACCTACTTTAAGTCTATTGATTTTTTTATGTCAATATCATGTAAATTAATACTTTTTTATCAACATGTTTTTCAAGAAACATTTGGTGTAACTATATATATTTTATTTTACCTATTGTTTCTAATATTTTAATCTTTGCTATCCTTTCATTTTTATTAGTAAGATATGATATAACACTGTATATAGACATTCATAGATAATTCATTATGAACTTGAATTTTAATTGGTCCTTGATGTAACTTTAATACTTCTTGTACATGATAGTATTATAATCCACTTGTTTTAGAAATAACAACTTTTTGAAGTATTTCTCATATCTCAATAAGCCATATATTTTCATACTAGTGTAATACAATTAAATCAATTATATATGTTAAAAAATTACTCCAAATTAAAATTTATTTAAATGATTTTGAAAAATTAGCTTAAAATATACACAAACTAACTAATTCTCTAGTCAATGCATATAGAACAAAGTCATTTTTTCTTAGAATACATTGAACTTGAAATGAATACTCAAACAATACCTTTTGCCACCAAACATATCATCCATCATATAAATGTACATATACTAAGTTATATATAAACTATTTAAAATTATTACCATTAATTTTAATTATAAATTATTTTATAAGTAAAAAAATCTTTTTTTTTTCAACAAATTTAATAATTGCTAATATTTATTTTTATACAAACTATCAGACCTTGATATTTAATAATTTTCATAGGCCAGCTTCCAGATCGGACCCCAAACCTCTCACCCTTAATTCTGTTGAACCAATGGTGATTTTTGATGAGGAGGAAACTAAGATGGTTCTCAAAATGGAGGAATATTTTTCAACTAGAGGCATCATCTACAAATTCATGGATCTTTGGCCAAAGCTCCAAGATCTTAATAGTTGGATCTTGAAGCATTGGAATTCCCTTCTCTCAAGTAGTCTTGATATTTATCCATGTGCTAAAAGCTTCTTTATTATTTTTTTCGTAATATCGAGGATAAAGAAAAGATTCAGAATGAATCTTGGAGCTTGAATCAACACCCCTTGGGCTTGAAACCATGGTCACTTGCCTTCAATCCCATCATCAAACCTTTGCATATAAAACCCATTTGGGTTCCTCTACCTAAACTTCCATTGTAGTTTTAGACTGATTCTAGCCTAGAAGCTATTGGTAGATCTATGGGTGAGTTTCTGCAACTACATCCATATACAGATAATTTTACCCTCACTACTTTTGCTAGGATCTTGGTAAATATTGAGACCTCCAAGAACCTTCTAGAAAAAATCACCTTGCAAGTTGGAGATTGTACTTGCTCTCAAGCTATTGACTACGAGGTTTTATTATTTCATTGTCGTAGTTATTTTGACACTAGATATTTGACCAAAAATGTAGCCTTCTCAAAAAAAAGAAAGATTCTTCTTGGTGGAAAGATTTTATCTCTAAAAACCTCACCGTGTTGGTTGCAAATGAAGAGCGGGCAACTGACAATGAGGATTCTACTTTTTCTTCTGAATCTCCTACTTCCCCTACTTCAAACAAGGATTCCCAAAGATTGTCACACTCTGAAGAAGAACTGTTGATCGATTTAATCTATCTAAAGAAGGTTATGTCAATTCCATCCTCCTCCTCGAAGGAGATCCCAGATTTGGATTCTTCTAGGGTAGATACTATTCTAGGGACAAAAATAGAAGACAAATCTCAACACTATGTCTTAGTTGAGGAATCCTCTTCAGCACTTCAGACTGAGAAAAAGGAAGGATGGTCAATGGTTCATAAAAAGAAAAAAGGAAGCAAAACAACAACCCATCCTTCCCATATGTCTCTCCATTCTAGGGGACCTTGTGATAATATTTTAAAAATCAATGAAAATGGGATCAGGTCCCCAGGATAAGTCAGGCAGAAACTTCGTGGAAGTTTCTCAAGTAAATTTTTGTTTTAGTTATTTTTGGTGGAAGTTCTTATTATGTCAGTTTCTTGCCACCTTTAGTTGCCGCTGGTAAAAGCATCCCATCAAAACATTACTATTTTATTTTTAATTATCTCCTTTGTATAAGACCACGGAGCCTTTCAAAACCTATTTTTAACCTATCTAATAATTTTTTTTTCTAAAAACTATTAATTTAACTCATATTTTTAAAAATTCTCACTTACATACATTAACAACACTTCTAATCCATTCTGTTTAAATACTAATATTGCTGTCCAGTTTTCCATAAAAGTGTTTGTTTGAAAAATAAATGGTCCATCAAAGCAAGGTGCTGATATAAATCTTCCATAACTTTTTTTGTTGATATAAATTTTTAACATTGCTCCTTTGTTTTGTAATTTAACAAGAAACTATGAATAACAATTATTTTTTCGAACGAACAATAAATAAACCTATTCAATGTTATTCAACAACTGTTGCAAAATTTTCAAGATGTTTGCAATGTTTTTCAATGTCGCGTGAAAAAATAAAGAAACAATCAATATAGTTTGTGAAACAATCAATATTGTTGAAATTGTGTTCGAGCATTTTTATAACCTAATTGAAAAACAAGACATTTGAATAGTTCACATAGTGTTTGAAAACTTGTTTTGCGAATATTTTTTTTAACAAATTTATTCAAATTTAAAATCGTTTAGTTCAAGAAAACATAAAATAACATTAATAAAACTAAGAAAACGCATAATTAACCTGATATAAGTATTTGTTTAAATTTCATATATTGTATATAATTAAATTATTTCCTATTATATTATTTCTCAAAAAAAAAAAAAAAAAAATTGATTTAGCCATCATAAGTTAATCAAAATCAATTATACAAGATTTACTATTTCGTATAGAAATTATTATACTTTTAACTACAAAAAAATATTTTTCATAAGTTAAAAAATAAAAAAATGCTTAATCCATCAAGTATTTTTTTATTACCCACAGATAAATTTGTGAAATAAATAAATAATTAAATTATAAATGATTAACTATTCAATTTAATTCATGGTTAAAAATACCTAATATAATATTATATTCAAATTTTAAACAATATTATATCTATGTAAAATTATTCATCGAATTAATAAATAAATAAAATATGTAATTATAATTTCATCTAAAATAAAAGCAATTTTTCATATTCAAAAAATCAAATCAAATATTTTTAACATCTACATGTATTTAACAATTAATTTTAAAAGCATGATTTCTTTATCATATATCTTTAAAAAACTTTTTTTGGTATATAATTCACTGCCTAATTTAGGATGTATCAATAAGATTTTATCTTAAAAATAATTCCATCAATAGACATTGATTACTAATTTAACAAATGTACTGATCGTACTCAAATTTATTAAAACTAACCCAAAAAAATCTCAAAATTTAAAACATAATAATATATATTATATATTAATAAAATCAACATTATTATTATCAATATAAAGAAAAAAAAATACAAATATTCTTGAAAAAGGGGCATTACCTAAATGCTTAAAATCAAATCAATTTTTTAAAAATACATGATGATATCAAAACAATTGTGTATCTATATTATTTGACTCTTAACATTAGGCCTATTTTGATTAAGGCCATTATTTTTATAGAATAATCACTTGACAAAATCATTGTTTAGCTATCATTTTTTAAATAAAAAACTTTCTCAAAATTTTAAAAGAAATAATAGTAGAATAACCAACTTAAAAGTAAAAGACCATTAACTACAAATTAAAATTTATTGTACATAGAAATTTATCCATAAACAGTTTTATAATTTTTTTTTGATTGTACATAGAAATTTATCCATAAACAGTTTTATAATTTTATTTTTTGATTAGTCTCACAAATTATTTTGGTTTAAAGAAATAAAAAATAAGCGCGCTAATACCAAGTCTTTATGGGAGGAGGGAGAATAAGTTTTGAGATGAAGTTGATACATGGTATAAAGTGTTTATAATTATTTATATTTGGAATAAATGCAATTTTAAAATTTGTTATTTTAATCATTTGGAATTTATAAGTCAATTATCTTACCTACAATCAAGAAGCAACTAATCTTAATTCATGTCATGTTTTAAGTAAAATCATTGAACACTAAACTTTGGTACATTTGAATGAATATTACATCATTTGGTTGAAAACTGTATTCATTTGAGTGTTTTTATTGAATAGAATGACATAATATGTCTAGATCCTACACAATAAACACATGTAACAATTATAAAAAATAAGTATTAATTTCAAAACTTAATACTAGACGATAGATGATGACAATTGTACTTTGCCAAGAAAGATTAGGTAGTGAGAATTAAATAGTGTTGAAAAATAAATAAATCAGGTCAAAATTGTAAAATGCAAACCTTTAGAAGATTGTGCTTGTATGATATTTGAGATACTAGGCATAATCAAGAAATATAAAAAAGTTTATTAAATTTGTGGCATTCCATGGAGATTGTGAGTATAAACGGCACAAGAAACTTTTCTTTGAAATCTTGCAAAGGAAACAAAGATATCATATTGAATACAAGCACATTTTATGTTTAATACATAGATTGCAGAAATCATCAAAAAATCAAACCTTCCAACTTGTAATATATCCAATACAAGTTCATTTCCCCATAGGTGTTTTAACTATTGATTAATATAAGACAAGTTTGAAAAAAAACAAGGCGAGGAAGAGTTGTTCTAGTTTTTTCTTACGTTGTCCTCTCCAACATATCTCTATAGTTGTTATAATTGCTAAGTTAGTACCTTGGACTCTACCATTTATGATTTATTTCATTGAATGCATAATGTTCGATAAAAAGAACATCTATCTATTAGCAGATGAAGAAAAAGTATAGCGATAGAAATTGGAAGAGATAACTAGCATATAATTTGGACATTGATATATTCTGACATAAACATAGAAACTTAAGTTAAAAAATGAAACAAATATTCTTCATAAGATAATTTGTAGCATTGATTACAATCAAATAATTTAAATCAATAAGAGAGAAAAATTGTGGAACTAAAATTTTGAATGGCATTGCATTTAGGATTAAAAAACAAGTCTTAACAATGGAAAAATAAGTATCAGAAAACTTGAGTTGAAAAATATGGTGCATGTTGTCTTACTACAATGCTTTTCAATTTTATTAGGTTGTTGGAAAATTTCAAGTTGTGTTTAGAGTGATATGCACTAGAAAAAATGAGTGGATTAATAATGGATAAATAGAATTGTGCAGATGTATGTATATACGTACATGCAGAGGAAGAGAGAGAGAGAGTTTTATATATATATATATATTCTTTGGTTATAAATTTATTTATGAGTGATTTGTATTTATTTATTTTCAAATGCATAGTGCTAAGACAAATAATTTAGAGAATCAAATACTAGTATAAAAGTAATATTTTTGAAAAAAATGGTTTGTCGATGCTAGCTTGAAAATTAAAGCTTGAAGCTTATGTAGTTCAGTTGCTAGCAAAGAAATTATAAATAAAATTATATGTATAGAAATATATGCAGACAACAAACCATAACAAGCTTGTATAGGTATCTAGATCTTTATAACTCACCGCTAGTTTTTGATCAAGCAATCCCACATTCAATGCCAAATCTTTAAACAAATCATTCCACACCATGTGAACAAATGCAACATTGATTGGTAAAGCATTTTAACATTGTACAAATCCCTTATCTATTTGCCATAACATTAATGCCTGGTCTCGATCTAAGTACAATGGTCCATAACATCTAAAAAGGTAACCAATCAACTTCAAAAAAAAAATTGTTATTTTATCCACGCCATTAAAAATTTGATTTTTGACTTTGTAAAAGCCTTATATTTTCTCTTTCCCTATTAATCGATGAAATCTAATTGGCCAACACACTCAATAATAATTTCAAGTTAAACACAAATAGTTCCTAGAGTATCCCTCTAGGACTTTTGCATGTTGAAGGATAAACAAATGCAATAGTATCTAAATTATTTATCTCAACAACTTCATAAATTAATTTTAAAGTAAACTATTCAATAATAATGGTTTATTACCTATGAAATTTTATTTGTTCAGTATTGACCCATGTTTTTTGTGTGTAAGTCAACTAAAATGAAGTGAGACAAAAAAATTAAGTTTTTAAATGTCTCACATTTGAAATCAAATCTAGGATTGTGGATGTAGTAACATAATTTGTAGTGAAGGCAACCTGCATGATAACAATAGGCACATCAATGTTTGAGAAATACATATGCAAATAAAAAATACTATGACATACTTAGTAAATATTAAGAACAAAATATTTTCATTTTATTTTGAGGATGACATGGCATGAAAGTTCATATGACAAAGTAGATCAAACACTCGCTTAAACTTAGAAGTGATAAACTATAATCTTTTTTTTTGTTTTATATCATGGATGCTTAATCAAAAGACCAAGTGAAAGTCTCAGTGGTGGTATTCTAATAATTTATATATGTGAAAGCATCTCATATTAATGAGATTTATCAAAGCTTTCATGCTAAAACATGAACTATATTCCTTGATGGTCATCATGTTGTTTACAACCTCTGACATATCTGAATCTATATTTCACGAGACAAGGCCAAGATTTATTCAAAGTATAGGTTGGAATTCACAACATATATGACATTGATAATGTTATTAAAAGTTATGGACAATTGTCTAAGGAAAAATAATATCTTACTTGTTGCATTTGTCAAGTATGCCTCTCTATCTATTTGGCTATTTGGTAGTTATCAAATTTCAAGTAACGTATTTGATGCTCATTCATCAAACAATAGTACGTGTTTAGTTATAATGGTGATATGATCAAAAAACAAACCTTGTTTCCTATGTTCTTTTACATGTTTATATATTCCAACTGTGACCATAAAATCTTATCACTAGATTAGAGTGGTATTATAGTAGATTCTGCATGATGCAAATGTTTTGGCATTTTTGTTTATCAAGTTGAAGGAACCTGACATGCTTTTGTCAGATTTGTAAGATCTAGTAGAATAAGACAAATACGTAAATCAATAATATGAAACAGAGCATTGTTATGTATATATTCTATGATCTATTCTTTTTCTTTTTACAAATTATTTGGAAATAAATACATGAGAAAGAAGTCATGTCCATACTATTGCAATCATGTAATGAATGAGTTTTTCATCCTGATTGTAGATGGCAAAGCATATGGACTGAAAGCATTTTCTATCAATCTTTCACGCAATACTTTTTTGAGGACTTTGTTATTGATAATGTGATATTTTGCTCGTAGTTATGATTTTTGTCTAAGGTTATTTTTAAGTTAAAAATAATAAAAATAGGGGTAAACTATGGGCAAATACAATCACAAAGGGATAAAGAATTTAAAAAAAATATATCTATCATTTTTGCTTGTACATTGATAAAGACATTTCAAAACTAAACACATGAGGATTTGGAAGAAACATTTTTTATATTATTTGGTGAGGATTCAGAATCATGAATCTATATTCTGAATGACATGGGGGGGAATGGTTGCATTGCATAGTTTTTTTGTTAAGCATATTACCTATACAACATGCTTCACAAGCTTTGAAGTAGTGCACATGTCAACGTTTTCCAAAAATAATTATGTTATCTAATGAATTTGATGTTGTAACTAATGTATAGAAGAAACTTATAGATCTAAATTCATATTATAGTATAAAATTAATCAGTCTTAGATGTGATTAAGGGAAGATGACTATGCATTGATCTAGAACTAATTATTTAGAACAAAACACTAATTATTGCCGAATTTTATGACCAATCAAATTTCATTGGTTAGAATTATTTTTGTATAAAAGTGAATGTTAACATTGAAACTTGGTATCACGTCCAAAGAAAAAGAAATTCTATGACTTGATTATAGGTCAAGGCAAAGAATGTGCATTATTTAAATTGTATTGTGAGATTTTTTTGACAATATAATGAAATTTAGCGATACAAAATCTATTTCAACTAAAAAAGACAAAATTAGAACATGCACAAGTATAAAAAACACCAAGGCAAGAAATTATATTTGTAAATGGACAGTTATTCATCACAAGAAATTATAATGGTAAGCAAACAAAAATCTATGGAAAGAAATTATATCGGTTAACAAACAAAAATTTAGGATGAGAAATTATGCTAGTAAACAAAATATAACATGATGGCATACAAAAGAGCTTCATCATCAATAAAAAGTGTCTAGGAAAAATAATCAACTTGCCTTATTATATTATTATATCACAAGAAATAGGAAGGCATAGTAGAGTAGACCATTACATGAACAAAAAACCAAGAGAAATACTTTTACCTTAACTTATTACATAATGTCGTAACAAAAAAATTAGGAAAAAATATATAATTGAATAATCATGTATGATAGAATAAATTAATGTGAACATATTATAAATATGTGAAACATTATGGATATTATTATAAGTGAGTTGATTATAAAACTCACGTAGAGATTTAGGAGAAATAATAGGAGAGAAAAAACAAAAGTTAGAATAATCTCCTTATTATAGTGAGAGATGTTTGAGGATATATAATAGGCATCCTATTATATAAGATATACAAAGCTTGTTTTAATGTAAAGTTTATTATTAATTAATAGTATGATTGAGATTGATCATAATTATGTGCTCTGTACTCTTGAACCTTCGACTTCTCCACACATTATGGTTCAATTCCTAACATTGATATCAAAACAAGGTTTCCTTGGACTCTGTACCTTCCATTCCCCTATCTATTACAATACAACAACTTGATGGCTATGCAGTGAGGACCACGTGCAAATGCCATTCCTTCTCATCCACTCCTTGCACACTGCCAATGGTCTAGTAGTGAAGACCATGTGTGAATCTGTTGGCTGCATTTTCTCCTCTTCCACCTTGTTCACCTCTATCCACAGTCTGTGCACCCATTTTGTTCATAGTTTTCATTTGAAGAGAAATATATATATATACATAATTTTTCTATTTCCCTGTGTATTGTTTTTCCTGTTTGCCAAAAATCTAGAAAATAAAAAAAATAGGAGCAAATTTTATACAAGAGGTACCATAGTCATATCGATCCAGTATTAGGGTTTAACATAACATGTATTTGCTCTATTTTTGGTTAACTTGAAATCGGATTCAACGCTGGGATTTCGTGCTTTGATTTGGCGAGATCCTCCATACTAGGCGTGTTCATCCAACGCACAGATCCAAAACGGCTTCTCTCCATCTGGAAGTTTTAAAAGAGTCTTCATAATCCTACGACAACTCGCCTCAACACATTGAGCTTGACTTACATTGATCACATAACTCCAACCCAATGAACATTCCCCAACATCGCTTGACGGATCCTTCACACTCATTGTCAAAAGGCGTCTCTCACCCTGGTGACCAACACGCTGTTTTGTTTTGGATCGACAAAGGCAATGATAGACTTGCAGATGTCTCACTCTTGGCACAAACACGATGAGCTTCAACCTTCATTTGGGTAACTGCGAGCTCCCCTCCAAGATCGTTAAACTATATCAATGCTCAATCCGCCATAACTCCTCTTCATGGCAAACTCATCATCCCAGCTATTCAGCCTGTGGATTTCATTCACCTCTACAAGTAACTCATGATGTTTCTTGGCCCTCGGATCTTGTATCTGAATCCATGGCTCAACCTTCCTTCAAATGGCTCTAACTGATCACAATCCAAGCGGCGACGTCAATCTCTGCAACGAAGATTGTGATTAGGCTTTTTTTTAAAGGTTTATTTTATTATGTTTCGATCATGCATTGGATTTTAGAGTTTATTGTTTATTTTTAGGTTGAAGTTTAAGTTTTTAGAATATTAATTTTTTATTTTATTGTTTGCTTTATAAGTTTAGTATTCTTTAAGTTTTATATTTTATAGTTCTTTATTTAAATCTTGTTTAGATTTTAGGTAATCATGATATTTATATTTTGTTTTTTAATTATTGTTTTAAGCTTTTGTTTTGTTTTTAAGTTTTTAATTTACATCTTTTATTCGGTAATATTTAGTTTATTTTAAGATTGATTTTAGTTTTATTTGTTCACAATTGTCTATAATCATTTTTGTGTGTATTTTTTTAAAGTTTATAGTTATTTTTAAATTTTTCTAGGGTCTTTTATTATTTTACATGATTGTGTGTTTTTAGTCAAAAGTCTTGGTCAATTTTTTTTTAGAGTTATGAGTCTAGTTAGCTTCTCAAGTTTTCAAATAAGTTTTTAAAGGTATTTTTTTCAAATAGAGTATTTGGACACATTATCGATTGAAACTGATATCCCTAAGTTCACATTAGGGGAGGGAATGATAGAATAAATTAATGTGAACATATTATAAATATGTGAAGCATTATGGATATTCTTGTAAGTGAGTTGATTATAAACTCACGTATATATTTAGGAGAAATAATAGGAGAGAAAATAAAAGTTTTTAGAACAATCTCCCTATTATAGTGAGAGTTGTTTGAGGAGATATAATAGGCCTCATATTAAATAGGAGATACAAAGCCTATATTAATGTAAAGTTTATTATTGATTAATAGTATGATTGAGATTGACCAAAATTTTATGTTCTGTACTCTTGAGCCTTCAGATCCTCCACACATTATGGAGTAATTCCTAACTATGCATAATTGCTTTCCTTCTCCCATTGAATTATCTTATTTTGTTATAACAATTAGGAAGACATAGTAGAGAAGACATTTATCATCAACAAAGAAATAAGTGAAAATACTTTCACCTTATCTTATTACATAATACTATAAAAAATTAGGAAAAAATATATTATTGAACAATCAACCATTGCCACTTTCATTTTCTAATCAATCAGATCAAATAGTTAAGTCTTACTATAATCAGAATAATAGTAGTAAAATTATGATTTAATATAAACAAAGGGATATAGTTAGGTCCTACTATAATTAGAGAAATATACACTCAAGACTTAATATTAAATATAGTTTTGAAAGTGCTTCAAATTGGAGGAAAACCAAAGTTGAGACTTAATAAAAAGTACTTTAAAAAAATTAAAAATTACACATGCTTTGATATATTTATCCTTTTTAGCATTGTGGATACTATATAATAAACAAAAATAATAGACTATGAAATTATAATAACATTATAAAACTAAGTCCACAAATTACATTGGAATAAAACAGTGCAAAAATATAATCTATAACATAATTCTATTACCTTTTAAGCTTATTTTATTGGAATACTTCAATTGTGAAAGTTATATTGAAAAAAAAACCCAAAAGAATTCTACATAAATCTATTAAAATTAGAAATATTGGCACCTAAAATTTTTTAAGCAATTGGTCCAAAACCCTCAACCTCCTAATCTATAAAATATTCTCGAAACCTTAAGATTTATTAAAATTACAAAGATCAGAGCTTAAAATTATTTGATGATTACTATAAACACTGTCAATTTATTATCAACAAAAACATTTCCAAAACCTTCATATTTTACTATAACCCTAAGAAATTATTAAAAAATATTATTTAGAAAATTAGATTTTCCTAAAGCACAATAACCATCAAAATGAATAGAAAAATTTGAAAGAGTTTAGAAAAATCTTACCTAGGGTCAAATCTATAAACCATTACCATAGTAAAATTCATTGATGCATTACTCAAATAATACCTCAGTATATTATATATAGATATATCATATAATGATAAATCTTTTATATCTCTAAAGCTTTCATACAAATACAATGAATGAACCTTGTATATATAAACAAGGAAGAACAATCATAACTAAGAGATCAAACAAAGTGATCAATTCTAACTAAAAGATCAAACTAGAGATCAAACATAACTAAGATATCAAGCTAGAGATCAAACCTAAGACTAAGAGATAACTATTCCTAAAGGATAAAAATAAGTAAAAATTATTCACATAATATCTAAGAGATAAATATGTAACATATCATAATATATAAAATAAAATAAATGAAATATCTACACATAAGTGGGTGGGAATAAATAAATACTTAATTGAACATGAGATAAGGTAAATAACCTACTCTAACATGCCCTTTAAGTGAAGCTAGGGGTCAAGAATAAAGTGGTATATCTATAATATGAGTCCTGGCACAAGATTTGATAAGGTACTCATGCATAATATATCCATGAAGTAAACTGTCACCCAAGGTTAAATATACACACTATTAACATAGTAAAAATCATTGATGCATTGCTCAAATAAAATATCAATATATTATACACAAATAGATCATACAATGATAAATCTTCTATATCTCCAAAGCTTCCATGAAAATATAATGAATGAGCATTACTTATATAAGCAATAAAAATCAATCCTAACTAAGAGAGCAATCTAAGTGATCAATCAAAACTAAGAAATTAAGTCAGATATCAAACATAACTAAAAGATCAAACCTAAGACTAAGAGATAACTGCCCCTAAAGGATAGAAACAACTAGAAATTATCTCCATAAAATCTAAGAGATAAATATATAACATATCATAATAATTTTAATTAGATAAAATAATATCCACACATAAGTGGATAGGAATAAATAAATACCTAGGTGAACATGAGATAAGGTAAATAACATACTCTAAAGAATCTTTCAATTCAACTAGATAATCTTGAGAAAGATAGAAGGAATCTTTTAGATAAGTGAAAATGTCATCTCTAAAGAGAATCAAAACTCACATGATATCCTAGATTTGTAGCCTGTTGATCATATTTGAGAACTAAATCTTTTGGCTAAAATCCTGGGTCTGATGACTTTTTGTCAAACCATCACTTAACTACTTACTATCGCATGATATTCTCATTCGATTAGATAATCTTGAGAAAGATAGAAGCAATATTTCAAATAAGTTTATAAATGAAATGTTAGGGAGAAATGTTGAAGGAACAAATAAAGGAATGGACATTCTATGGGAGCCTAACTTGATCAAGCTAGAGGTCATACAAACCCTAAAATAGTATATTGTTTGTGAATTGGAATGCTGCAGGACATCTATGGATCACAAAATAAAGAGGAGAAAGAACAAGATTAGATACAATTCAAAGAGTATATTAATACCAGAAAAGAGGCCTTATGGTTAATAAGAGGATATTTTAATGCTGTCCTAGATTTTACAAAAAAAAGGGGCAAAATGAGGTATAAAGATTTCAGTAATTTTCAATTTTTTTAAAACAAGTCAGATCTCTGGTATATAAGAAAAAAGTAAGGATGGTTTGAATGGAGAAACAAAATAAGGGGAAGGAAACTAATCCTATAAAGGTTAGATAGATTCTTATCCAAGAGAAATTGGCTAGATCAAAATCATATCCTAGAAATAGAAGTACTAAAAACAATAGACTCATATGATTGACTGATAGCTATACAACTGATAATAGAGGAGAGATTAGGAAAATCCTCATTCAAATTTGAAAAAATGAGGATGGAACATCCATAATTTGATAAATTTTTAACTCAACAATGGAGTTCCTCAAATCACAGAGAAGGGACAAAAATGTTTGTCTCTTTGTAAAAATAAAAAATAAAAAGAGGCTCTGAAGAGATGGAATCAAATTAATTTTATAAATATATTTTAGGACAAATAAGAGTTGTTGAGTAAAAGAAATGAAATTTAGGGTCTGAGAATGGAAGGGCATGAGACAACATAATCACTAAAGGAAGAGGAGGAAATGACTAGAATGCTAGAGGGGATTTAAAAAAAGAAGGAAATATATTGAAATCAGAAGTCTAGAATTAGATGGTTAAAAGAGGGAGACTGAAACACAAAGTTTTTTCATTTATCATGTAGGAATAGAAGAAAAAAGAATTATATCAAGAAGGTGGAGACCCTATAATTAAATACCCTTGAAGACGCTGAGGATATAAAGGAGTATTTGGTTAAATACTGAGAGGGTTTGCTAAACCAAAAAGGGGAAAATAAGGAATAATAAGAAGATTTTATGAGGCATATCGCTCACAAGATAACCCAATTTGATAACAATAACCTAATAAGATGTCTCACTTGAAGAGGTTAAGAGGCTAGTCTTTGAAATGGTAGGGGATTGCTCTCCAGGTCTAGATGGTTTTCTTGCTCTAGTATTTCAGCACTTCTAGGATCTTATAGGAAAAGAAATTAGGGAAGTGGTGAAGGAATCAAAGGAATACCAATGGATGTTAAAAGCCTTTAACTCCACCTTCTTGGTGATTATACCCAAAAAATCAGATAGTAGAACACCAGAGGACTTTAGATTGATCTCCCTCTATAATACCATCTACAAGTTAATTTTGAAGGTTATAGCCAACATATTACAAGACCTCCTCCCAAAACTCATATCAGAGGAACAAGGGGGTTTGTAAAAAGAAGGTAAATTTTTGATGAAATAGTGATAGCAGATGAGATAATTCACTCACTACATGGAAGTAAAAGATAAAGAATGCTGTTAAAAATTGATACAATAAAGGCTTATGATAAAGTTGATTGGACTTTTTTGGATAAAATACTTCAAAATTTTGGCTTTAGGGAAGATTGGTGAAGGTGGATTCAAAGTTGTTACACAACTACTAAGTTCTTGGTAATGATAAATGGATCTCCAGAAGGCTTTTTCTCATCTACCAAATGAATCAGGTAAGGGGACCCATTATATCCTTATCTATTCATCCTCATGGTAAAAACCTTGGGAAGGAAGATAAGATCACTTAGAGAAAGGTAAGATAAAAGGGATGCATGTATCAATAAGGGAAATGGCTCATACTCACTTGCAATTCATAGACGATACATTGCTTTTTGTGCTACCTAGACTCCAAGAGATTAAATCCATAAGGGACCTACTAGGAAGCTATGAGAGAGCCTCAAGACAATCCATTAATAAAGGTAAGTCAATTTTTTCATTAATGTCTCTCAAAACCTACAAAGTTAGCTGTCAAGAATTATGGGATTTGGAACTGCCACTTTCCCAAATAACTACTCAAGATTCCCTATGTTCAAAGGTAAGGGGGATAATAATATCTAGTTGAAAGTATTAGAAAAGATGAAGAAGTTGAGCAACTAGAAAGGAAAGTATATGACTTATGCAGGTAGGATAACCCTCATTAGAACTATGCTGCAAGTCACTACCAACTACTAGTTTTCTCTATTAAAGGTACCTAAACAAATACTGACGAAGATGAATAGGATTCTTAGAAGTTTTTTGTGGCAAGGAACGGGGGAAAAATCCAAGCTACATCTTTTGGCCTGGAAAAATCTATGCAAACCATTATCCTAGGAGGGATAGGAATAAGAAACCTCCAGAAGACAAACTTGACATTATTGGCAAAGCTCGTTTGGAGATCAGGAATGAGATGGAAGGAAGAATGGAGTGAGCTACTTATGAAAAAATACCTAAATGAAAGGAACCTAGATAGAATGTTCACAGCTCTGAAACTTTTTAATGGTTTTCCCATATGGAATAACATGAAGGAGGCTAGAGTAATTATCTTAAAAGGCTTATTTCAATAGGTTAAAAATGGAGAAGATATAATTTTTTGGGAAGATTGCTAGGTGATAGACAAATCTCTAAAAGTGGAACCTATATTTGTAGAAATTAGAGAGGAAAGTATTAGGCAGTGGGGGAATAAAGTGAAAGAATATTGGGATGAAGGTATGGTTTCAGGGCTCGGGATGGTTACTTGGAAAAGATTTTAGAACAAAGATGAAACTCAAAATGAATCACAAAGGGACATAAACAAAATACCAAAAGGCTTTAGGATTATGTGGAGTTCAGAACTAGATAGGGTTAAATGGAATAGGAAAGGAATAGGGGAATACTCAATAAAAGTAGGATATAAAGCTCAGGTAGAGGCTGCACAAAGGGATTCAATGACTTTGGTTTGGATAAATATTTAGAAATCGAAATCCTAGCGTAAAACAAAAACCTTCTTATGGTTGGTAATGTATGGGAAGATCTTGATAGGAGAAAATCTAAAGAGGAGAGGAGTCCAAGGCCCAATAAGACGTGTCATGTCTTTAAACAACGAAGAAAATGTTGACCATTTGTTTCTACATTACAACTTTGCCTCAAACCTATGAAAATCCTTTTTAGATAAGTTTAACCTGAGTTGGAGTACAAGTGATAATATACAAAATCACTTGAAGGCTTGGAATTGGAATAGGAAATTGAAAATCTTAAAGGATATATGGAATATGGGCCCATGTTTTATTACATAGAAAGTTTGGTTGGAAAAGAATATGCGAATTTTTGAAGAAGAGACTAGAATCAAATCGAGTAAGGAAATTTGTAGGAAAATGGAAGTTAGTATCCTTCAGCGCATCACAATAATCAAACAATCAAAAAATAAGGAAGTGGATCGTGATGAAATAAAAAACCTCAAACTAGGGGGAAGCTAAAAAAATATATTAATCTATGCAACCAAGTGATAAACAAAAAAGAAAGGTACCGAGAGAAAAAGTGAAATGGCTTCCCCCATAACAAGATTGGTATAAAGTCAATTTTGATGAAGCATCACATCAAAACCCATGCCAATATAAGGTGAAAGCCATAATTAAAAACCATCTACGGCAGGTGAGATCCTATAAGGTAGTCTCGACCAAAATAAACACGAATAATATCACTAAAGCATAAGGTTTAATTCTAGGTTTAAAGATGGCTCTAAATGAAAAAATCACAAACTTGGAAATAGAAGGTGATTTTTTAGTTATCATTAATTCGCTGGAGACTAAAGATATTAATTTAAACTAAAGACTAAAAGGGGTGATGGAAGAGGCGAATCACTTACAAAATAAGTTCAAGAAGTCAAAACTCAGTCACACGCTATGGGAAGGAAACCAGGTAGCCGATTGGCTTACAAATTTTGGGTTAAAAAACATGATGGAAGAGAAAATGGGAAATATTGCAGAGGGAAAAAAATTGGAGGAATTGAAGGAAATAATTAATAAAGAATTCCAAAATTAACAGAAAATATCAAGAGTAAAAGAAGGAAAGGAGCCAAATCAAATTTTGGTGCTAAAAGACAAAAAAAGGAAATGTATTCAGCTATCTCCTAGAAAAGCCAGCATAGCAGTAACCATGACAACCAGGAGATGGAAAAGGAAATTGGGGAAATTTTTTGTAGCAACTTAAAAACAAAATCACCTAAGCTAAATTGCAATAAAAGAACAGTGATCTAACAGAATAAAATTTTTGCTGAGCAAGGAGAAGACAAGAATGGTAAGGACGTACTTAATTAGAAACAAGGAATGGCATCTTGCTGCGAGTGGTGTGACCTTCCATAGGTGGAAACACACACAGAGGAGCAAAAAAACGAGGACAACATTAATAAATCCATACGGTGGAAGGAAAGGAGAAAAGACTCCATGAAAGTTACAAAGTTGTGCTGTATTAGGAGACCGTGCTGGAACTAACTATGGCATTTCTCTAAGTCATGAGGCTGCTGCTGTCCATTACCATAAATGTGCTGGAAAAATTATGAACTATGACAGATCAACCTACACGTGAGACTTTGGGCCATCAAGACATTGAGAGGGAAGATCAACCACATGCAAGGAATGTAGAAGATAAAGAAGAAGGTGGATAAGAAGAGAATCACTATGTCGGCTAAGCTGAACAGGAGGGGACAAATAAAACTAACGAGGGAACAAGCAAAGGAGTATCTAAGGACCAAGAGTGATTAGGACAGTGAAGAGAAGTGGAAATTAATCAGATTGTTAGCTCAGACCAAGATGGCGATAAGGAAGCAAATTATAAGAGCTGACACTTTTATGTAACTTTATAGGAAGGCAGGAGATGGATTATAAAAAGTGGGCAGCCCAAAGAAGCCTTGGATAAAGGTATGCTGAAAATAAATGAGTTGGAAAATAGAGGAGAGAAAGATAACAGAAAATGGAAGGCAGGAATGAACCAAGGAGGACCAATGAAGCGACAATTTGCCATCAAAATCGAGGAAGCATAACATGCTAGGGGTCTAGAACATGGTAAGAAATGTTTCCCACAGGGATAATTTTGACCAAGAAAATAGATAATCTCAAAAACCTATCGACGGGGATTCACTCTATAAATGAGGCAGTGGAAAACATTAAAAATATGGTGGCCAAATAGATTAGTGAAAGTCTAGAGCAACAAAACTATTTGGAGGCCTCGACTAGGAAATTCAAGGAATTTTTTATGGCCCACTTCAATCTGATGGAAGCCATAAATAATAACTTGATTCAACAAAAAATTTCATGGAACACAATAGGAAGGAATTGAGAGTGCACACATAGTTACTGACGATGCTTCAAATAAACACAAATGAAATTAAGGGTGTATAAAACCCTTTAAAGATCATTGCAGAAGATACATTACATATGAAAGAACATTTACACCATTGACACTATGTATAGAATAAAAACCCTCCGACAAGATACCAGATAGAGGAAGCTATATAAGAGGATGAAGACTAGGTTATGGTAAATTAAGATTTGGAGGTTGAGTAATAGTCAAATAATAGATAAGTAGTTTAATGTGACTTTGCTATTGTATAAGGTCTTTGTATCTGATTGTCATGCTCTGATGTAAGAGCTTTTCAATTAGTTTCATGAATAAAATCTTTTACTTATAAAAAAAAATGATTAAAAATATCTTTGAAATCAAATCAATCTCTCATATTCAACAAATCAAATCAAATATATTTTGAAATAAATGTATTTAACAATTTAATTTTACATGCATGATCTCTTTTTTAAGGAACTTTAAAAAACCTTGTTTTAACATAGTCTGCCATCCAGCTTGGGATGTATTAGCAAGATTTTATCTTGAAAATAATTCTATCAACACACACTAATTACTAGCTTCAACAAAGGTGTATGTGTCCATATTATGAGTTAATAATATGGTGCAATACATTTATTAGGATTGATTATACATGATTTTTTTAGAATTTTAAAAAATAATAATGAAAATTTTAATCACTAATTTTAATGTCCCCACTTCATTGATGTAATAAGAATAACCACAATGCAAACCAAAAAAAACTTGCTTCAAACTTAAATACAATTAAAATATTGGTCTATACACTCAAACTATCAAAATTACATGATGATTCAAACCTAAAATGACATAAAAAACTACCTAAATACCCAAAACTCTACTTTATACATCTTGATGTATCAAAAATATACAAATAACATGTAAAATCTTATCTAAAACCCATTTTCAATCTTTACTCTTATTCTAAATAAACTTAAATACTATGACCTATCAAAAGTACACAAATTACATTTAAGAAACTATCTAAAGCCCTCTTTTAATCTCCACTCTCATTTTAAAGAAACTAAAATAATGTGATACCAATGGCTAATAAACCAAAACATAACTAGGAATCATTCTGAGATTTATGACTCTCACCTTTGCAAACTGATGACTTGCATCATGAGGATACAAATAACCATGTAAAAAGATTTTATGACAAAAACCTTATTTTTAAAAAAAATATAAAATTGTATGAGTATCAGTAATAAAACTTAGACATATAAAATATTCTTGTTGCTAGCTTAACACACCTCAAAAATCAAAACCCTACAAATGTGTAAAAAATTTTATGAAAAAATGTATAAAATATTCTCACAACACTGATGCAGAGACACTTATCAAAGCTTAACTCACCTCGCAATGGTTGTAATCCCAATCTCTCATTTTCATTTATGCACATCTAGATATGAAAATAACACAATATTTCAAGCCCAAAACTTAGTTTTAGGTAAAATACATGACATTTCAAACCCATAATGACATGAAAATTTACCTAAATACCTAAATTCTGGTCTATACATGTTGACCTATCAAAAGTACACTGTCAGTATGAAAAAACTATCTAAAACCCTTTTTCACTCTCCACTGTCAAACCAATGACCCACAAACAAAATCATTCTCACTTTTAAAAACCAATGATTTTCACCACAAGGATACAAAATACCATGTACAATTATTTTCCACTGAATACCTTATTAGAATTTTTTTATGTATAAATGTTTCCAACAAAATAGATCAATGTACAAATTAGTAACATAATACTAAAAGAATAAAAAAATAACAACAAAATATGCTCATTGCATTTACACTGGATGGAGCTTAACTCACCTCACAATGACTACATTTCCAGGCTCTAATCCACCTCACAAAATCACAACCTTGAAATGTGTATAAAAGTTAATAAAAAATAAGTATAAAATATTTTTGTTGAATTCATGCAAAGACATTGATTCCAACTTCATGTGACAATAGATGCAATCTAAATATCTTATTTATGTGCGTACAATGATAAAATCATCACAATATTTCAAACCCACCACCTATTTTAAAGTAAACTACATGATGTTTTGAACCCACAATAAGATGAAAAATCTATTTAAATACCCAAACTTTGGTCTATAGATGTCACCCTATAAAAAATGCATTAATGATATAAAAAATAATCCAAATCCCCTTCTCAATCTCCACTGTCATCTTAGAAAAATAAAAATACTACACTACCAATGATTAACAAACCAAAGCATAACCAACAACCAATTCAAAATGTATGGATCTCACTTGTGAAAACTAATGATTAATGCCATGAGGATATATATTTGAAATGTATGGATCTCACTTATACAAACTAACAATTAATGCCATATGGATATAGATTTGAACTCGATATTGCAAACTTGTATAGAATTTTATGGCTCAAAGAAATGTACTCGTTTAAAAAAAAATAAAATAAAAAATGACATCATGTAGATACATTGAATCAAGCTTAAATCATCTCATAATGATTGCATTCCCTGTCTCTAAGATATGTATGTTGAGCTATCAAAATAACAAAAAAATTCAAGCTTACAAACTATTTTTACATAAATTTTAAGAAAATTCATAAACTATTTACAAAGATCTATTTACAAGAAACCAATTCATAACCTTATAAACCTATACAAAAAGTTTATGACACAAAGAAAAAAATGACACCGCTTCAAGGAATTTTTTTTAGACAAACAAAATATGCTTTTTGCATTTATACAGAGGCACCGAATAAAATTTAACTCATCTCACAATAGCTACATGCCTTATGTCCGCCCTATTTATATTGAACTATCAAAATGAATCGTCAAATTGATTTCATATATAATGAAATTATATAAATTAATATTTTCCAAAATAACATTAATAACAACATCAATTGATATCAAATAAATCATTACATCCTTAAATACACATTAAAATCTAATAATTTTTTTTAATACCATTAAACATAAAAAATAAATATATATATGTAATTTAGACTTGTTAAGGTGAAAAAAAGTATCACACCACATGATTTTTGACAGACTAATGCATCCCCACTAACCAACCTCCGACCTTGTAGCATGGGTTAAAGACCCTGCACCCTGCACCAATATCAAGGCAACATGATCCTATTCAATAAGCAACTTTGAATGGAAACCTTCAATCAAGTTCAAAAAATAAATTGAGTGTTATAAATTTCATCTTGTGTTAGCGTATCCCAAAACATGTTATGACAATTGTCACAATTTTTTTTATGAATATTGTACCAACCAAAAACTTGCCTCTAAATATTTCTTCTACATAATGGGTACAATCAAAGGTATAAAACTATTATGTATAAACTACAAATTGAGTTTAAATATCACTCTCCATATACCACTATCCACTTGTATTTTGATTTCTTTAGGATCCCAAAGTTTGATGATATTGTGAATCCATAATTTCAAAAAACTTATGGACTTAAGTTTTTCAATCTTCCTATCATCTTCAAGTCCCCTTTCTGACATGCCTCATCAATAAACTAGATTACTGAACCATATAAATGCACACATTTTCTAAGTTTGTATCCATTATTGGATCAAATGTAAGATGAAACACCCAATGCAATTTGTTGGAACTCATTCAATTATACCCATCTACATGGACGATAGAGTAGCATGAAATCGATCCACAAGATCTAACCCTATTCATAACCCTAACTCCATTCACTCAATAAAGAGCTTATGATATTAATAAACATTAACAAAAAGATCTCAAAATAATGAATAGTCTAGAATCTCCCCAACCATGGATCCTTATATAATGGTAAAAAAAACCTTCCCAATAATTAAATATGGTCATAATAGATTTTACAGGATATTCATATATAAAACTTGCAAGTATAATTATTTGATTATAATGAATATATTTTAAGTATTTATGTATCATAGATTGTATATCACAAAGATTTTATAATTAAAAATGTCTTAATATCAAGTCAAACACCTCATTTTATAGTAGAATTATAAAATGAGTGGATAATATAGCAGGACTTATTTGAAGAGGTAAAACAATGTGTCTTAAAGTAATTTTTTGTTTCTTTTATAATAAATTATAAGGGTGAAACCTCACGCTATTTATTTTAAAAATATAGATAACTTTGTAAGGGAGGGTTTAACATTTGAAAAAGATCTGTTTCTAAGTGAAAGGTGAGATGAAATCATAAGGTCATGATCTATTGTCGATCTTAACCTATGTAGGTTGATTTTACATTGAAGAGGGTGACGTCTAATCGTAAAATTTTAAATGTTTGTACAAATACTTAGAGAGGTTTAACTGAGTCATATTTTTTTAAATGTTTGTACAAATACTTAGAAAGGTTTTTACTGATTAATAATTTTTTTAAAGTATAAAACAAAAACTTAAAAGAGATGAGCGAATACAAATAATTAAGATAGAGTGAGGTAGCAAAATAAAATCAATTTAAATACTCAAATCAATTAAAATAAAAATTAGCCAAAACTAACATTATCAAATATTCATGATCAAATTTAAATATCTATAAAAATTAATACAATAATTAAACATAATAATAAGAAATCATTAAAAATATAAGACAAAATAAATCAATTAAAAAATCTATTTTGAAATCCTAAATAAAATTCATAATTATATATATAATAAAATATCAAAATAATATTTACCAATACAAATATCAAAAAAAAATATAGAAAATGAAAATGCACTACAATAAATTTTTGACATGAATATTATTTTCTTAATTGCCCCAATTCAAATATTTCTGAACCATCAAATTCACTATTCACTATAACAGTTGTAGCATAAATCTATATTAATAACTTATGATGAAAACCTCCATTGAAGATCTTATAATATTGACATGAATAATAATTTTGAAGGCACAAATCCATATTAATAGCTTTGATGAAAACCTCCACCGAGGGTCTTATAATATTGACATGAATAACATATAAGCTTTAGTATTTTGAATAATCACCTCTTACATTGTCTACATCAAGATAAACCAAGTATATGTTTTTCCTTTATTGACTAAAAAATTTCGGATTTACTATTATGTTCATTAACATAAAAAATACACACCTTTCAAAGTCTATTTAATATAGATAATTATAATTTAGAAAAGTAGAGAACACTAAGCCCTTAAAACAATAAAATAAAGTTTGGGAAGGAAAGAAAAGAGAAAAGGGCCTCCACTTACTAAAAACAAGTATTAAAATTATGAAAATAAAAAGTTAAAAAAGAACAAATTTTTAATAGAAAAATCAATTTTATTCAATTAGGTGAAAGCATTAATAAAGGATAACAAAAAGGAAAAGAATTATTTTCCTTTTTAAAAGACTTCATCATTTGTTAGAATTTTGAATTCATAATATATTAGTAGTTTTTATTTTTAATATATAAATTGATAATTAAAACCCATAAGATATAAATATAAATGTAAACATTATTTCTTTGAATTTATAGTATATTATTAAGATAAATGTAGACATTATTTTTGTATTATATATCACTTTAGTCTTATATACTTAATAAATATATATTATGGATGTAATTTTAGCTTTTAGACCTTTTTTATTACTAAAAGTCTTTCATGCACTATTTTTATGTACCTAATTACTTATCTCTTAGTCCAACCAATATTATTCTGATAACTCAGACCTTCTATCTTACCCAAAATACTGTAAACTTATTTATCTTCCATATTTGCAAGTTTTGGACCTAAACATATTTTATATCTACTTGAATACTTAGATTCCAGTCAGAGACCTACATCGATATAAGTGTCTTATCCCAACGTAGGTGTCTAGTGGCCTAGAGTCATCTAATTTTCAAATGAAATGTATTCCTATGGTCGACCTAAGTTCTTTAATGTGAGATATTCTCAAAAGAGATTGGTATACACACAAGATCAACCCTCATTTAATCGACACCTAGAAAAGACTTAAAGAGACTAAGGCAACTTACCAAAAACACTCTATCAAACACTCAAGTGAGTAAAGTTTCCCTATTTTCTCCTATTTCTATATCAATCATAGGGACAACATATCTATAAGTCTAAAGTACTGAAGGAGCATTCCATGAGTCATGTTTTTTAAATTACAAGCTAGTTCACTATTATACTTGATTATCACACATGACATGATTCACACATAAGCCAACACATAGGGAAGAACTACATAATTTCGAGTCTCTCTTCAGAGTATTGAATATATAGGCTATGCTCATTGACAAATGAGTATTTGGGGTATCTCGACACCATGTGCCGACTAACCCATTTTTTCCACATCTAATGTGAAGATGAAGAATTAGGGTTTTACTATTTGACAAGGAGTGATAGTCTATGACCCAAATCTAAATGCACTATAGTGAAGGCAACACATAATCTAGAAGCATCTAGGTGGTCACATCTAGTTTTAGTAGGTATTCTATGATAGACACTTATGTTTGAGTCAGATAGTAGTGTTGACATAACCATCCTAGGTTGATGTAAGTGTCAGTAGCTACAAAGGTATAATTTCTAGAATCTTAGGACTGATTCAGAATATAAATATAGCCTACTTCTTTCCTATTCCAAATCGAGATCTGTATTAGCATTAGAACCAACTAAGTATCTTTTTTTCATTTTTATTGTAATATATACTAAAACTATACTTTCTATCTGTAACATCTCAGTTTAATAAATTTGATATATTTTCTATTTGAATTTTCAAATAATTGGCCTTGTTTAAAGACAGTCTACCATCCTTGTGCCCTATGTTATCTCTACATTTTTAATCCTGGATTCCCTCATATCTAGATTTTAGGGTTAATTTTTTTTGGAGTGTGTGTGTTTATTAGTATCCTCCATGCATATTCTCTCCCCTTATTTGGGTGACCCAAAGCCATGAAGTTAACCATTTGTCTTTATCCTAAGAGATTCACCAAGTATACTCTTTACTTGCCCTTAATGGGATTCTTATGAATAATAATGGTGATAATTTTCCTTTTTATTTTAGGTTACATGATTGGGGTGTCATTACCTTCTCACAGGTCTTTAGGGCATAGCGACAAGGATTTCATCCCCTGACATTTATACCAATCCCATATATTTGAAGAGGGATATAAATTATTGGTAGGTGTCATTAGGGCCTAGAAAAATTATTCATAAAGGGTTTCATGAAAGCAATGGGTTAATTCTTAATGACAATCCATTAGACATCACCATCAAGGAATCCATGGTCTCTTTGATAGGGGATGTATCCCCATATAAATAACCTGATGCCTAGATATCTTCTTCAACATATTTTGTGCCCTTTGAGGACCATCTAACAAGCCAATAAAATCTTTAGATTAAGACCTATTAGATGCAAAAACCTTCACTGATGCAAAGGTAATAATTTATGAATATTGCCTCACACGTAAGAACTTTGAGAGAGGGTGGGTATTTCACCTACATTTAAATAATTTTATTTAAATGAATCTTAAATTTATCCTATCAAAATGAGTATATTGAAGGCTTAATGATTGTGATGCACTGTTGATCTTATATTAATATAATACCATGCACTTAGATGATTATTTGTTTGGATGTTGTGTCAAAAATCATTATGTGTCCAAAACTAAGTCAAGACTAAACCAAGTCCAAAACATAGTCCATACACACCTGCACAATAAGGCATTACGTTATCCATATTTTGAGTTGAAAATCACCCCTTCTATATGTTATGTCAAAAAATTTCTAAATACACACCCCTCTTGTCTAAACCAAGTCGTTAGGTTGTCCAATTTGAACCAAGTTCTAGTTTCAGAGAAATTCCAATTTTAGAGTCAAAACCAAAGTCCAAATTCTTGTTTAAACCATTACCATTATACTAGTCATTTTTTTTCAAACCTAATCAAAATTATAATTCTAGCACTAATCCCAAAGTCAAAAATTCAAAGGTCAAATATTCTAAAGTCAAACAAGGTCGAATATTTATTTTTTATAATTCAAAATTTAGTTCAATTAAGGGTGAAACATTTGAATTAAACTAAGTAAATCACTTTCAAGAACCAAATGTTGAACACTTACATCCTTTATGAGACACAAATTCTTGAAGGTATTTGATATACCAAAATTTGTGCACCCTTTTGGAAACAAGTTTGATTCACACACCTTTCCTATTTGGATACTTGCATTGACAAACTTTGATTGAACTATTCCACTTAACATTCAATGTATACCAAAGTTAATCCAAGCCAAAACAGGTTCATCTTGAACCATGTATCCAAAATTGAGTTAAAACTAAATCATGTTCATCTTGAACCACGTTCTAGTTCAATCATGTTCCTCTTGAACCACATTCTAATCTGATAAGGTTCAGCTTGAACCAAATTCTAATTCTCATTCCAACTCAGACCAACATAGACCAAATTCAACTTCAAAGCCTCATATTAGAACACCACTAAATCAGACCTATTTCAATCAAATATAATTATTCTGAATCAATCACATGCCAATTCAAACCACTTCTTGTCTTTTCATTCAATCTCCTACACCTATCAATTGAGAATGAAAAAGTCATAACATCCATATTTTCTTCCATTTAAAATCAAATTTAAAATTTGATTCAAGCTTTAGCAAATCAAATCAACTTAATTGAATCAAACATCAATTTAAAACATCAAATTAAGAACATTTCGACCAATTCCAATCAACTCAATCCACCATGTTTAGGGAAAATTAAATCAAGACCGTTCAAATCAAGACCATTTCAACCAATTCCAATCAAGCCAACACCTTGTTTGGGGCAATTCCAAATCTATGACAATTTTGCCCTATTTGGAGCAATTCCAATCTAGACCAAGACTGCCCTCTTTGGGTCCCATTCCAATCAAAGACCAAGTCCACCCTCTTTCAGGCTAATTTATTACAATCCCATCCCCTTACATGTATCCTTTCTTGGAGGCATTAGTTTAAGGTTAATATAAGTCATGGCATATATCGATCCTAATCATGTTATTGCATTACCATTAATTAGTTAATACGTGATAAATCTTCTCTTATAATTTATCCAAATCTATCTCATCTCACATCTACTCTTGACATTTCTTCCATTAGTCTATAAGTCAATCCGGTCTTACAACTACAACAAAGCCAATAATCCAAACCCATTATTTTATTTCCCTTCCAAATACCATTATCTATTATAGATCCAAGCGTGTCCAAGTCTGATAACTACTCGATTAGGATATGTTATGATCCCCTTGCCAAACATGATCAAAGACTTCCACTTCTAAATCAAGATCAAGACAATCAACCTATTATCGACATTTTTTTTGAATCACCCATATTTGACCAAACCCAAAGCATTCATGGTCCACCTATTTTTGAATAAGGACCTCTATTTGACACTGAACCCATCTTCAATGAGCCCATCTTTGAATATCCAATTATTCATTCATTGCTAAACATTCCCTATTTTAGAAAATTCTTGCATCTCAAAACCTCCATTTCCAAGTGAAAGGTGAACAAGGTACTTGTGGACAATGAAATTCAATAGGCCATCTTTGTGGCTATCTTTACATCAAAAATAGGTTCCATTTTAAAACCAACATTATTGTTAAAACCAATATTAGAATCAAGTTTCATTTTGGAACTAATATTATATTTAGCATCAGAAGTAGAATCAAAGTCAGTCCTAACATTAGATTCAGATCTCCTTGAATTAAAATCAACTTCATAATCAAAATATATTAGTGGGTATCACAACATTGGCTATACACTTCTACCAAATCCACTTGATTTAGAATCAACTTCATAATCATCATACATTAATAGCTATTCCAACATTGGCTACATACTCCTTGAAAATCATATTGAATATTTTTGTGATCCTTCTACAGTTGTTGAGGATGTTTTCTTCAACATTGACATAATTTATCCTAGTAGCCTTTATGAAGATTGTGATGCCTTTTACCCTTCCATTGACATTACACATGCTTTTAACATTAACTAGACTAACTATTATATTGACATTCCACTACCCACAAATATTAATTAGGACTGAAAAAATCACACATTGTTGAATAATTTTCATGGTGACATCTCAATGGCAAAGTTTTTGGCGATCCAAGACAACATTCAGGCAAAAGAACAATCTCTTAGTGAAATCTTGTTTGAGGCAGTAGTGAATAATTAAAGTCTAAACTCAACATCTTCTAGTGAAAACTTGTTTAAGGCACTAGATGCTAATCAAAATCAAAAGTCAACATCCTTTAGTGAAACTTTGTTTGAGATGCTAGGGACAATCAAAATCAAGAAGACTTTATTGGTGAAAACCTCTTTGAAGTGCCAATAACTGATCTAATTAGTTTTTCATTGCTTGATGAAGGCATTATTAAAATCAATATTGACATATACAATAATCCACAACATATTTATATTGTAGCATCTCTCAAGCCTAAACAACATAAATAATTGTGGTCATGTTAAGACAATGTTGTTGGAGTCATATGAAGAAACTTACATAAACTAAATCTTATTTATTTACGCCAAGTTACCATACATAATGAATAAGTTCACTTAAGGATATTTTTTAATCATATATTTATGATTGCTTTATAATTTTGATTTTTAACCTTTATAAAGGTTCTCATAGGTTTGTCCATTCAATACGAGATTTAATCTTTTTTAGGCTTTGTTAAATTAGTATGTACTTTGTTATAGTTCGTTTTTCTAACAAACTATTATTGCATATATACATAACTCCTCCGTAGTATATTTTATTAGAGTGAGAAATGATAGAGTTATGAGATTGTTACAAAATATTGAAAATACTTCCGTATTTATAAATTCTATATTATTTTCCAAGGTTAGTTCTCTGATCTAAGAATATTTTATCTGCACGAGATTTTTTACAACCTGATCCTGGTTTCCAGATTGATCTTGTAGTGATTTTAACCTCTTTTATGAACTTTTCATGGCATCAGAGCGTTGGAACTACTGGTTGCAAGTTTCTGTGTGCTTTGGGATATTATCAACAGAGACTTTGTTTGGTGTTGGTTCAATTTTCAGCACCTGATCTTGGGAAATTCTTTTTTTCTGCAGACTGTAAAATCGAGCATGACTCCTTTATGAGCAAGGATTGCTCTTATCCAAGGATATGTGGATCTCTTTTCCAACAAAGGATTGCCATTCTAATTGTTTGCTCCACCTTTTTTTTCGAAAGTCAACTTAATTAAAATTTAAAAAATATATTATTTCAAGGATCTTTGGTTCTGGGTGCAGCCTAGTCAGTGAGGAAAAGACGTATGTTTATTAATTTTTAAAATAGACCTTACATCTTTACGATGTTTGCATTTGTTGTTTGAATCTAACTCAACACAAAACTTGTCTTCATCTTCCACACTGACTAAGACTCAACATTTTGTGCTTTGCTCTCACACGTTGACCACTGACATTTTACAGATTCTTGTAACTTCCTTTTTTTTGGATTCCAGTCCTACGACACAGATCTTGAATTTCATTTGGATTGAAGGCAGAAATGGATTCGAGCCACACATATCAAAATATGTATGGTAAGTTTTGAGCCAAGGCCTTGCTTACTTAGTATTTTCTAGAAAATAGGTTCAGCTGAAATTTTTGTTGGAAGCCGTGGGTTATAAGGCCATTAAAGATATCTATTGATAAGCCGTACTCTTACGTAGCTGGTCAAATAATGAGCTATCTATTCTATGTTATTTATAGCTGGTAATCCATGGGTTTGGTAGACACCTATGTAGTTAGTCGAACGATGAGCTGACTCTGAGCTCAACGGCTTACAGCTGCTCAATCATAGTGTACAACTGCTCAGTCTACCCTCAGCCAGTAGCCTCGACACTTAGAGATCGATAATCATAAAGGTTGGTAATTTTTTTGAATGCTTGTTATTTTTGGCAAAAAGATGAGATTCTGCTATAACATTTTAAGACCTGGTCAAAGCCTTTTTAGAATTTTGGCAAACAATTGATATTATTTATTTTGCATACATACAAAATTGACACTTGTTTTAATATTTAATGGTATTAAAAACAAGGCAAACCATTACATTTGTATTAAACTTCTAAAAGTGTCTGTAAAATAATTGAAGTTTTTAAAGTAAAAATTGTAAACAATTTGTTATTTGTGTCAAGTAAAGGTGGGAATTTTTTGTCATAAGATGTTAAAATTGTGATGGGGTGTTAAATTTTTTAGTCAAACATTTGTAAATTGAAGAGCATAATGTTGCGGTTATTTTCTTCTACTTCCTCTTCTTTGGGAAATGATTATTGTATGTTCGATCCACTTGACTTCTTTAGTTATTATGTTTGGAAACCGAAAATGCAACAACTTCTCATGTCCAAAGGTTTGTGGAGGATTTTTGATGACATAAGACTCGCAACATTCACTTCTGATAAAGACAAGTATGCATATGGCTGCAAGTAGGATGGGGCTTTTGAATTGATCGGACTTAATGTTTCTAACAATCTCTGGTTTCACATCTCAGAAGTGAAAATTCTAAAAGAGGTATGGGACAAATTTAAAACCCTTTTTAGCAAAGTCAATGAATTCAAAATATTTCAACTAGATGCAGAATTGAACTCCCTTACGAAAGCTTTTTGATTTTTATTCCTTAGAAGAATTCCTTGCAATGTTCAATTTTTTGAGATCACAATTGAAAGCAAGTGGAAAAGATAAGAGTGAAAAAGAATGCATTTTTTTATTCTGTCTAAACTGAAAGGACCATATGGTATTTTTTCATCTACATTCTATACTATGATGGACACAAATGGTGATGAGTTTAAGTGGCCATTCTTTGAAGTTTTTTGTGAAAGACTAACTCGGGAGAAAATTAAATTAATGTCATTAGATATTTTTCCTAGTCTTAGTCATGATTTGATTGCAAACACATCCAAAGGGAAACAATCACCTAAATCTAAATAAAAAACACAACCTTCCAAACTAACAGAATCCTCCTCCTAGTCCTTGTTATAGCCTGAAATTATACCCTAGAGAAGTCAAGTAGACCTTATCTATTTTAGAATAACATGGAACTATCTCTCCTCATAAATAAGATACTACAAGAGATAGATCTCTAGGTTTGAAAGGGCTAGCTTCCTTGATCTATCTTTTAGGCTCACACTAAACTAGACTAACCACTATTGGGAGTGAAAAGGAAAGAAGGAAACATAAATAAACCTAAAATAACGAAGGTTATACACCAAAGATAAGTCCATAGAACACACTTGCATTTTCACCAAGAAATAAGACTACCAAAACTGACATTAACTCTATGTCCTTCTAGCATAAGTGTTGAGTTGTGGAGCTAAAAACTTCACCAATGAGCTACACAGTAACAACATCGACGGAATCGGTCAAAACCAACCGACATCGGTTAGGGGTCGACCGGCATCGGTCATCATCGGTCAGAACCAACTGACATTGGTTAGGGTCGGCCAGCATTGGTCATCTTCAGACCGACATCGGACTTCTGTCCATTTCCAAAATTAGACAACGTTTCTAATTTTAGGAGAACAACTAGTTTGCATGTAAAGACTAAAATGAGTCTTGAGTCTATTTTTCTAATTATTGTTTGCTTCTCAATTCTATTTAAGAGACCCATGGGGTAGTATTGTAATCAAAGGGGTGAGCAAGATCAATTAGATCTGCAGGGTGTAAGATCAAGAAGATCTGCAAGGGTGCAAGATTAAGTTGATCTGCAAGGTGCAAGATCAAGAAGATCTGCTGGAGAACAATTCAGTAATTGAGTTGGTTGTAATTGATTAAGAGAGAGAGAGAAATCTTGAAGGAGAATTACTGTACATATGAGAGTTGTGAGGAGAGAGAGATTTATTCATTGTATTTCCTTCTGGAAGAGTTTAATACAAGATTGGTTGTTTCTCGTATCTCCTATTCTTTGTTGTTTCTGATTTTTAGTTACTTATTACTTCTGGTTTCAATTTCATGTTTAGTTGCTTATACAAAAATAATCAATTGTGTTGTAAGATCCTAACAAGTGGTATCAGAGCTATGTGTATACACTAACAATTGGTATCAAAGCACAGGTTTTAGAGCGTGTTAGTGTTTGTTGATTACAGAATTCACTCACAGGGGTTTCTGATTGAGTGAGAGTAAAGCAATGGCAGAAGAAAGTAAACTAAGAATGGATAAATTCAATGGCAAGAATTATCAATTATGGAGGATGCAGATTGAAGATTATCTGTATCAGAAAGATCTGTACTTACCATTGGGTGGGGTTTCAGGTAAGCCCACAGATATGAAAGATGAAGAATGGAATGTTCTTGATAGAAAGGCTCTTGGATCTATAAGGTTGAGCCTGGCATCTTCTGTGGTTTCCAACTTATCACAGGCAAAGACAATAGTAGAGTTAATGGATACTTTGGAAAATTTATATGAAAAACCCTCAGCTTCGAATAAGGTATATCTTATGAAGCAATTATTTAATTTGCAAATGCAGGAAGGTGGATCTGTATATAGTCATCTTAATAATTTTCATACAATTGTAAATCCGTTAGATTCAGTCAAAATAGTTTTCGATGATGAAATTAAGGCTCTATTAATCTTATGCTCTTTACCTGAAAGTTGGCATAGTTTGGTAATGGCAGTTAGTAATACTGCATCTGCTTCAAATATCTTGAAAGTTGATGATGTTGTTAATGTAATCTTGAATGAAGAAATTCACAGGAAAAGCACAAGAAAAACATCAGGTAATGCTTTAAGTGTTGAAAGCAGGGGATGGCAAAGAGAGAAGGGCAAGCAAGGGAAATCAAGGTCAAAGATGGAAAGTAGATCCAAATCCAGAAATAAAAGGATAACCTGCTAGAATTGTGGAAAGAAAGGGCATGCAAAGAAAGATTGTTGGTTGAAGGATAACAAAGAAGATCACCATGAAGGTAATAAAGAAGCAGAAGTTGGAGGTATTGTTGCACATAATGCTCTTATATTTTCTTTAGATAATAAAGTAGAATAATGGGTTTTAGATTCTGGTGCCTCTTTCCATGCAACCCCAAATAGAGAATTTTTCAATAATTATGTCTATGGAGATTTTGGAAAAGTTTATTTATGGGATGATGAGCCTTGTCAAATTGTTGGCAAAGGAAAAGTGCAGCTGAAATTGTAGAATGGCAACACATGGGTGTTGAAGGATGTCATGCATGTACCCATCCTAAAGAGGAATCTGATTTCTGTAGGAAAGTTGGGTGATGAGGGTTGCACAGTAACTCTCAAAGCTGAATCTATCTATCTACTTGTATTACTGATTATTCTCCTTCTATTTTATCTACTTTAGATGTAGGTGCAAAGTTGTGGCACTATAGGCTTGGTCACATGAGTGAGAAGGAAATGGATGTTCTTAAGTCAAAAGGTAAGCTTTTAGATTTGAAAAGCATAGATCTAGATTTTTGTGAGCATTGTATTTTTGAGAAACAGAAGAAAGTGAGGTTTCTCAAAATTAGGTCAACAAAGAAGAAGCACAAGTTGGAGCTTGTTCACACAGACGTGTGGGGACTAGCTCAGGTAGCTTCTATTGGAGGATCACAGTATTATGTTTCTTTCATTGATGATGCTACAAGAAAGGTATGGGTTTATTGCATAAAGAGGAAATCTAATGTTTTTGACACTTTTAAGAAATGGAAAGCCTTGGTTTTCAATGAGAAGGTGATGTACAATGATTAGCTCAAGAGGCTGAATAATTTTGAGCAGGGCAATCTTGATTTAGAAGAGGTTATGTTCCAAAATGAGCTCGCGGGTAAAAATCATCACTCACAGGAAAACATAGAGACCAACGTCGGTCAGATGGAAACTAACATCGGTTAGGTAGAGACTGACGTCGGTCAGGTTGAAATCGACATCGATCAGGTAGAATCGACATCAGTCAAGTGCAGACTGACATCGATCAGAGATGACCGAGATCGGTCACTGTCAGAAAGAAATTTGGGCAGATAGCAAGCTATAAATGAGTCTCAAATACCCATAAAGAGGTCTGAAAGGGTAAGAAACCTCCAATTCATTATTCTCCTTCTTTATACTACTTGTTGCTCACTGATGGTGGAGAACCAAAATTTTTTGATGAGGCAATACAGGTAGAGTCTAAGAAACAGTGGGAGCATGGCATGAATGAGGAAATTGATTCCTTGGAAGAGAACCATACGTGGGATTTGGTTGAGTTTTCAGCTGGAAAGAAAGCACTAAAAAACAAATGGGTTTATAGGTTAAAGGAAGGAGAGAATGGATAGATGAGACATAAGGCCAGGTTGGTGTTCAAGAGGTTTAATATGCAAGATGCAAAACCGGTAAACACACCTATGGCTGGACACTTCAAGTTGAGCAAAGAACAGTGTCCTAAATCACATGATGAGGTTGAGTACATGAGTAGAGTTCCATATACTTCAGCAGTTGGGAGCTTGATGTATGCAATGGTATGTACTAGACCTGATATTGCCCAAGCAGTGGGAGTTGTCAGCAAGTTTATGGCCAATCTAGGAAAAGAACACTGGAAAGCAGTTTAGTGGATTCTCAGATATCTGAGAGGGACCAACAGTAGGCATTTATGCTATGGAGGGTCAAACACTTATCTACATGGGTATGTAGATTTGGATATGGTAGGTGACTTGGATGGCAGGAGAAGCACCACAGGATATGTGTTCACTGTTGGTGGAACGGCGGTTAGCTGGATTTCAAAGTTGTAGAAGGTTGTTGCCTTGTCTACTACAGAGGCATAATACATTGCATTCACAGAGGCTAGCAAGGAAATGTTTTGGATGACTCGGTTCATGGAAGAGTTGGGAAAGGAGCAAGAGAATTGTAGATTATACAGTGATAGTCAAAGTGTAATTCATTTGGCAAAGAATTCAGCCTTTCATTCAAGAACCAAACATATATAGCTTAGGTAGCACTTCATTAGATAGGTATTGGAGGATGGATAGTTGAAGCTGGAAAAGATCCATATGGATAAGAACCCTGTAGATATGTTAACAAAGCCGGTAATAAAGGAGAAGTTGAATCTTCATTCAACTTTTGTTGGTCTTCAAGATTGAACTTGAAGATGGAGAAACAAGCCAGAGAAACAAGCTAGAGGATGTTGCTGTACAGGTACAGGTGTAGTTGTTTATCTTCAAGAGGGAGATTGTTGAGTTGTGCAGCTAAAAGCTTCACCAATGAGCTACACAGTAACCAGCATCAGTGGAATCGGTTAGAACCAACCGACATCGGTTAGGGGTCGACCGGCATTGGTCATCATCGATCAGAACCAATTGACATCAGTTAGGGTCAGTCAGCATCGGTCATCTTCAGACCAACATCGGACTTCTGTGCATTTCCAAAATTAGACAACGTTTCTAATTTTAGGAGAACAACTAGTTTGCATGTAAAGACTAAAATTAGTCTTGAGTTTATTTTTCTAATTATTGTTTGCTTCTCAATTCTATTTAAGAGACCCACGGGGTAGTATTATAATCAAAGGGGTGAGAAAGATCAATTAGATATACAAGGTGCAAGATCAAGAAGATCTACAAGGGTGCAAGATTAAGTTGATCTGCAAGGTGCAAGATCAAGACGATCTGCTGGAGAACAATTCAGTAATTGAGTTGGTTGTAATTGATTGAGAGAGAGAGAGAACTCTTGAAGGAGAATTACTATACATCTGAGAGGTGTGAGGAGAGAGAGATTTCTTCATTGTATTTCCTACTGGAAGATTTTAATACAAGATTGGTTGTTTTCATATCTCTTATTCTTTGTTGTTTCTGATTTTTAGTTACTTATTACTTCTAGCTTCAATTTCTTGTTTAGTTACTTATACAAAAGTAATCAATTGTACTGTAAGATCCTGACAAGTGGTATCAGAGCTATGTGTATACACTAACAATAAATATTTCTCATAGAGGTAGATTGCCATGCATATCTAGAGGTGGATTAAAAGAAGGTTTGATATTAGACACTACTAGTCCCTCTCACACTTCAAGACATATTTAACAAACACATACACTTTATGAAACTTGTTATAAGAGATGTCACTCACACAAAACATGCAAGAGCAGAATGGAAGCAAGGAGAACATATTCATCACTTGTAAACCATATAAACCACTTGACACACTTAGGCAAGAGATTTCGGAGAATGAATCAAATTCAAAAAAAAATTATTCAAAGGGAAAATGATATGTCAAAACCAGAAGTGTTTCACCATGCCAATTTTGGATCCATTACAAAGCCAAAAAAGCTTGAATATATAGATCATAGGAGAGGAGAGAGAAGAAATGAAGTTCAAGAATCACAAGGACAAGTGTCAAACTTTAAAAACTAGTTACAATGCCATATAATGAAGTAGAGAATAGGATATGAAGGTCTTCTTCGACAAGTGTCCATTTGAAGCATGAAATATTCCTAAAATTGGTGTAGAGACTCTTTATGTTCTTCTATGAAATTGCCCTCATGATGATGAGTAGTCCATCTATCTTGAACTGCCTATGAAAGGCCTTGATACATATGCCCTGAATTGATAAGGTGTAAATATGATTTGGGATAGTCATCTATGCCTTCAACTAATAGCCTTCTTTGTTACATTTGTTGTTCACTTGCTTTCAACTACTCACTAGCCTTCTAGGCCTGTCTTCACAATTGTCACTATGATGACTTGCAATTGTTCAAGAAGATGTGTTACATATGTGTTAGGCAATTCAATTAGACCTTATTTGTCTTCTAGTATATCATATAGATCTACATGAAAATCAAAACACACTTCTTACTGTTGACATCCAATTCCTAACACCATTGTGTTGAAATTATCAATCTTACTCAAAATTTGAGAAAATACATAAATTATGCCAAAATCACTTAAACACACTAAATGGTTCAAGCTTGTCATATAAAAGTGATGATTTAGGATAATGTATCCCTAAATAGGGCAATACATTTTATGTGATTATTAACTTTTCTCAAATCATTTTGAATTAAAATGATAAAAATGTATTTTGATGCTTTAAATCACTCTTTTCTTCTAATTTAGAAGCACATGACACATGCATGTGTTATTTTATATCAAAATATCCTAAATGGGATGATGGTCCATACACAACTAATATCACCATCTAATTCATCTCTAGTTAAATGATGACCCAATAATATGACTTTCTCCCCAGTTTCATTGATGTGTAATTTTCAAAGAATTGCACTAAAATTGATTAATCTTCCCTAGGCAAATTAAATCAAATTATGAGCTTAAGTAATAATTCCATGGTAGTTATTTAATATTTATTTATTGTAAATTGATTCTTATTAACAACATCATCAAATGAGGTCATTTGTGGGGTGGCATCTATAAGCCATAAATACAACAAATATCAAGATTATGGCTTCCCATGCCTCTTTAATGCCCCTTCCTCCCAAATATTTATAATGATATTTATGGAAATTATTTACATAATTGGATTAATTCATAGCCACACATCTTGCTATCAAGATAGATGGTCATGGTTGATCCTAATCAATTTGAAAAATCCATAAATAAGAGGGGCAAAACCACTTTGATTAAGCTTCATTTGTGAAAAATTATTATGTAACATTCTCTCCACATGCCATTTGTGTGTGTTGTTTATTATGCTTAATTTGCAATAGGATAGATTCATTGATAGGCATAATATTGATTTTCATATCATGAGCCTAGTATAATTGGTGAGAAATAGATGATGAAGGAGCTTTGCTTTGCATCACTGTTGAAGACTTGAGCACCAAATCAAAGAGAAAATCATGTTTTGAGCCACATTTGTGTGATATTCTCTTGGAAAGGTAATATGTATGTTCTTTCCTTCATTTGCTCTTAATTGTCACTTTCAAACCCCATTTGAGTAGGTTGGATTAGCTTGTTACTTCTTTATGAATTTTTCTTGACTAATGCTTGATCTAACCATCTTTGTAATCCATCTCTACACTCACTTCCAATCTTTGACAATCACTTTGGCTTCTCACTATGTTGTTCAAGACTGACTGTGATGGACAGTCTAACAGAGAGGTTTTCATGTACAACCATGATGAGATATGGGTATAAGGAGTTATAAAAAGTCCCTACAGACCTCTCTTAATGAGCAAGGATTGCTCTTATCCAAAGATATGTGGATCTCTTTTCCAACAAAAGATTGCCATTTGCTCCAATTTTTTTTTTGAAAGTCAACTTAATTAAATTTTAAAAATATATTATTTCAAGGATCTTTGGTTCTGGGTGCAGCCTAGTCAATGAGGAAAAGACGTATGTTTATTAATTTTTAAAATAGGCCTTACATCTTTATGGTGTTTGCATTTGTTGTTTGAATCTAACTCAACACAAAACTTGTCTTCATCTTCCACACTGACTAAGACTCAACATTTTGTGTTTTGCTCTCACACGTTGACTACTCACTAGTCTTCTAGGCTTGTCTTCACACTTGTCACTGTGATGACTTGCAGTTGTTTAAGCAGATGTGTTACATATGTGTTAGGCAATTCAACTAGACCTTATTTATCCTCTAGTATATCATATAGATCTACATGAAACTCAAAACATATTTATTACTATTGACATCTAATTCCTTACACCATTGTGTTGAAATTATCAATCTTACTCGAAATTTGTGAAAATGCATAAATTAAGTCAAAATCACTTAAACACACTAAATGGTTCGAGCTTGTCATATACAAGTGACGATTTAGAATAATGTATCCTTAAATAGGGTAATACATTTTATGTGATTATTAACTTTTCTTAAATCATTTTGAGTTAGAATGACAAAAACATATTTTGGTGCTTTGGATCACTCTTTTCTTCTAATTCAGAAGCACATTACACATGCATGTGTTATTTTGTGTCAAAAACATCTTAAAAGGGATGATGGTCCATACACAACTAATATCACCATCTAATTCCTCTCTAGTTAAATTATGACCCGGTAATATGACTTTCTCATCAGTTTGATTAATTGAGTGCACCAATTTCCAAAGAGTTACACTAAAATTGATTAATCTTACATAGACAAATTAAACCAAATTATGAGCTTAAGCAAGAATTCCATGGTAGTTATTGAATATTTATTTATTGGAAATTGATTCTTATTAACAACATCATCAAATAAAGTCATTTTTGAGGTGGCATCTATAAGACATAAATGCAACAAATATCAAGATTATGGCTTCCCATTCCTCTTTAATGACCCTTCCTCCCAAATATTTATAAGGATATTTATAGAAATTATTTACATAATTGGATTAATTCATGGCCACACATCTTGATATCAAGATGGATGGTCATGGTTGATCCTAATCAATTTGGAAATTCCATAAATAGAAGGGTCAAGACCACTTTGATTAAGATTCATTTGTGTAAAATTATTATGCAAAATTTTCTCCACATGTCATTTGTGTGTGTTATTTATTGTGCTTAATTTGCAATAGGATAGATTCATTGATAGGCATAACATTGATTTTCATATCATGAGCCTAGCATAATTGGTGAGAAACAAATGATGAAGGAGCTTTGCCTTGCATCATTTTTGAAGACTTGAACACCAAATCAAGAAGAAAATCATATTTTGAGTCACATTTGCGTGATATGCTCTTGGGAAGGTAATATGTATGTTCTTTGCTTCATTTGCTCTTAATTGTCATTTTAAACCCCATTTGAGTAGGTTGGCTTAGCTTGTTACTTCTTTATGAATTTTTCTTGACTAATGCTTGATCTAACCATCTTTGTAATCCATCTCTACACTCACTTCCAATCTTTGACAATCACTTTGGCTTCTCACTGTGTTGTTCAAGACTGACTAGGATGGATGATCTAATAGAAAGATTTTCATATACAACCATGGTGAGATATGGGTATGGAGATTTATAAAAAGTCCCTATAGACCTATTTTAATGGATTTCATTCACCAATTCCCCTCTGTATTTGCAATTCACATCAAAATTTGTAGAAAACCTAGAATTAGGTCTATCCATACAAGTGGCAGTACATATAAAATGGATGACGAGGACCCTGGGAGAGCGATAAACAAGTTCAAAACACCTTCAAGGTCAATTGGCCACCTCTAGATTCATTTTATTTCATATTTTCTCCATCAGGTTGAAAAGAGGGTTAGCTTATTAAGAATGATTCATAAAATCTAGATGCTGAACCTCTAAACAAATTCCACAAATTTTGAGTTCAAAACCCTCTTCAACTATCCCTAACTACTTTTGGCACCATGTACAATTGTTAGGATAATTTAATGCATAAATCTATCCTCAAAATGGTAATGAGAGAAACTATGTAAAACAAAAACAAAATACTTGCATAAATACAAGAAAAACATGCACATGAAATAAAACACCAAGATAACGTGGTTCACCCAATGGGATACGTCCATGGAGAAACTTGTTAGCTTTATATTTATAGTAACAAGGAGGAGAATACACAACAACAATACTTTATCACACCTCTCTCCAGCTCCTCTCAGCTTCTTGTCTTCAATGCACTAATGTAAGCTAATACCAAGCTTGCAACTCAAGCTCTCAACCAAGCTTGAAACAAAAACTTCACAAGTCTTCAACACTTACTTAATCAAAGGATTACAAGGATTGCTTCCTATACATAAAATTCATGTAATACTTGGAATATAAATTAAAAATAAGAAACATGTAACATTTTTATGAGGGAATATGAGAGAAAAATACAAGAGAAAGAAAAATTCACCAAACTCCTCATGCCTTCACAAGTGGGAAACAAAGACATGTTTGTCTTTATGTGCAAGAGTGACAAGTGGAATTAATATTTTACATAATATCTCCTCCACCTTTGTATGGGTCCAAAATGGCACCTCATTCCACTTGGGATACTATTCATCAAATAGAAGACTTTTGGCTTCTACCTCCTAAGTGTACATAAGATCAAAGGGATATTAAATTAGCTTGATGAATTTTACAACCAAAAAAATCATTAATCTACATAACAAATTCACCCCATTTCTTATCCCTTATTAACCACACTAAAAACAAACATGTATGACTCACCTAAGATAAAAAACCCATGTGCCTTGGTCTCCCACTCCTTCCAAATCAACCTTATCATAAGTAAGGTACTCTATGGGCCATGCCACATCACTAATAGCCACATCAACTTCCTACATCATCACCTGCATCACCTCTCACATCATTATAAATAGCGATGGTGAATAATGAATACCACCTCATCACAATGAATAGTGAATGACATCTCATCACCATGAATAGTTATTTTCCACCTCATCACTATGATTAGTGATTGAAACATCATCACTTGAATAGTGATTGTGAATAGTGAATTCACACCCAACAATTCTTCCACTTGAAGTGAATATACACAACTATATATTCTGCTACATCTGCTAAAATTTTTTATCACCCTGATTTTATTCATCCATGAAGACCAACTGAAATTGAAAAGAATTTCAACTTAACTCTTGCAACCATCTTGGTCATCATATCCTAAGGATTTTCACATGTATCGTCTCTAGCTTTAGTTTCTCCTCCTCCAATACTATCCTATTGAATTGATACCTCAACTAAATGTGTTTTGTCCTAGAGTGAAATGTTGAGTTCTTCGCTAAATGAATGACACTTTGACTGTCACTAAAAATTATAATTTTTCCTTATTGGTGTCCCAACTCTTCCAACAACCTTTGTAACCATATCATTTCCTTGATTACTTTTGTAACAAAAACATACTCAGTCCATATGGTATAAAGTTCCACCACTTTATGTAAACATGATATCCAACTCATCATTATACCACCCACAATGAACACATACCTGGTAGTGCTTCTCCTACCATCCAAATCTCTTGCCATGTTAGAAATAACATATCCCTATAAATTAAAATATGATCCACCATAACATAATACTGCATTTATGGTCCCTCTTAGGTAACGAAGAATATACTTTACTACTTGCTAGTGTTCCTTTCCTACATCACTCATGAATCTACTCACCACTCCCATTGCATGTGAAATGTATGATATTTTACACACCATTGCATACATCAAACTTCCAATTGTTGATCCATAAGGTGTCTTAGACATGTGATTCCTCTCTTTTTCTATCTTGGGACATTGATATTTTATCAATTTAAAGTGGCCTACCAAAGGTGTCCCAACCGGTTTCACATTCAACATGCTAAACCTCTCCAAAACTTTCTTGATGTACTCTCCTTGAGACAGTGTCAACCTATGATGTTCTCTATATTTTCTCATCCCAAAGATATGTTTAAAAACACCTAGGTCATTCATAAAAAAATAATCACTAAATTGTCCCTTGAGTGCATTTATATCTTGCATGTTAGAAACTGCCACTGACATGTCATCTACATACAAAAGAAGGATAATATAGCTGACATTTTCAAATCTTTTAAAATACACACAATGGTCAGAATGACATCAAGAATAACTCTGTTCTATCATAAACTTGTGAAAATTAATATACTATTGTCTTGGAGCTTGCTTAATGCCATATAAGTCCTTCATCAATTTGCACACAAAATTATCCTTACCACTGACTTCATAACCTTATGGCTGCTCCATGTAATCTCCTCCTTAAAATCTCCATAAATAAAAATAGTTTTCACACCCAACTGTTCTAAATGCAAATCTTCTATTGTAAATAAACTCAAAAAAGTTCTAATTGAAGTCATCTTAACAAAAGGAGAAAATATTTCATCAAATCTATACCTTTTTACCACCATCCTCTTCCTTCATCTTGAACACCCATTTTTTCTAAAATGCCTTCTTTCCCTTTGGAAGCTTCACCATATCCCATGTTTAGTTCATTATGAGAGAGTCATACTCCTCATCCATAGCCTTCTCCTACTTAACTTTGGCTTCAACCTGCACTACTTCTTCAAAGCTTCCTAGCTCACCACTGTCAGTAAGTAACAAATAATTCAAAGAAGGAGAAAACCTTTTAGGTGGTCTAATTCTCTAGTAGATATTCTAACAATATGAGTTTGGGATTCTTATTATTGTTGTAGATTTTGTACTAGTACCTTTGAGGCATTTTCATTTGTAATGTCCTCCAATATTGTGTATTCTTTTTTGGCTTCTTCTTGCTTATTATCTAGCAATTATTCCCTGTACATGACTTTATTATTGAAGATAACATATCTACTCCTGATGATTTGATTATCTTCCTCATTCCATAACCAAAATCTAAAGGCATTAGTACCATAGCCAATGAAAGTAAATTTATCATATTTAGCCTCTAACTTGGACCTATTATTTTTATCAATATGAGCAAAATATTCACAACTAAAGACTTTTAGAAAAGAATAGTCAACCTTCTTACCAATCCAAGCCTCTTCTGGTATGCCACCATCTAAGGCACTTGAAGGTCCTTTATTTATCAGGTATATAGATGTATCAATAACATCCACCCAAAAATATAATGGCAATCCTACATGCAATCTCATGATTTTATCATGTTCCATGATAGTTTTGTTCATCCTTTCTGACACACCATTTTGGTGTAGTGCTCCTAGAAATGTCTTTTGCCTACAAATTCTATTGAGTGAATAGTAGTTATTAAACTCCTTGCTGTAATATTCTCCACCATTATCTGACCTAAGGCACTTGAGCTTTAAACCTATTTCAGTCGCAACTAAATCTCTCCATCTCTAAAATGTATCAAATACATCAGATTTATATTTAATATAATAAACACAAACCTTTCTAGTTACATCATCAATAAATCTAACATAATACCTTGAACCACCAAGTGAAGATACCTGAGATGGTCCCCATACATATATATACATAAGCTCTTACTTTCTCTACTTCTTGGATGATCCAAATATTATAAACCACACATGTTTCTATTTCCCATACACAAAATGCTCACAAATTCCAATTTAATTTCTTTTAGATTTGGCAATTTTACCTTTGAGTGAAGAATTTTCATTCCATTTTCACTCATGTGGCCAAGTCTGTAATACCACAAAGCTGCATTTATACCTAAATTAGCTATATCATGAGATGCATTAGTGTTAACAATGGATAAATACAAAGTACCCACTTTATTACCTCTTGAAACTACCAGAGCAAACTTGTTTTTTTCCATGAGTCACCATAAAAGTGACCATATAACCATCACTACTCAACTATCCTACAAAAATTATATATCTCCCTAAACTTGGAATATGCCTAACATCATTAAACACCCAAATTTTTTCTTTCTATAATTTAACATTAACATTGCCTTTTACAACAATGCTACAAGGTTCATCATCACCAAGATAAACATGTCCAAAACTTCCTTGAACATAATCATTTAAACAATGTTTATGAGAAGTGGCATGAAACAAAGCACCTGAATCTAAAACCCAAGATTCACTAATATTATCCAAAGAAAGTATGAGAGTATCTTGTAACACATTACCTACTATGTTTACCTCTTTTTTACCTTCATGTTGGTCCTTTGCTGATTTTCCTTGAAGGACCCAATAATATATTTTTATATGCCCTAGCTTCCCACAATTCCAACATTCAATCTTTCCTCTTGATTTTTATCTTAAACCTTTCCTTGACTTAGCATAATTTATTCTTCCTCTATTTTTTTGTCTCCCTCTATTCTCTACAGAGAATACATTTCATGATGTGGACATTTCACCATTACTTCTTCACATTTCTTCACTTAGGATCACACCAACCACATCCTCAAACTTGAGTTTGGCATCGTTGGAGATAGAGTTTCTTACTGCCATGACTAAGCTATTCCATCTCTTAAGAAAAGAACTCAAATCAAGAAGAGCCTTAACTTTAACATAAAATTAAATGTTAACATAATTCAACTTTCCTATAACATGTTAAATTCATTCAAATGATTTTCTACTAAACCATTTTCAGCCATTTTCATGTTAAACAATTTTTTCATCAAAAATATTTTGTTAGAGGTAGAGGGGTTTTAATACAACCTCCTTAGTGTGCTCATAAGACTTTCATTAGTATTTTCTTGGGGTATGTTGAATACAATTGTAGCTGTTAGGCATAACCAGATGGTTTCAAGTGATTTTCTATCAAGCAACTCCCAATCCTCATTTGAAATTGTAGTTGGCTTCTTGGATGCACCTCCCAATGGTTAAAAAAATATTATTTTGAAAGAGATAATCCTCCATCTGCATCTTCCACAATCCAAAGTTCTATCCATTGAACTTCTCCATCCTTGATTTGTTATCATCTGCCATAGCTCCCACTCAAGATAAAATCCTTAGCTTCCTAAAATTTAATATTTAGTAACAAGTAAACTTTGCTTTGATACCACTTATTAGGATAATGTAATGCAGAAATCTATCCTCAAAATTATAATTAGAGAAACTATGTAAAACATAAATAAAATACTTGCAAAAATACAAGCAAAACATGCACAAGAAATAAAACATTAAGATAATGTGGTTTTGCCAATAGGATACATCCATAGAGAAATTTGTTAGCTTTATATTTGTAGCAACAAGAAGGAGAATACACAACAACAATACTTTATCACACCTCTCTCCAACTCCTCTTAAGTTCTTGTCTTCAATGCACTAATGCAAGCTAATACCAAACTTGCAACTCAAGCTCTCAACCAAGCTTGAAACAAAGACTTCACAAGTCTTCAACACTTCCTTAATTAAAATATTATAAGGATTGCTTCCTATATATGAAATTAATGTAATACTTAACATAAAAATTACAAAGAAGAAGCATGCTCTATAAATAACATTTTCATGTGAGATAATATGAGAAAAAAATACAAGAGAAGGATAAAGGCACCAACCTCCTCATGCCTTCACAAGTGGGAAAAAAAATACATGTTTATATTTATGTGAAAGAGTAATAAGTGGAATTAATACTTTACATAATATCTCATCCACCTTTGTATGGATCCAAAATGGTTCCTCATTCCACTTGGGATACTGTTCATCAAATAGTAGACTTTTGGCTTCTACCTCCCAAGTGTACATAAGATCAAAGGGATATTAAAATAAGCTTTATGACTTTTACAACCATAAAAATAATTAATCCACATAAGAAATTCATCCCATTTCTTATCCCTTATCAACCACACTAAAGCCCAACATGTATGACTCACTAAGGATTAAAGAAACCATGTGCCTTGGTCCCCCACTCCTTCCACATCATCACCTACATCACCTACCACATCACCTTCCTACATCATCACCTATATCACCTGCCACATCATCATGAGTAGTGAATGTCACCTCATCACAGTGAATAGTGAATAACACCTCATCACCATGAAAATTTATTTTTTCCACCTCATCATTGTGAACATTTTGAGTAGGTTTGGGATAATTTTAGGTCAAAAATGATAAATTTAAGTTACTCCCTACAACCCAGTGATTCCAATCCATCTTATATTCTCCCATGAAATCTCTCAAAGTGTGTTTAAGGATATCATGGTCATGTGAATCAAGTTAGGAACTCTGAGGGTATAGGCATAGCAGACCTAAACTATAATTTTGTGTTTATGACCAACTATGAATGCTTCCCATGACTTCAGGTGACCTTAAACATTTTTTCACCTTCAAATCAACCTCACACATCATATCAAAATGCATTTAAGGCTCTAACCTTCATCCATTCACCATTCATATATCCAATCTATAGGTTGGGCTACCTATGGAGTGTCCTTTGTTTGAGACAAAACATAGGGCATCTTCCTTGTTCATATGATCAAACTAAGATCAAGGAGGCTTAGCTAGGGTCATGAGGACCTTCTTGTAGGTGAAGATATTTACTTGAACATTAATTCACTCTTTTAATTTTCCTCTAAGGTCAATAAAGCTATCTCACACTTGAATGAATTCATCTTATGCCTGTAGGCTATGCTCTCATCTCTCTATCACTAACATACTATGGTACCACTATTGCGTTTAAATTTATAGGTCCATTTGGTCTCAATTTCACTATATTTATTGAATGTTCTTAGTCAAGATTTGTCTGAGTTAAAACTTCACTTATTATCACTCTCTCTCTTGACCTGACCACTTCCTTTCATGTTAAGAAGTGAATTATAGGCTTAAGATGCAAGAATATAGCCATAGGGATTACTCAGATCTCAACAACACTTACCAATAGATGCCACTATGTAGAGTAGAGTCCCTTATTCAGAAAGATTAAGGTAATTATTCCCATAAATAACTTTATCAATCTTGCACCTATATACATTGCTTGAGGGAGTCTTGACTGTAGTTTATGAACCTTAAATGAACTAAGAATCTCATTCAAGTCATGAAATTGAATAAAACCTATGACTTATGTTTTGGATGATCTTCCATTCTCTGTACATGCCTACAGGTGACTTTAGATGACTGTATGCATTAGAGCTCTGACCAGTCTCTACTTATTGTCTTATAAACTCATTTCCATGAACCTCTAACTCCTTTAATGCAAATATTTCATGTAGAAACTAAATTCCATGATTTTAGGGGAGAAACACAAGTGTATTATCTGACTTGAAACCATTTACACAAAGACAAACTCTACAATTGTGAAAATAATGTCCTCTATACCAATGGTGTTTATTGCTAATACAATGAGATGATTTTACCTATCTCCTCATCTTCACATGTGCAAAACTAGTTGGAAACAACATGAAAGGAGTGTGTATTATTTTCAAGATCATATTCAATGCTTGGTTTACTCAGATTAATGCAAACAAAGAAGAAAAATTAAGCCATTAGGGATGTATAGGAAATTTATAGATACTAACAATATTAAAGATTTTTCATAGAGCATAGACCACCAAACCAAAAAATATATATATGGAAAGGAAGTAAAAAGGGAGTAATACCATCCACCAATTGAATTTAGACCAACTCCTTTTCTCCTGTCTGTACTGATTATAAACTGGTTGACTTGTTTGACCTGTCCAAGAGAGCGATGAGAGGGAGAGGTTAGTTTTTGGAAGTTTTAGACCTATTAAAGCATATCAATATTGAAACTAACTTATGGGAATATTAAATGACTCCTATGAAGCCTCACACCTATCAGATGGATTGTCCTTATTTGTACAACTATCTTTAACTACCTATTTTATAGTGATCTCCTTCCTTCCATGTTGAGTTTGCATTATGTCAGTTTCAAAACTACTTTTTGACATTCATTGACATGGAATACATTGTATATCCTCTTGACACACTTTTATTCTTATGAAAACTATAAAATTTCATTAAATTACCCAAAAAATGGCCTAAGATGACATAGGGATAATTTAGACAAATATGACTAAGGTAAGACATCTTATGTGACTTCACTATTGAC